>ML677376.1:3680399-3709603 GCA_007922305.1 Dermatemys mawii | reverse complement strand
GATAGATAGATAGATAGATAGATAGATAGATAGATAGATAGATAGATGTTTATGGAGAGGGATAGAGAAAGAAGCAGAATTCCAGGAGTATCTAACTACCTTTGTAAATACTGAGTCAATACCAAAGACCTCAGAACTGGATCCGTCATAAACCGAATGCCAGTTCCGCAACGGTTTCTAGTTACCATGTTGCTGGTCCATCATTTCTCAGCCTCTGTGAATCCACCACTGTGTGGCCAGTGGTTCTCAGCCATCTGCTTAGTGTGATCTCATGTTACAAGAATTAAAAAAATTCAGGGCCCCTCTTCCCCCCTGAGGTTCCAGGCAGATCACCCAGGACACGTGCCCCGGAGCGGAGAGGTGTCCTCTGTGGATTTGGTTAATGTGCATGTGCTTTGCCCCGCTCGGACCTTGACGGTGGCTGTGTTGGTGAGAGGCTGGCATGTATTTAGAAGCGCTGCGGGGAGAAGAGGTATTATGCAGATGAATCATTGTGCCTGTGGATTTCTCCTGCACCGTCCTGTGGGATTGTTAAAGCTTTACCTGAATGACTTGCCCACAGTGGAAGTCAATGCAGTGCCCTTACATTAGTGCCACGGGGTGTTTCCTGCTCCCCCATTCCAGCGCCGTTCCGGTTCTTCTCTTCTCAACAACTCCAAATGGACTCTAGTGGTGGCCACAGAAATCCAGATCAGGATCTTTGCTTCAGGGATCCATTTGCTTCCCAGAATCCCTTGCAGTAGCAGCACCTTCCTCCTCTCAGAGGCATTACCTCGTGTCCTTCTAAGGTGGGCACAGAAATTCTGGTTCTTCTTTTGCTCTTGGATGGGACCCAGAATCCCTTGCGGCCGGGCGGTGCCATCATCTTGGGTCTGCCCTGCTCTGAACACAGGGCCTAGTTCTCAGTGGCTCTGTTCCTGTGTTAGGGGAAGCGATGGGGCGAGGAATCAGGGGAACAACAGGGTGGCTTTAAGCTACCTTTGCATTCCTGTATTCTGGGGCTGGGCAGGCACCTGCCTGGTGTAACTGGAGGAGCCTCTGAGCTGCTCTACAGTATTCTCTACACCCCATTGCCTCCTATGGGTACTGGCCAGCAGAGCATCGCCAGAGAGCAGTGCACCGTGGACACCACCCCAGCTGCCTGGTGCCTCTCTACTCTGGAGGGTTTGTGTGTAGCTCCGCGCAGGCCAGGGAAGCCCCCTGTACAGGGTGAATTTTCAGGGGGCCGCTTCCGCCCATTCCACCCTTACAGGCTGCCAAAGGAGGCCTCAGCATCATCACAGAGAATTAGCCTCCCCCGGCCCCCCAGCATCTATTCCAGCAGGGCTCGGAAAGCAGGTCCCGGCTCTCCTGAGCCTCTGGGAGCTGGCAGAACGGAGTGGCCTGTCCCCGGCTGGCTCCGTAGCAGCCCTTTCACCTGGGCCGGGGTTATTTATGTATTTACCGGGCGATTCCCTGGAACTGGTGCTGTCTGGCTCCAGTTGCGCTGAGCGGAGTTCTTGGCTACGGGCTGCAGCAGGCAGGCCTGTCAAACCGCATTAAGCCTAAACTAACCTCCCATCTATAGAGGCCGTCACAATCATTCCAGATAACTGTAATCGAGTTGCTGAATATGTAGCTGGGATCAGAGTTTTGTAGTTGAGATAAATATTGATATTAAAGCTGTCAGGGCTGGGGAAGTAACGCTTGACACAGGCTCTGCAGGCGTCTAATCGCCTGACCCTGCCTGTCAGCTTCCTCAGGGCCAGCTGGCTGAATGACACCAGCTTCCCCCCAACTACAGGGAGTAGGATATTTGGGGCCCATCTTTCTTCCCAGAGCGGCCTCGCTCCCAGTTTCTCCAATTCTTTCCCCTTGCCTGACCCCACAGCTGCTGAGATCATCTGAAGCATGGGTCTTCCTCCCCTCTAAGGTTTAAACGGGAAGGTGATGACCTGAAATTGATGTCACTGGTGTGTTACTCTAGGCACAAAGCAGAATGATCCTTTATTATAAGACTAAGAACCTGATCCAAAGCCTAGCAGACCGAACACAAGTATAGTCACAAGTATGAGAGTGAGAGCGCAGTATGTCTCTCTCCTCGCTTACAATCTGCACTGAGCCATGCACAAAATGGTTACATGGCTTCCCCAGATGGAACAATCCATAAAGATTTAAAGGTATAGTACCCTGGCCAACATTAAAGCCTAAACACGTCACACAGCGAAATGCAGCAAAATTGCCAGATTTGTCCCTTTCCAAGGGAATGGGGAAGTTCTGTGTTATCAACGCTTGTGATTTTACCACATCTCACGAGATTTAGTGTTTTTCTTAAAGCCTCAGCTGCTGGAATCAAGAGACAGCATGAATATCTGGGCCTTCATTTAAAAAATAAGGAAGTTTCTAGCTTACATGCAGAGGAAAACTTGAACATGAGACCTGACTGCATTCTGAAGGCTCAGACACCACAAGGCCAGTAAAAAGAAATCTGTTCTTTTAAAATATTCTCATGAGTTTTGAGCAAAGCTGGTGATTTTGGGGGCCTGACATGCCAGTTTTTGAAGGTGTGGGACTGAGGGGGAGGTGGAAATGTCATTGTTGGGGCATCAGGAGGGTTTTTAATCCAGGTTTCTAACTCATTTGAGTTTTGAATGAGTTTATATTTACAGTGGCTCATACAAGCCTGAGATTTTTAAAATATTTTAGAAATCAAAATTAAATAAATGGGCTTCTTTCTTTCTTTCTTTCTTTCTTTCTTTCTTTCTTTCTTTCTTTCTTTCTTTCTTTCTTTCTTTCTCTTTTTCTTTCTTTCTTTCTATATTAATCAGCAGATTTGCTGACCTGCTTTGAAATGGCTTTTAAAATTTCAAATGCAAATTCCGCCATCCCATAAGAAACGTCATGAGACAAACTTAGCAGGCTTTTCCTTAACTCCTTCTTGCTCCCTTCCCACTTCGGTTAAAATCCAAACAGAGAGAGAGAGTGAGTGCGTGTGTGTGACCCCCTCCATTACTTTCGGCCTTTCCCAAGTAGGGGACTTTGCATGTGGCTTTCGGTCCTCCTATTTTGATTTCATTTCCCCATCCAGACACCTGTTTTCTCTCTCTGTGTCTTTGTCACTCTCTCTCTCTCGTTCTTTATTTTTTTAATTAGCTGATTTGCTATCTCACGTTGAACCGCATTTCCAGGCACTGCACTCAGGAAACCTCATTAACACAGATCAAAAGCAGCTTTTAATGATTTATAAAGGTGCAGCAGTTTGGAGAAATTAAATAATTTACGTGGAGTGTGTACGGCAGGTCCCTCAAGACCGCATTACAGACTTGCTGTGAGATCCAGCCGCACACTGATTACCCTTTCTCCCTCTGCCTGCCCCAACGTCTCCTTTTCCCCGCCCCTCATGCTGCACCTCCCACCCTATGACTGCCTTGGCAAGGCAGTGTCGTGCTGATTGACCGCTCGCCTGGCAAATCCTTGGGTGATCATCAGACTGGTGAGTGGCATTCTGGGAAATTCCTGCATTCACCCCATTCTGATCCTGGAGGCACGGGGCCAAATCCATCCCCAGCGAGACTAAGCGCTGTGCATCAGCATAGAGGAAGACTCACAGCCTAAACAGACAAGGCAGAAAGGAAGTATTATTGTTCCCATTTTACAGCTGGGGAAGTGAGGTATCATAGAGATGAAGTGATTTGCCCAAGGTTATTCAGGGAGGCTGTGGCAGAGCTAGGAATTGAGCTTTGCTCTCCTAAATTCCCAGCCGGTGTCTTAATTACAAAGCCAACCTTCCCCTTCAAAGTGAAGTGGCTTTCAGTGGAGACATGCAGCACGGCCTCTTTCCCCAATACTAGATCTTGAATTCTCGGGGCTGGGACTGCCTCTTCCAAAATGCCTGCACAGCATCCAGCATAAAATGGGTTGGGATTTGTAGGTGCTTGTAACATACGTGATAAACTACAGTCAGTTTTAGTCTGATCTCAGTGACGCAACTGTCAATCCGGAATAACTCTTGGGACTCCCGTGGGATTACTCCAGATTGACACCTGTTTAACCAGAATCAAAGTTTGGCCCCCCGGCCTCATCTTGCTCCATAACTCAAGGCAGGAAATAATAACAATCAATGTTGTTATTGTGCCTGGAGGCCCGAAGCGAGGCCGGCATGCCCCACTGAGCTCGGTGCTGTACGTACACATGGTGAAAGACAGCTGTAAACACAGCCGATTCAGTTGGTACCTTGAGGATTCTGGTTGCAGCCAAGTGTTGGACACTGAAACTGGAAGGCATATTTACTCCACTTCCAGTGTCGCACACGTGCTGAGAGGAGGGTGCAGATTGAATCTGGATCGGGTTCCTAGAACCTCCGCTAAGCAGTTCCATGAGCCCTCTGATTTCTGCCTGCTGTGCCCATGGGGCCCACTGTAACTGAGGAACCCCTTCCACATTCCCCAAAGATGAGGAGAATCCATCCTGCCTTTTATACAGAGTGCAGGGCCTGCTGGGGCAGGGCTGGGGGAGTTTAGCTGTCCTACAGCTGATGTTTCCAAGGAAACTCTCCTGGGCCTCGGTTAACAGGGCAGTTGTGCAGCACTGTGTGTGTGAGTGTGTGAATCAATCCCTTGGGCAATGAGTGTACACAATACAGCAAGCCGTCCGATCATCTCTATTGCAACACGGACAGCTACACACATGGTTATTGCTCATGTAACCACCCAGCCGTGTCTACAAACCTGACCCCAGTATCTGACTCTCCGAGCACCTGGGGCTGTGAATTCCACAGGCTGAGGCATATGCTAGGTCCCTCCACCTTTACCAGTCATTAATTTCACTCAGCAGCTCCTTGGATCTTTTGTTGTCAGACGCTGTGTACCACCTTCCCCCCTGCTTCGCTTCCCACCAGATTACAGACATTCCTGGCTCCTTTAAATACAGTCAGGGGGCCTGATTTTCTGCTCTCCAGTTTGATGCCCCTGGTAGTTTTGTTATGAGCCTCATTCTTTGGGGCTTGGCAGCATGGGGAGTTATTTCCACCAGTGCAGATCAGAAGAGCAGTGTTTTACACCTGCTTGGCGGCGGAATAAGCCACCTCAGGAGCGAAAGGAGAATGGAGAGGTAGCCCCATGGATTTCAGCGACTGACTCCCAGTGCAAGTGGAGGATCAGTCTCGTAAAGAGACGGGGACCCCTGAAGTCCTGATGTGGATCCAAACCCTGGGCATGCTGAGAACTGGAGCTTTTGGGGGTGGAGAGGAGCCATTTCCAGACATACAATGAATATATTTATAGCATCCCCCACCCTCTTTTTTACTTCTATTGCTTCTGTCTTTAATGCTCAAACTGAGCCAGTTTCTGCCCTTTGATACAGGCCTCCCGTTAACATCTGAGGGCAGGGAACGACCCTGCTGCGCGAGCAGCAGTTATGTTGTTTGGTCAGGACTCCAAGTGCCCAATAGGAAAGAGGCAGGGTTCTTTATACCCAGCTTTGTGGGGTCCTTGCTCTGACGGAGAAAGAGGAGAAACGGTCCTGTTCCCCTCTCCTCCCCCATCCGGTCTCCCCACCTTACTGCGTTGTTGCTGTAGGAGGCGTAGGAATAACTGTGGGTAATTCACTGAAGCGCGTTGCTGCCAGCAGCTACAAAATAGCATTTCAGCAGGAGGTTCAAAGGCATTTACAGGAGCTACAGTGGAGCTAGAGAAACCTTCCCAGGTAGGAGGAATAATAACAATACTTTCCCTTTGTGCGGTGCATTTCGTCCAGGTGCCTCAAACTTGGAAAAAATAAATCTCAGTCCCCCTGTTCCCACGAGGCAGGTTGCTGTTATCACCCCATTTTACAGATGAGGAAAGGGGGCATAAAGAGGGCAAAGTCAGGAATCAGATCCCTGATTGCTAGACTCCTGCACGAACCACACTCCCTCCTGGAGCAGGGAGTAGAACCCTGAAGTCCTGATACCTAAGCTCCCGCTCCAGCCACTACCCCTCACTCCCCATCTGGAACAGAACCCAGCAGTCCTGACTTCCAGCTCTGCCTCTAGCCACTTGACCATACTTTCTCCCAGAGCTGGAAGAAAAGCTGATTTCCAGCCTCTGCTCTGAACACCCCTCGCTTTCCTGGCAAAGCAAAATTAACTATTAAGCAAAGAAAATTAATCTGCATCCCGGGTATTTTCATAAATACAGAACTAAAATTAAAAAAAATCGACTCAGCGTAACCTTAATGGGTTCCGGCCACCTCCTGTTGTCTCTGCAGCAGCATTAGCACTGCCTACAGACACAGGATTTAGCTCCACACAGGACAGGGCTCCAACGCGAGGCATTTTAATACAGACCGTCCAAGGAGAAAAAGAAACAGATGGGATAACTAGCTTAAATGTTCCCGGCATGAAGTCCATTGCGAGCTATGGACATGCCAGGAACCGACATAGCGACAGGATTAATGGAGAAAAAAAGCCTTAATATTTCTGAAAGAGAGCACACGCACATACCTCCTCCTGCGGGAGTTATTGCGTACAGTCCCACATAAGAAATGCGAGCTGGATTTTGCATACTTACTGGGAGGGAAATGCAACATAAGCCGGGGGAGTGGGGGGGAGGTATTCTCTTGCCTCTTCATTTTCATCAGCTTATCTCTAACCCCCCCCCCCCCCCCCCCCGCCCCCCCCCCCCTGCTTTATTTTGTTTTACAACAGGCTTATTACCCACCATCAAGCTGTGACAATTTGAATGAAGGAGATTTCAAGGAAAGGCAAGTGTAGATATGATTTTTAAGTGTCTCAGTGAAAGATGTAGCAGAATCCACCGTTAGCGGGGGCTAATTGGAAGGAAAAAGCTATCTTATTTAACCCTTGGGACACTGGCTAATCCTGTGGAGTTTAACTAGAGACCAGGAGGCTCCTACCCAGTGTTCTGGTATCATACTTTCTCGTCAGTGTCCCAAAGTGCTTTTTGTTATTCCTTGTTTTACAGAAGGGAAAACTGAGGCACGGAGCAGGGAAGTGACTTGTGAATTAGTGATGGAGGTAGGACTAGAAACCAGATGTCCTGAGTCCCAGTCCCCCTGCTCTGACATCTCCCAAAGTTGGGGATGGAATCTTCGAGTCCTGACTAAAGAGTACTCCCTAAGCTGGGAATAGAATACAGGTTTCTGCCTTCTTTCTTTAACCATGAGCCCATTCGTCCTTCAGCAGAAGGGAAGCAGAACCCAGGTGTCCCAACTCTGTCTTCCAGCTCCATGCAAAGAGATTGTGTTTGGATCTGGAGCAGGCAAGGGTGCAGGGCTCTGATTTATGGCCAAAGCAGGGTTCACATTTTAGCATGGATTCACTGGGACTAGTGGGAAGAGAGATGGGGCCCCATCCCCAGGACAGGGAAGAGGGAGGATTGGAGTTAGATCCCCAAGGACAAGCATGCCAGGCTGGCTTGGACTGTGTAGGAAAATCATTGATTCTTCCCAGTCGCTGGTGGACTGACCTTTCCTGTGGGTGTTGGGAGAAAGGTTCTTTACTGGAGTTCGTGTCGACCCTCTGGCCTCTTTGTTTGGTTTTGAAGCTGCTTTCTGGTGCTTGGAGCCAGCTGAAGATTTTCAGCCCAAACGTTTTTCCTTGGGGAAGGGAGTGCACCTTTGTTGAACAAGAATGGTTCCTTCCACATTCACAGTGACCACAGCAAATGGCACCATGTGTGTTTACGTTGCATATGGAATAAGCCACTGAACGCAGCCAGGACCTAGAGGCAGAAGGGAGGAGCAAGAAGGGCTTGGAGGGAAGCAGTATGAGCAAAGAGATTTAAACCTTATCTGCGCTGGGGATTTGCCCGAATTCCAGGCTTTGGTGCCGACCCTCAGTGTAGACAGGGTGAACCACCGTTTGCACGGGCGAGACACACCTCTGCTTAAAACATAAGGTGCAAATCCTGGCTTGCACTAAGGTGGGTTGCACCAATGCAGCTACCTTGATGGCAAACCCGCACTGTGGGCAGAATGTTATCCAGGGAGACGAACCTAACCATGTTTTGCAAGTCGTGCTCAGTCACGCTTTTAGCTTGCAAAGTTAAACCCCAGAGTTAAAAGTTGGGTCCCAGTGTAGCCAACTTCTCTGTTGGCTGCCAGCAGGCTGGGGTTTGGGCTTGTCTCTGCTTTGAGAAGTAATTGATAAACTCCTGAATGGATCAGCTGTCCGCGGACCCATCAGCATCGCCAGAGGCCTGATTTCTTCTGTGCCTGGTGGAATTGTCCCTCCTTCCACGAGAATGATGCTCTGCTTTTAAGAAAGTGAATGGTTTATTCCTCCCTCTTCACACACAGACATTTCTGATTCAGTGCAGACCCAGTGCTGCCTTGGGTGAACAGGAGGCTTCTGTCTGCTGATCACTGCAGGGGCACTAGGAGCGCTTGGTGACAGGTGCGTTTCATTTTCCATTTCCTGAGCTGGTTGGTGAGTGCGCGATGGGAGTGCTCTTGCTCAGGTCATTTGAGGTTCAAAATGTGGGTTTTGCCAAAAATAAATCAATAGAATTTTGCTTAAACGAATAGGAGCCAAAATGCTTAAACCTTCCCCTGGACCCGGGGGAATCCCAAACGTTGGCTGGGAAATGGGAAACCCAGCAGACTGGATTCAGTAAGAACTGGTCGCTCTTATATAGTTGCTTTTCACCCATTGCACGTCACAAAACAGGGTGAGCATCATTATACACATGCTAATTCCACACGTTCAAAAATCATGACTCAGGCCTCCCGAAAATCACAAGACTAAAATACATTGGATTCTTTTTCTTTACCTTGTGGCTTTTAAGCCTTTCAGGGTCACATTTTCAAACTTTCATCTGCAACCGTGAAGGCCAACGTAGTTGTTTTTTTTTAAAAAACGTGAGTCTTGTATAATCACATGACTCCGGGAGCTGGGACTTTATGAAAAAACCACCAGATGTTGGCAAACTCCATTATCCCAACAGATGGGGAAGTAAGCTGCCCTGAAGTAACACAGCAGAGAACACGGGGGAGCCAACAGTAGAAGTCGGGAGTCCTGATTTCCAATCCCCCATTTTAACCATTTCTTCCTGGACTCAGCACTGGAACTCCAGTATAGTGGCTCTTAAGTCACTGCCCTATGAAGCGGACCATGCCTTCCCTTTGAGTAGTTTACTACATTGTAAACGAATGGTGCAAAGTGAATGGAGTTATTTTTTTAAGGCCTTTCCTGTTTCAAGCACAGTAGCACATGTGGGCTAATTCTGGTCCCCTCAAAGCCAATGGCAAAACTCACTTTGGTGGTTCAGGATCGGGCCCTCGAGGTGATACTTTTTAGCATCCCCCTTTTTAAAATCTCTGCTGTTGCTTTCCCAGAGACTCGGTGCTATTCGCCGAGTCAGAGGAGTCATTATTATGACCAAGGAAGCGTCAGACGCGATCAGACGCTTGCCAGAATTACTGCGAGCAACCGCTGAGAATGGAGGGTTCTTTCAAACAAATTGAAAGTAGATGGAATATTTATTTTCTCAGGGTATTTAAAAAAAAAGAAGCAGCAGCCTGTGAAAAAAATATTGAGAGCCAGTTTGAGCAAAATCTCCCACGAGAGGCTCGTATAATAGGAAATGTTCTTAGAAGACTTTTCTTCTTCTTTTTTTTTTTTTTGGTGAATATCTGAGAGTTAAAAACATTAGAAGTTAAAAGCTCACAAAGCAATCCCCGAAGAGGAGTTAATTTCCTGCCCCGAGTTTAACACAGGCCTGGCATATAAAGAGGCAACTGTCAAAGGTTGTGTGTAGCAGGGTGGGTTGGAGGGGGAAGGGCGCGCAAAGTCGGTTCATTAGTTCTAATATTTTATTCCCGGCTGTTTCAGTTCAATAGAGTTCCGCTCTAGTCTGCAAGACGGGGGAGGCACGTGATGGCTGGGCCCAGCGCAGGAAATGTTATTTCAGAGAGACAGGCTGAAATTGTCCTGGATGGGTGAGAACAGACCGTGGGGTCTCACGAGTAACGTTAACATCCCAGCTGACAGCCGCAGACCTGCAGGGGAGAGGTTTGCGTGTTGAGGATGTGGCATACCAAATAATGCAACCCTTGGTCTTGGGGAATCTTTCATGCAAACTGGGGGAGGTTGAATTTATTCCTGATGTCACTCCAAGGGTGTCTCAGCAGACTGCACTGGGGTGAGGTGTCCCCACAGCCTGGAGAGTTAATGAGCAGTGGGCAGGGGCCAAAGAAGTCATTAGAAATGAGACGAGGTGGGAATACATGTTATTTCATAGCTGCTGTCTCTTCTGGTTGCATATTCCTTTTGTACTGTAGCAAACTAGCATATATGGGCAACAATCAGAACTGCTCAGCTGTGTGTCATAAGCCCTACACTATGCAGTTAGCACTGATTTTCCCTTAGCTCACGTGGTAGGGGCCTGTGCTTTTGGAACAGGAAGATCTGAGCTCTGGCTGTGCTGTCGCTGTGAAGTCTTGTCCGTTGGATAGAGCTGGGAACGGGTAAATCAGGACATGCCAGTCACAATCCTGGCTCTGCTGCAGATTTGCTTTTTGACTATGGATTGGCCATGCCTCAGTTTCCCCATCTGTAAAGTAGGGGTAGTAACACTGACCCCACTCCAGGAAAGAGGATCATGAAACTGAATTCATTAATGTCTGTAAAGTGCTGTGAGGCCCCCTGGCAAAAAACCCTGTCAAACTCAAAGCAGCGTTCTGTGTCCTTCAGAAATCGGAATGTGTCTGTGGTCAGCCATTACTCTGTATACTTTCCTCCTTAGACATGGATGCAGCACTGGAGAACAGGGTTAAAACCAGCTAAAAGCCCAGAGGAAACCCTAAGGGAACTATCTGTAGCCAGTTCCCTTGGTGGGAGAACGACGTGCCCACACCTGACTCAGTGCCATCTCCATCCCAGTTGGATTTTTTTTAATGGAGACTGGCAAGTTGGATGCCCCTCGGTGTATTGATTTATATGATCGTTTCTTTCGTCCCCGTCAGACTCTCAGCCGGCATAAATCAACGTAACGCCACTGACTTCAGTTTACGCCACTTCGCACCAGCTGAGGATCCAGGTCCATAAAAGGCCCCAGGAATGTGGATCGTTTCCTGCAGATAATAAGTAACCCGCGTGCCTGGCCACATGTTTCTTGCACCATGTCCTACAGATTGCCCCACGTGGGTTCCAGCCACCTGGCCAATTCCCAGGACACAAGCCCCGGCGCAAGAGAACCCAGGCTAGGTGCACCTGCGGTGGGCAGGGCAGAAGCAGGAGGGGAATGTGGATATTTCAACCCTGGCGTAACTGTGCCAGAACCAAGGGGGCTTCATAAGGCGTATCAAGGGGGGGCTAATGCTGACCCCAGGATAGGCTGAGCTGTCTGCTCCCGCCACGGTGATCACCCCTCCCGCCCCGGTCCCAGACCGCAGGGATCCCAGGCCAAGTGCCAGCCACCTGGAGGAACATGATTAGAAAGTTTAGTGCATGTCAACATCCTGGCTGCTGCAGCGAGCGGAGCTGGGGATTATTTAATAAGACAGCTGGAAAACTGCCACAGAAATGGGGTTGGGGGGGCAGAGAAGAGAGGGGTCATTAATAAAGAGACGAGGCGCATGGGCCCACGTCCTTCGCGCCTTCCTGACCCCACCCGAGAGGGGCCTTGGCAGCCGGCGCCTGAGCAAGGCAAGGGAGGAAAATCAGGCCCCCCGGGAAAGGCTGTGATGCCTCTGCCAACAGCCTCCAGTGTCGAGACCGCCCCCCCGCCAGGGCTGGCTGGGAGGAGGCTGCTTTGGTTCAGCTCTCGTCTGGATCGAAAGCCGCCGCTCGCTGCACGCGCTTCGCTTTGTCGTGTGCTGCAGCCCCAGCTCTCAACAGGTGCGTCCCGAGCGACAGACAAGCCCTCCCCGCGCAGCTCAAGAGCTGAAACATTCGAGGACGGACAAGCCTCTCTTGTGGACTGGGCCTCAGGAAATCTAAGGGATCCCCCACGTGAATTTGGGCGAGTTGCCTCAAGCCAGAGGGTTCTGGGTGCTGAGCTCTTTTGAAAACCTGTCTGGAAATGTCACAGTGGACTGCACAGTGCCACAGAGCAGTTTCATTATCCTCCATTGTACAGATTGGGAAACTAAGGCACGGAGCGGGAAGTGACTTGCCTAGGGTAACACACTGAATCAGTACCAGAGCTGGGAATAGAACCCAGGCATCCTGACGGCTAGTCTCCAGCTCTAACCACTAGACATCACTGTCCAAGCCAGTGATAGAGCCCAGGAGTCCTGAATCCCCGTCCCCAGCTCTCCCCACTACAGTGAGCACGCTCCCTCCCAGATCTAGGACTAGAACCCAGGTGTCATAAAACCCAACACCTTGTTCTTGCCAGCAGACCCACCTTCCGTTCCAGGGCCAGGAAGAGAACCCCGAAATTACTGGAATCAGACTCCTGGTCCTTCAAGCTCAGGATCCCACTGTGACCCCACCCGAGGTCTCAGAGGAAGGTCCAGAATCCAGCAGGAGGCAGATGCGGGGTAAGCTTCTCCTGTGAAGGTCTCGTTCTAGTTCCAAATAGTTAGAATTTGGCTTAAGCCCTAAAGCACGAGGGGCAATTTGAATCCTTCCTGAAACTTTGTGAGCATCAACTATTCTAGTTCTGGAAATTCTTGTTATCCATAGAAACGTCCAGCCTGTCTTCAAATCTTCCTTATGTTCTTGACATCAACAATATCCTGTGGCAATGAGTTCCACAGTCCAGTTAGCTACTGAGGGACCATTTCCTTTCCTGATTCCCAACCCTTTACTCTTACCACTGAACCATGTTGCACCATAAAGAAGCGGGACAGGGAGGGGGAGACAGACGTGCCTCAGTGAGAGGGATGGAGAACCCTTCCTTCCTGGAGGAGACCTATGCAGGGGGGCTGGAGGGGTGACTTCATTCCTTCAGCTTGACGGACATACACAGGGGGCAGGATGTGGGGGAGGGACATATGACACCTCCCCTCAGTCCTTGAAACGCTGTCCAGCTTGGATCTGGCCCAGTGCAGTCTGAAACACAAGCTGCACATGGTTAGAATGCATCTGGGTGCCGCACCTGGGGGCTCCGGGGAGTTTTAATGTGCCAGGGTTGCACTGCATTGTCTAGAGATGTCAGGAGGGTGGATTTCCTCCAGCTTACAGCTCCTGGGTCCCCTGGCCTGTATGTGGGGGACGTGGTCTAATGGGCCTGGGCACGGAGGGAAGGGATTAAAAGCCTCAGGAGCTGGTCCTGGTCTCCGCCCTACAGGGGAGAGAGAGAGGCCCAGTTGTCAGCCAGCGCTAACAGTAAAGAATGCCCCTAATGAAGCACCCAATTAGCCAGGATCCCAGCCTTAATGGTAGCTGACAGAGCTGAAAGCTGCGAGTAGTCAATTGTCAAGCAGAACATCCCATTGGAGTGAAATGTGGAGGCTGCTCCATTCATCTCTGTCAGGAAAAAACAAAGCCTTCCAGATTAACCCCTTGGGCGATGGCTGAGCCCCTGCCGGAGGGGACTCTCTGGGGGCCTGGCCCTCAGGGGTGGGGGAACAGGCCGTAGGGACCTGCAGCAGGCCAGGGCAGCTAAATCCCGTCCTTCCCAGGGAGACCAGCCGAGTCCCCTGCAGCCTGCTAGGCGCCTCAGTTCAGAGCTTAAAAGTTAGGGCCCTGTCTGCTCTGCGTGGACATTAAAGATCCAGGGCTGCTTTCCGGAGGAGCACGGGTCTGTCCTGAGTGCCCTGATCCAGACTAGCCCTGTGTTTACTGTCCAACGGTCTAATCCGATGCCCTGCTGCGCCCGTGCTGCAGTGACTGCATGGCCTGCTCCATTTCCCCCCCTCGCTGATATTGCAAGGCCCACCATGCGCCATCCTGCCTCTTTGCTCTGTGGATTTCTCCATGTGTTGCATAGCTGGCAGCTGCAGGTTACAGCCACCCAGGAGCCCAGCTCCGGTCCTGCCATCATTCAGAACCCCCCGGTTTATTTAGGTGAAAGTGAGCTGAGCATTTGGGAAAGAAGCTGGGGGGGGGGGTGGAGGGTGGAGAGCGTGGGAGACCAGCGGCTGCTGTCCCGTCACAGCAAAAACCACCTTGCCCCACACAGTCTCTTGTCCTTTGTATTGCAACCCAGAGTTGGAGGGACAGTCTCCCAGGCCACTCACCTCCCCTGTAAGTGTCTGACTTTATTTGTGTAAGACAAGGATAATCGTCTTCATTATACACCAGTGCGGGAGCGGCTCCATTTCCAAATGTGCCCTGCGCAGATCCCCACCTAAGGGCTGTGGGGGAAGCTTTGGTTTCCATGGCCAAATGAAATCCCAAGAAGCCATGGACTGGACCAGATTCCTTGGAAATGCAGGGGCTGGGCAGGGTTTCCCCGTAGCTTTTGTTCACTTGTGCCTGGTAACAGTGGTTTTAATGCTCCAAACCCATGTATTCTAGCAATATCCTCATGCAACTGTCATGAGAAAATTCCTTCTTGAAGTTGTGAGGTTTGTGTTATCAGATCCTTAGCCATAAAAAGTAATACTTTAATTCACTACTGTGTAGTGTGTGTTTGTCTATGTGTAGAGCTCATTGCGCTCTGCTGGAGGGAATCAGAACTACTCTATGGTGTGTCATATGCCCTATACTGCTGATAACTAAGGAAGGTTCTCCTTCAGCTCACGTGGCAGGGGCTTGTGTTTTTGTAGTTGGAGAGTTTGAGTTCTTTCCCTGCAGTCACTCTGTGGTGGCCCCAGGATAGATCGGAGTGACAGCTGTGAAGTCTTAATTGGCTTCAATTTGTTACAATAACAATATGTCTTTCCCCAGGCTGAGGATCTCAAAACACTTTACAAACATTAATGGGATAAGCCTCACAACCCCGCACTGTGAGGCTGAAAAATATTATTAGCCTCATTTTACCGATGAAGAAACACGCACAGAGACAAGCACATGACTCCGCCGAGGTCACCCAGCGAGTCAGTAGCAGAGCTGGGAAAAGAGCCTGGCCATTCTGGTGCCAGAGGTGGTGAACAGCAGACTGCACTGCCTCTAAATGCAGCCAGAGCTGGGGTATTTACTCTTCCTCTATGAGAATTACACGGTTCTCCTGTTCAGTTAACAGGTCAGCGATAGCAAGCAGCTCGGTAATTCACCGTTGCGAGAAATCTTGTCATTCAGGGGTGCCGGGGCGCAAGTTTAGCTGGACATGCTCAAAAAAATGGTTATTGAAGGGAAAGCGCCGGATGGAGTCGCGCGTCTGCCAGGGCTGTGATTAAAGACGGAGGGAGCGTTTGTGAGGAGGTGGGATACGGTTCCATTCCATACGGTTCACCGGGCCAGATCTTCAACTGGTGCAAATCGACATAGCGCGGCAGCACAGCTGGGTCGATTGCATAGGGTATTCCCGTCTGGGATCCCATTCGCCTTATTGCCCTGGTCCTTTATATCATTATCTGTCTCCCTACAAACCTGAGCCGCTCTAAGCTTTCAACCGGCAGCCCCATGTCCGTTAGTCCAGACCCTCCAAAATTCAGCTACGTGCCATTGGTGATCAGTGGAATCGAAGGGATATATCATCATTCGCTCGTCTCTAGCACGATACACCAACAGGCTCAAAGTGCCTGGTAAATATTGATGATTTAATTCACGCGATTCCCAGCTCTCCCTGTCATCTCCATTTTGTAGAGGTGGCAACCAACTGGAGAAGGAATGGATCAGGGGAAGGGCACTGGGCTCTGAGTCAGGAGATCTGTCTGTAATTCCCAGCCCTGCTGCTCATTCTCTGTGTGACTTTGGGCCAGTCACTCTGCACCTTCGTTGCTGTCTGTAAAAGAGGGTACTAATCATTCCTTTATCGGTCACATCTAAGCTCTTCGGGGCAGGGACTGGTGCCTATTATGCCCCTGTTCACCTGGCACAGCAGGGCCTCTAGGCACTACTTCACTACACATAGTCCTCTGGGGAAGAGATCTGTCCCAGGTCAGAGAGCGAGTCAGGACTAGAACCCAGGTGTTCCACAAGGGTCCCACAACCAGCTCCCTTCACACCAGCTGGTGCGGCTGGTGGGAGCGTGCTGCTGGCAGGGCACGGAGCGCCGTGCTTCTGGAAAACAATTAGCATCCCCTGGAGTCGGTGCTGGCTGAGCCGTGGAGAGATTAGAACCCGGTCTCCGGCACGTCCTCTGGAGCACACTTGATTTCTGTTTTCACGAGCATTCAGCTCGCGCCGTCGGGGCCAGTAATTACACCTTAACTGCTGGTGAAGCAAGAGAGAATTACCTCGCTGCTTTCTGGCATTCCGCAGACCTGCATAGCAATGGCAGCCCCGGGGGGCGGGCATGAGGAATGTGCTCCTGTGCTCTCCCCGGGGTCCTTATACATTTCTGGGGGGCCAACCACCCCCCGCTTCCTGGAGTGAGAACTTGCCCCACCCTCACCTCATCAGTAGACACCTGCAAGGTCCTCGCCTCAGCAGAGAGAGACTTAGAGGGAGTGTTCCCTAGCGGTTATAGTCTGGGGAAACAGGGAGGTGTCAGGACTCCTGGGTTCTCTTCTCAGGTCCGAATAAGAATGTGGCCTAAGAGATAAAGCCGGGGATGTTGGGAGCCAGGGTTCCTGGATTCCATTTCCAGCTCTGGGGATGGAGTGTGGTCAAGAGGGTTAGAACAGCAGTGGGGCTAGGTGTCAGGACTCCTGGGTTCCATGCCAGCTCTGAAAAGAGGGTGGGGGCTCTAGTGGTCAAAGCACAGGTCTGGGAGTCAATGGTTAGAGCAGTTTATGCAGGGGGAGCAGGACTCCTGGATTCTGGGCACATAACCATACAGGGGGACAAGCAGACCCTTCCCCCCTGGGGGTCAGTCTTGGAGGGAGTGCAGACTAGTCTCTGCAGCTTTCATTTTTCCACCCACATTGAATGGACTTTACCGGCTGATGTGGCTATCCCAGCCCTGAGCGCAGTCTCAAGAAGCTGTTCCTCCAGGCCCGGCTCCTCCTTGGCCTCACCTGAGCCTCGAGGCAAAGAACGGCTCCCTTTGTGTAACCCAGGCAGACCCCATCCTCCAGCCGGGCCCCCGTCTGCACAGAACAAAGGGAGGCCCTGTTTGGTGGGCTTTGGTGTCCTGTGTATTTGGGGCGGCAGTTAGGATTGCTCCCTGCCTGCCGCGCGAGCCCCGACACGACGGTTAGTGCGATTGGCCTCCCCGTCCTCACGGTTACGTTCACTGTTATTAAACATTAAAGACGTTTGTCTCCTTGGGGAGCTGGGAAAAAGTCTTTTGGCAGAAACACAAGGCTGGGGGGCAGGACAGTACCTGGATGGGCTTTTCACGTCCCCCTCCCCTGAGATAAATCACACGGCACCAGAAAAGAACGGCCAAGCATCTCATAGGGGGCTGGGGGGAAAGGGTGTGGGGAGTTGTGTGGAAGGGAGAGATGGGTTGTGTGTCCCTATGAGACACAGAATGTATGCTGGGGGGTGGGGGTGGGGGGGCTGTGTGTGTCAGGAGTGCGGGGGGATGTGTCTGTGATAGTGATTTCTAAAGGAAGGCCCATGCAGATGTTTAAGTGCCCTGATCTCGCGTCTCGGTGCCTCTACTATGCAACATTATAAAAGAACGATTAAACAAAAAAGCTGTGGACAACCTGGCTTGGTGCCAGCCAAAGCCTCTCCCAGCCCACTCGCTAGCCCCCCACCCTGCCTGGGAAACCCCAGGACAATGGGCCGGCTTTGCAGCGTCATCAGACCTGGCCAGCAGGGAGCGCAGGAGATCCCAGAGACAAAGCCCCGCTCCCTGTAAGTGGTTAGTGGCAAAGTGTGGAAGGTGCACTTGTGAGAATGTGCGTGAGGATGTACATGTTCATCCTTCGCGGTGTGGACTCGTGCATGGGGTGGGGGAAGTTTGTGTGCGGGGAGCCTGCAGAACTGGGAATGCATTTGTGGGTGCGTGGACATGTGGGCTCAGGTTTGCCTCCGTGGTCTTTGAATGCCACATAGGGCCAGCCGGTGAAACTCACCAGGCTTGATTAATAACCCAGGGCAGACCAAAACCCTCCCCTCCCCACCCCCCAGTTTGCAAACGGCAGGAGAATTGTGGGGCTGGGGCTGGAGCAACCTTGGGCTGATATTTTGGTTTCACGGGGACAGTGGGGAGCAGAATCTGGTGTTTGCTTCAGCTGCCTTTCCCTTCACCTGCGGGAGCTTGACCAGTCTGCTAAAGGGGTGTGTGTGTGTGTGTGTGTTTGCATGTGATCCAACCCCTCTGGGAAGGGTCCATCCCAACTACCAGGTGGTCAGCAGCCCCCTCCTCTCCCCCAGCTTGTCTCGGAATGGTGGGCAGAGCTGAGGCGCTGGCGTTTGGGAATCAACCGAGGGAAACAAATGAAGAATGAAGAAGAAATTATTAGGCGGACGGGGGTGGGGGAGGAAAAGTTTACATCCATCGCGGCCGGGCGGAGCCGAGATGTTCCTGTCCCTGTCTGGGAGGGAGAGGATTGCTGCTGCAAGGCAGGGGGTTCTGGGTTTGTTTTTTTCTTGTAAAGGAGCTAAGTGGCGTGAGATTTATGAAGCCCAGACAGGAGAACGCTCTCCCTCTCTCCCTCCCTCACTCCTTCCAAAGTGCTCCCTAATCACAGGTTGTAGCTCTGCTCTGGACGAGGATAAAATGCAGCCCTGAGACAGGCCGGCTAACCCAGCCCCGATGACAGATAATAAAGGGGCCATTTGACAAAGGGCTGCTGCAATTCCAGCGGCACGATCAGTCACTTTCGCTGCCTGGGATGGCCACGTGCTGGTGACACGTGGGGACATGGGCATGCATGGATGTGAAGGAGTGTGTGCAAAAGCGCATGTTCACCTAGGTGCATGCACATGTGAATACGCATGTGGATGCGTGGGTGCAAACATAGCCTGCGCGTTTCCGTGGGCACATGTGTGTGAATGAACGTGTACAAATAGAGGCGTTCACATGCCCGTTTGCTTGGCCACATGGGCGTGTAAACCTGTGTGCGAGCAGGTTTGCATGATTGCACAGGTGTGCTAAACTGCCCCTGCTGGATTTCAATCCTGTTCAATGCTAGGGCATCCATCAGCCTAGAGGGAGCTGTGGGGCTCATTCTTATTACTGTAGTGGCCAGTGTGCCCAGGCCAGACCTAGGCCCCATTGTACAGCTTAATCAATGAGTGCACAGGGCCTTGGGAGCCGTGGCTGAAAGGGGCAAAAGAAGGGCAGAGAATTACACTCTCGTTATGCTACAGAGAGGAGGACGGGTTTGTGGGTGCTGGCCTGGGGGTCAGGAGTTTGGGGTTCAAGTTCTAGCTCTGCCACAAGTTTTCTGGGGGACCTGGGGCAAGTCATTTCCAATCTGGTTGTCAGTAGCTCAGTTCCACCTAGATACGGAGCCTGGCTTTCAGAAGAGCGCCAGGTGTTGGCTTAGGGGCTGTAAGTGTCCCAATGAGCGGTTGAAAATCTGGCCTGTAACCCCCCTCAGCCTCAGTCCCCCTGTCTGTAAAATGGGAATAGCATCCTTTTCTTTGTCGACTTAGCCCATAGGCTCTTTGGAGCAGGGCCTGTCTCTCGCTCTCTGTGCACAGGGCCCTGTCCTGGGTCAGGAACTACTGGGATGCTGTTCTTGGGAGTGTTTTTAAGGCAGCTGGATCAGGACACTTGGAAAGTGGAAGAATAGAGCGGGAAATCCCCCTCCCCTCCCCCTGCCAGTCCCAGCCCCACCCCGTTCTCATCCCTTCTGGCTGAGTTTGAAAGCAGGGTTTTTTTAGCAGACGAATTAGTGATGTGCCTCATTGAGACAGTTCAAATCCCACTCGTTTTAATTATCTCAGCCTGGCAGCCCTGCTGTGGGTATCACACGGGGCGACGGGGAGCTTGCCAGGTGGGGGTTTTATTTTAAACGCTTTTGACATTTTACGAACTGAGTGACTTAAATGATAACAAATTAACAGACGGCTCCGTGTGTGCGGGTGAGGCTGTGTCTGTCTGTCTCTGTGTGTGTCTCTTCCCCACTGTGTCTGTTGCTCTGGGTGTTTGTGGCTGCGTATGTAAGTTTGTGTCGGTCTCAGTGTGTGTGTCTCTGTAGGGTTGTGTTTTTCTCTATGTATGTGTGTCTCTCTGTCTCCACGTGTATATAGACACGTGTGTGTGTTTCCGTATATGTCTCTGGGTGTGTCAGTTTATGCATGTCTCTCTCTCTGTGTATGTCTGCCTCTCTCTGTTTGTGCATTTCTGTGTCTGGGTGTCTGTGTTCCTCAGTGTCTCTGTGTGTCAGTCTGTCTCTCTCTGCCTCTGTGTTAGTGCGTGTGCGTTTGGGTGTCTATGTTTTTCTGCCTCTCTCTGTGTTTGTGCATTCATGGCTGTGTCTGTGTGTGTTTTCATGTGTGTTTCTCTGCGTGTGTGTGTCTCTGCCTCTGTGTGTGTGTGTGTGTGTGTCCCCGTGTGTGTGTGTGTCCCTGTCCGGTTGTGTGTTACTTTTCTGTGGCCTGGAAGGTGCTGAGCTCTGGGCAGGCAGCACGGATCCTGTTCTTTCTCCCTGTTGCTGCAGCGTTAGGGTCCTGGTGTCATTGCCGACTTCGCTTCTCTAACAAGCCCTGACGGTGCCTTCCAAACAGCTGCCTTTGCAATCAAAAGTGCAGTGAGGTTATTTCATACACACAGTCAAGCTGGGCAATAGAAGCCAAGAGTTCCAGGAGTGGAGCTGAAGAAGAAAAGCTTTCCAATCCTCTGGGGGACCCAGTGATCAGACAGACGAGAAAGGTCCAGGGCATGATCCCCCTTGTTGCAAATTGATCTGATAGCCGCCTTGCTGAGACCTATCAGGACGGCTGCAGAGCCTGTCGGGTCCACGCTGCACAGGCCCGGGCTGAGCGTATAACAAATGCAGCCGTGTCCGCTCCTCCTCGCTCCTCTGCCCCCTGGCAGGAACACGGGACGTCGGTGGGACCGGAGGGCATGCTACGTTGAATGGCTCTGGGAGTTTGTTCAGAGTGGTTCGTGCCAGAGTAACGCGGAGTATTAGTGTATCTTCCTGTGGATTCCAGATAAAGGTACTTTGTGCTGGAGTAACAGAGTATCAGTGTAACCTCTGGTATACTCCAGGTAAAGGCACTTAATGCAAGAGGAACATGAAATATTAGTGAATCATTTGATATGCTCCATGCCAGAGTAGCACGGCATATTGGCATGTTGTCAAGTATAGTCCAGCCAAATGTACTTAATGCTAAAGTAAGCGGGAGTATTGTATCTTGTGGTACTCCAGCCAAGTGTTCTTAATACTAGAATAATATGGGGTTTTAGTGTGTCTTCTGGTATATTCCAGAGTAACTGGGAGTATTGATGTGCCTTCCAGTGTACCCCAGCTAACGGTACTAAATGCCACGGTATTGCAGAGTATTAATGTGTCAATGTCTGAGTAACAGGAAGTGTCACTGGATCTCCTAGGACTCCTTGGCCTGGTACAGCTCATGCTGAGCAGTGTGAAGTGTTAAGTGTAGATGAAGGAGAAGTAACAGGAAGGATTAGTGTCTCCTCAGGTATGCGCGGATTCATTGGGATTGGGGGCGGGGGCAGGCTAACTCATGACAGACTGTCACCCCAGCTGTCTGATCTGGACTTGGGGGAGCCGAGTGCCAAGCTGCCTGGGACACTAGTCCCATGCGATACTGGATTTCCATTTGCTGCTCCTCTCAATGGCCAGCGGGAGGCGCTGTTCCCAGATTGGCTGTGTGGGGGAGGAGTGGGGACACCATGGTTGACTGGACTCTTTAGTGCTCCCCGCTTTGAACGCGGTGCTGGCTGAAATCGCAGCCCGGGGACTGCTTGTCCTTAGAACTGGGGAGGCACGCCCTGCACTGCCCTGCCGCGGTGCCTCACCCCTGCTCTGGAGACACCATCCCATGGGGTGCGAAGATAGCTCAACTCTCCGGGTCCTTTCAGTCCCACGGCCTCCCTGCTGAGCCTGTTAGCACCAGCTGGGCCTCTCACTCACGGCGGCTAGTGGCCGGTCTGACCCTTTGGGTCTTCTCCATCCGCAGGAGCTTCCAAGCGGTTGGTGTTTCCCGAGGCTCCTCTCGGGAGATCTGTATTCAACGCTGCGCTCGGCAGCCTGGGCTAGACCCCAGGCCTGGGAGCTGCATTGTTTACTTCTGCCCTTTGCTCCCAGGTGAGCAGGGAAGCAGCTGAGCTCGAGGATCAGGTACAGGCCACACACACACACGCACACACAAGCACACACAGGCAAAGAGAGAAACTGCTTTAAAAACCAACTGGGCCTCTGGAATGTGCTTATTGCAGCGTTCAGCGAAGCCATCGGGAGGGAATATTTGATCAGGCAGAAATGGAATATTTGTAGGAGGGGGCAAATCAGCAGGGGGAAACAGATACATAAATCAAATGTGCTAGCAAAGGAAAGCCAGGACAGACACGCTGAGACAAAGCCGTTTGGGGGCCTTGGAGATCAGGCCCACAGCCCTGGGGAGATCTCCCCAGGAACATCACCACCCCATCCTCAAAAACTCCTGCAAGTATCGGGGGCCCTGTGCAGACGGAGCCCATCTTTGGTCTCCGAAGCACCTGGCAGCTCCCGCTGAGAACAATGGAGCATAGCCCTGGCTTATATGATGTTTCTAATGCAACAGGCTGGGAGGGTGGGTTGGCCCCGCAAGTGGCCGTGATAAGCTTTGAGCATAAGCAAGGTACGGGAGCCGCGGGGCAGCCCTGCAGGTCTGGTGCACGTCCTGTTTCCCTTGGCTGTCCATCTGTCCTGCCGTCCAATGGTTGATCGTCCAACTGGGCATGCTAACAAGTGAGGAACAGGGGTGGCGAGGGCTGCTCAAGGGTGGGCACCACGCATACACCGAGCCATGCCTCGCCTCGCGGCGCCTCTGATGTGGCCTGACTTCCCAGCACTGCGGGGACATGGTTCAGCCAAGCCCCTGGCCCAAATGACTACCTGAGCCAAGGACCTCTCTGTATCTCTCTACGGTTTTCCACTGCAGCTGTGCTTATGCGGACTGAGTGCCCATTGGACTGGGCCTCTGGCTCGTCGCTTGCGTCCACCAGGACTTCTGCCGGGCAACCCGGCCTGAGCTTTGGGCAACGCAACCTCCGCCGTCCCAGGTAACAGCCGAGTGGGTTTGCAGCAAGGACGGGTGATCCAGGGAGCTGAGGATGAGGTTGAATTTGCTGGGAAGCTTAATCAATCCTCTCTGCTGTACTTTATCATGACGTCCCAAGAGGCCAATTACTGTGTCTCAACATCCCAAACCAATACGAATCATTTCAAAGCCACCTGGACGCCATCTGCCACTCAGAGCCCTGCGCCAGGGGTCGATACTGCCTGTCAATCCCCAGCAAAGGGGCATCGCGGCTGATGGTGCCAGGGGGCAGGGTATGGAAAGGGTCATTTTTGCTGGGGTTGGACTTAAGAAATAATCATAACGAATGTGGCTGGGCCCTTACGTGGTGTAAATTGGTGCAGAGACACTGGAGTCAGTTGAGTTATACAGTTTCCCATTAGACTCCCATGGAGCTGGGCTGACTCTCGCCAGCCCTTACCTCTACTGGAGTTGGCCTGATTTATACCAGCTGGGGGTCTGGCCCCATTCTGCCTTTCTCCAGAGGATCCTGCCTCTTTTTGTAAAGTAAAGTTGAAGTATCTTTATCCCCAGTGTATGGGCCAATGGCGGTGAAATGACTTGCCAAAGGATCAGGGCAGCACGGGGAATAGAAACCCACATCTCCCGAGACGCAGTCCCTGCCTCTAACCAGAAGACCGCGCTGCCTCTGGCGCCTGGTAGTCTTTTCCTAAAGCAGCTGGGGCATTTAGGCCGTGACCTTATAGAGAACTACTCTGCAAATGCCCTGCAGTGATCCAGTGGGGTGTGAGTTGCACACACAGGCTCTGGGAAGACAAACCCCAGCGTAACGGGGAGGCTGTTGGATCAGTACTGAAGCATATTGGAAGGCTGGGCCTACGGTTAAATTCCTGCTTTGGGCTCTGAAGAGTTAGGGGCAGGTCTCAGCTCTGTCACAGATTTCCTGTGTGACCTTGGGCAAGTTGCTTAGCTTCTCTGTGCCTCCACTTCCCATCTGTAAAATGGGGATAACCCATCCTTTACCTGGATTGCAAGCTCCTGAGGACACGGACTCTCTCTTACGTGGTGCATGGCGGGTGCCTAGCAGCATGGGGGCCTGATCTCAGTTGCGGCCACTCGATGCTGCTGTTAAAATAAATACTCCTGAAGCCCAGCTAATATCTGGAAGCCAGATCCAGGAGCACTGGAAAGAGGCTGTTTTGCTGTGGTGAGCCAGAAGTACAGCATTCCTTTGCCTGCTCTGGGGAGAAAGGAGCAAGCTGCAGTAGAACAGGCCTCTGTCATTCCCCACCCCGGCTTTGCCCCATTAGCCCTGGGGAGATCCTGGCTGCTCCCATCCTGTAACCCATCTTGGTTCAGAGTTAGGGCGGGGACTTTGCTTAAAGAGTCCCAGTGCTGTGGGACTGGATGACTGGCCGTTACCTATGAAATCGGTCGGGCAGTATTTAGATGTAGGGACCTTACAGGGATCATGCTAGAATGGGATGGAAACACCCCCATTTGGTTGTCCTTCCGTGGCTAGAAAGTCAGCAAACCTGATTTCCAGGGCTTCCACCCCCTGATGGGGGATCCCATAACCTGTAGCCACTGCTCTGCTCAGGATCCATCGCAGTGAGAGGCCGGGCAGGGAACCCAGGTGAGGAGCGGTGTTCATACCTGGGGGGCCATTTGGTACACAGGTGACCTTGAGCTCAGGGAGAGAAAGACAGTGTGTGGCACTCCCCCTGCTGGCTCATTCACACACTGCAAGGGCATGGCTCAGCCAAACCCCTCTGGAGGAAAAAGCCTTAAGAGAGACTTCCGAAGGGCCAAACGCCACACATGGGCGCAGGGAGCGCATGTAGATGCACGTCACAAGTGCACACGGCATATAGACAACATAGCGTGTACATGGCATGGCAAACCGTGGGCTTTATCTGTGCACTTGTGCGGTCGGAGCTAACAGCAGCAGAGACCAGGGCAGGTAATTTAAAGTATAAGGGGGTTGTGTGATGTCCTGAATGACAGAGAAAGCCTCATTTTTATCTGTAACGTAAAGGGCTTAGATCATTCTTTTGCTCTTCCTCACTGTCATATTGGAGCACTGGCGGGATTTATATCCGTAGGAGGTTGGGAAAGATTATTCCTTTTTGCAAAATGGGGAAACTGAGGCACAGAGAGACCCGCCTTGCCCAAGGCAATGGCAGAACCAGGAGTCCTGAGTTCTTGTGCCCTTTGGAAGTCAAAGAGCTTCCTACAGACAGTGTCTCCCCTTGTAGGCAGGAACTAGGGGAGCAATGGCTGACCAGATCCCTTCTGGGAGCCATATGTGTCCGTCCCAGATTCCGGCTGTGGGTAAATGGAGACAGGGTGCCAAGATCAGGATGGGGTGGCTCAGGATAGTTGGGATGGTGAGTCTCACCTCTGAATCATTGCCCCAGCTCCTGCCCCGATTGGAGTGACTAGGGACTGTGCCCATCCGGTGACAGATTGGAGGAGGGGGTCTCAATCCAGCTTCTAGTGGGCACTGAAAGCATCACCTGACCTGGCATGAGCTGGCCCTCCACACACCATGTGCCCTGTCTTAGCAGAGGGGACTGAGAAGGCCTTTGATGCTATTCCATGTGGCCAGCTCCTTCGAGCTCAGCCTGCAGCGGGGCTGGGAGAGCTGTGCAGGTGAGGGAGCACCAGCCCTGCTTGCAGCCCGATTGTGGTGCTCCCCTTCCCCTGGGCTCCCCAGGCGAGACCCAGGACCTGTGCCCCTTCCCTTGGGTTTCTGCAGCCCCCTGTCCCCAAGGGGGGGCTGCACTCTGGAATTTGAATGTGCAAAGTGGGAAAAAAAACTCCAACAACCAAGGGCTCCGTGCCACTGACCCGCTCGTGTAGAGAACCAGACAATGGGCTGTCTGTTGCCAGTGTGGTTTCAGGCTCAGATCCCAGCTGCAAGATACAGGCTCTACAAGGCGGGGAAGAATGTTATCGGGCGGCTATCTGCTGCCTACACTGAAATGTAATCCTAGCGCGGGGTGTTGGAAGAGACATGAATAGAGTGAGCGAGGGAAAGGACAGAGCTTACCGAGCACTGGGAAATTTCAGAGATTCCCCTTTTCTCTCTCCCGCGGCATGGATGGGGGAGTGGTGCACAGGGCAGACATTAGATACATGCAGCCAACTAATGGTTAGACATTAATAAAGACAAGTGCAAAATACTACACTTAGGAAGGAAGAATTCAACGCACAGCTACAAAATGGGGACAGACTGGCTTGGTGGTGGTAGTGCGGAAAAGGGGCTTCTAGTGGATCACAGATTGAATCTGAGTCCAACACTGGGAAAACGGCTGATGTCCTTCTGGGGGGTGTTGACAGGCATGTCGTATGCCTGACCCCCACTCCACTCAGCACCGGTGAGGCCCAGCTGGAGTCCTGTGTCCAGGTCTGGGCACCACGCTTCAGGAAAGAGGTGGACAAGTTGGAAAAGTTCAGAGGAGAGCAACAAAAATGATCCAAGGATCAGAGACGATGGGCTCTGAGGAACGGTTGGTCAGGGATGGTCTAGGGTTACTTCGTCCTGCCTCGGCGCAGGGGGCTGGATGCGAGGACCACCTGAGCTCCCGGCCAGCCCGACGTTTCTGAGCTTCTGCCATCAGATGCCTGCAACAGACTGAGGATGGAGCAACTGCTGGTTTGCTCCTTCGTCAGCCACCTCACTCCTAATGCGGCTGGGTCCCTTTAAGACCCCACGTGGCCCCTCCTTTGCCCACGATGCATAGCATGATACTAATCAGGGCAGAAGGCCTCCTGCTGTGGGGAGCCTTTAGCAAATGGGTCTGGAGAGAAGCAGGGCAAGGGGAATCCAGGGAGGGACTAGCCTTTGGCTACCTAGGCAAAGGAGTGGAGAGCCTCCTTCTCGCTGTGTTAGTCCAGGACAAATAACCTCTCTCTCTCATCCCTCAAATCCACCCTGCCCCCTCCAGACCGCTCATTGCCCCATTTAATATCATGCTACTGCCTGCTGCTGGATGGGGTCCTTCCTTCTGAGGGTGTGTCTCATTCTGATATTGGAGAGGAAGGAGGGCATTGGCATGGGACTTAGGGGATCTGGGTCTGGGCACCCTGTGTGACCTCCGGCATCTCTGGGTCTCAGTCTCCCCATCTGTAGAATGGGGATAATGATCCTTCCTTTCCCTCCCTGCATTATCTCAGCTCTTTGAGGCCAGTACCGTCTTTGTTTGCATCTAGCATCGTGGGGTCCTGGTCTGTGATTGGGGCATTTAGACACTACTGTAATACATCTAATAAATCCACATCCTCATAATCTTATAAAGTAGGAGAAGGCAGTGTAGCCTACTGGGTAGGGCCCTGGGAGTCAGGGGGCCTGGGCTGAATTCCCAGCTCTGCTGGGTGACATCGGGCCAGTCCCTTCCCTGGGCCAAGCCACCGCTTCGCCCTCTGTGAAATGTGCAGACTGACATCCCCATTTGTGACATGCTCCTGCGTGTGGAGTGTGCTAGAGAAGCCCTGAGTGTTATTAGTGAGTAATACCCGTCGAGGAGGCGGCTCTTGGTACATTGTTCAAATATCAGAGAGCCGTGGAGGAGAGAGAAAGAGCCCACCCTCCCCCGCACTCATCTCTCCAGCAACCTAACGTGTGGTGTGATGGGGCAGGTGCACTATCTGCTTCGGGGGAGTCGGGGTTTGGAAACTCAGCAACAAGCGGCCTGGCCCCAAGCAATGAACAGCCCGTTGGCTGGTTTCTAAGGTTGGGGCAGGATTCCCCCGGGAGCCTAAACAGAGGTCTGGCCAAACAAATCAGATGACTCCGTTCTGCCAGTGGGGTGCCTCATTGAAATCAAAGGATCTTTGCTCAGGCACTGGGGACCCTCGCTTCTCAGAGCCAGCCACCGGATGGCCTTCGTCAAGGCATGTCCCCGCCCTGTGCCTCAGTTTCCCCCTCTGTAAAAATGAGGATCAGGCCACTGAGTTGCTTTGTGAAGCACTTTGAGATCCACGGATGAAAAGCTCTAGATAAGAGCCAGGGATTACTGTTATCATCACTCGGCAATTTCATCACCTCCACCTCAGAACCAAAGGCTAAAATTTTCACTCCCCCCCATACCCATCAAATTCTCTCATTCACCCATTTATCACAGCTGATCAGGTCTAATTCAGCAGCTCGTCATCCAGCAAAAGCCCTCCGAGTGAGTTGGGTTTTTTTTCCAAAAAACCATAATAATTATTCCCCTCATAATCCTGTTTCCTTTCTTTCTCTTTCTCTTTCCTTGGGCTTTAATAACAATCATCTAAATAAATAAATAAATACCTTAAGAAAAACAAAACAAAAAGAGGGAGGAGAGGTGGGTTTTTTCCCTTTATTGTGGGTGCGCGTTTGAAAATTGTTGCCCACTGAATCCCGACCCTCCGGATTAATTTTACATTTTAAAATGTTACCTTGCCAGGGGCAGGGCTGGCACGGCTGAATCGGAAAAGGAGAGAGAGAGACAGAGAGAGAAAACCCTTCTCCTTAATTAGCGTATTTCACTGTGTGATCAGAGTGCTTATGAAGCGAGTAATGAGGTGTATAGTAGCTTAAAGACTGCAAAGAGCTGCTTCAGTGATATTCAGGGAACAGCCTTCCCCTTTTCCGCTCTCCATTTGTTCTCTCCTTCCTCCTTTTTTTCATTCCCCTTCTTCCCTTTATGATGGCTGCATGTCTTTTGTGTCATCCTCTTGAATCCCCCCCCACGTTTCCTAGTGGTTTGGGGGGCGCATCAGAGTTTTTCTTTCTTATTTCTCTCTCATTGTCTGTGCATTTCATTTTTTCTTACCCTGCCAAGACTGTGGCAATTGCAGTGTTGCTGACTGTCTTGTCAGTCTATCAGTAGTTGCACGGTGTTTGGTGCTTGCCTTAAAGCCCCACTTCCTGGAGTCATGAGATTTTCACAAGACCCTCAGCTTTCACTTACGTTTTCTAGTTCTCCGAGTTGCAGAGCTTGGAAATGCCTTTGAGTGCGTGCATGCTAGACAGCGTGAGAGTTATGGTGCGTATGTGCATTTGTGTGTGCCTGTGTATGCGCATTGTTCACAAGCGTGTGCAGGGGTCTGTGTGTATATACCTATGTGTGCGCATTGTCTGTGTGCGTGCATCGGAGGGAGAGAATGGGGATCTATATCACTCTGAGTGTCAGAGTGA
>ML677376.1:3571174-3680389 GCA_007922305.1 Dermatemys mawii | reverse complement strand
GTGTGTGTGTGTGTGTGTGTGTGTGTGTGTGTGTGTGTGTGGTGTCTCCACAGAACTGACCCCTGCCACTACCTGGATTTCTATGACACTCATAAAATCAGCCAGACACACTTTTGTGCAGACAGCTGGGCCAGCCAGGGGAGTGCCACTCACTTCCTGCCGCAGGCTGACCGCTGGGCCAACATCTCCCCCACACTCTGCCCTGTGAGAGGGAGAAAGGCCTGTCCCTTTAAACTCTCCCACTCCCTAGCCCCCATTCCCATGCTGCCCCCCACCCACCCGCCTGGCTGTTACAGACACAGCAGTGTGTGCTGGGCTCACTAGCAGGCCAGGGGCTTGGAGAAGGAAGTGGATCCCACAGTGCTGAATTGCCACTTAGAGACCTGGTGGGGATCTGTTTGTCCACAGGGCCATCTCCATCTAAATGGAGATACGGCTGCATCTTTCCCCCACGAGAGGGGAAGCCATTTGTCAATGGCGGGGATGGGGGTGGAGGATGAAGTTTCCTCTGAAACAGAGGCTCTTTAACCAGCTTCTGCAGAGCGGCCACCTTCCTGCACCTCCCACCAGGCATCCCCCACCCCCCTGGGGGCACAGCGTGTGGGGAGCGCAGTGGTGGTGGGGAAGCTGCCCTTAGGGAGATGCAGGGAGTGGAGATGCAAAATTCAGAACCAGGTCTGGATCCTGCAGCTCAGACACCGCAGAGAGAGACCGGAGGACAGATTTCATACTCCAGGGATGGGGGGCAGAGGCTTGGGGGTTTGGTTCAGGCCCATTATAAAGCCGGGAGGCCACTTGCAAAATTCAGATCTGGATCCGGACCCCAATTTCAAACCTCCTCAGACTTGAGAGTGCTTAGCCCCGGGGCAAAGCTCCTGGCCTGTGTGTAAACAGCTCTGGGGGCTCAGTCCCACCATTTGGCACCCCTCCTCCCCCCGTCTTCCCTGACAGTTCCACCCCCACCGCCCAATCAGTAACAGCGTGTGGGGTTTGGTGGCCCCCGTGGGATGAGTTTGATGGGTCTCAGCCCAGCTCCCTGTGGCACAGGGGCCGGGTCACAGTGCCAACTGTTACATTCCCCACTCACTGGCTGTTCCTGGTGGACAGACAGGGTAGAGAGACCACGGACTGAACGGGCCACGGAGAGGACCACAAGGGCTACAGTGGCACAGCTGCAGTTTCCTTCAGCGAGGGAAGGGGCTTTTCCAATGACGTCGGTAATTCACCTCCCCGAGCGGGGGTGGATCTCGCCACGTCCACACAAGGAGTCAGCCAGCTTGCCTACAGCACACCTGGGTGTGAATATTCCACCCCTCTGAGCAGCATAGCTAAGTGTAGACCAGGGCTCAGGCCTCGTCTTCACTGCAGACTTAACATGGGTTCAGACATGGGTTTTGCCTCAAACCCATTCCACATTCACACACTCACATGCCTCTATCCCTGCCCTCAACAAAGCAGCCCTTGCACCCCTAGCTACCGGGCAGCCCCCCGAATTAGCTCATCCTGCCTGTTGCTAACCCGAGATAACTGCAGTGAGACTGGGCAGCCAGGGCCACTCACCGGAATCAGTCCCTGCTGGTCCTCTAGTCCCTTTCACGGTCCTCCAGGACACCCGTTCCCACGTCCTTCCTTGCTAGCTCCCTTTGCTCAGAGCCCTGACAGATGCAGTCTGCCCTCGTGGGCCTCTCCTCAGCACCCTCGTTCGCTCCCACCCTGCTTGCGGTTTCTTTAGCCTCCCCATCTCCGATACCCAGCAAGACGCCCACGTGCCAGCGGGCAGGCCCCAGGCACTTTCCCTCACTGTCTGCCTGTAATGGAGCCAGACTCCCCAACATGGATCCTCAGGCTGGGGCCACAAGGAGGTTCCAGGGGGCGCAACCACCTTGTTTTTAGGGCTAGCTGGGGCTGGTGGGATCCCCCAAAGTTTTCTGTTGTTCCATAGGAACACAGTCTGGAAAAGGCTGATGACCACGGGCAATCGGGAAGCACCCAGGATGTTCGCTTCTAAAGAACGGTGGGCCAGATCCCCAGCTGGAGTGACACTGATTGAAACCGGCGGAGGATCTGGGTTTTAGACCCTGGGTCGGTTTCCCACGGCTCTGGTCCCCCTTTGCAGCCGAACGCTGCGGCTCAGGAGCGCTGGGACACATGGTTCCCAAGTGGCCCTGGCCCAGCTGTTGGCCACGTTCCACCGGTTCCGGTACCAATTCACCAGCCACCTCCCGGCCCCGGGGCTGCACCAGGTCCAGTACACATTGCAGCGGGCACAGGCTGGAATCTCACACGCATCCCCCCTGCCACTCACGCCGCCCTCCCCCTCTACTCCCAACCCCCCAAACTTTTGTTGTTTGTCGTTTAAGGCTCCCCCGCCCGGCGTTCATGAATAATTCCTCCTTTGGCTGCCTGAGTGTCAGTGACCTGCCTGCTGCCTTCGCAGAGGGGCGTCCACCCGCTTTTTTGTCTGCCAGTGTTTTAAAGAGAGACTGACAGCTGACAAGGCTTCCCGTAGTGCCCAGCCCCCTCCCGGCCCTCCCACGACAGGGGGCCCATGTACTGCTGTCAGTCTCGCCTGATGGGGAGTCCTGGGGCTGGAGGGGAGCAGGCCTGAGGAGCGACAATGGGGACTGTTCTTGGCCTGCTCGTCGCTTCAGGCGGCCCTAGAGGTTCTGTGAGAGGGAGGCAAACCCAGCGTCACACTGAGCCGTTGGTGCTCCAGGCGTGAGGCCTTCATATCCCTCGCCCCTCACCCTGGTGTCTGGTACCGTCCCGACGAGGGAAATTGTCACTGGTGCCAGGACAGCGATGTAGCAGGACAGGATTGAATGTCTAAAAGAGACATGCTGTGCTAGTCACTTCTTGGGCTCAGTAGCATCAGTGCTACGCATTTCCACTGGGGGAACTTGCACTGGTGTGGCTTCTTCAGTGGAAATCCCTTCCCTGCCCTCCCCCCCCGCCAACAGACTGGGAAGGGGAAGTGACTCATCCAAGGTCACACAGCTGGGCAGCGGCAGAGCCAGGGAGAGAGCCCAAGAGGCCTGGTTCCTTGTCACCCATCACCGCGCGCAGTTACACCAGTGCAAAGAGCTGCGAGGGTCGTGTTTGGCACTGATTTTGGCCTGCTTCAGATGACTGCAACTTGCCCTTCGTGGCTCTCAAAGTTCTTTGAGCATTGTTGTCCCTGGTGGGGAGACTGAGTTACAGAGCGGCAGAGCTGAGGATAGAACCGCAGCCCTGTGCTCCATGTCCTAAGACACAACTGCCTTACAGCAATCAAATTCTTACTGTTGACTTCAATGGGCCTCCGATCAGGCCCCTAAGTTGGTGTTTTCTATGGGCATCAGCACGATACAAGATCTCGTCAAAGAGCCTGGCCGAAAAGGCACAGAGGTACGACCCTGTGTGTAAATCTCACCATGTAGCCAAAACAGAAGCAAAAGGAGGAACGGTTTTATGTTAGGTGTCTCCTGGCATCTCGTGAAGGCACGTTTAAATGTACACACATGTGCATGCACACACATGCGCGCGCGCACACACACACACACACAATAGCCCCAGTTTTTATTCCAGGTGTTCTCTGCTCTCTCAGCAACTTGGAAGTGAGTCAGTCCCACACACCTGCCCTAGCCTTGCTGATGCTGGCAAGAGAATTTCTATTTGAGGGCAATTGCCTCTGTAGGAACCTCAAATTAATTAGCAGAGAAAACCCATTCAGTGTGGAGAGAAGTCAGGATCGCTCCTGAGGGGCTCGTGCATTTGACTGAGGAGTCTTCATCAAACGTGAGGGCCAATCAAATCTACGCAGCAAGTTATTTTAAATTTCCCCAGAAGGCGGGCGTGGGTTTGGAAGGTGGCAAATGGAGCTGGCTGGTCTTAGGGGACCGTGGTGTACCGTGGTTTAAAATGGGAATTGCCGACGTATCGCAGAGTCGTTTTCCAGCTCTGCTAATCCCTTAATCTCTCAGATAATCAGTACCAAAAACATAAATGACAATAGGATTGCAGCACACATCTGCGGTAATACCAAAAGGGTTTGATGGTATCGCAACGCATAATGATTTTTTGCTACTTATTACCAAGTGTTGCCAGTTTATTCTTCTTAAAACAATGAGGTACTAAATTGAATCTTGTAGCATGAATACGGATTCGGAGTGTTTGATTGTGGTTAGGGCAGAGGACCTGTGCGGCAGGATTCCTGGTCCCTGCTCCTGGTTTTGGAAGGGAGAGTGATCTAGTGGTTAAAGTAAAGGGGAGTAAGAGTCAGAAATCTTGGGATGGTTGGATGGCAGTTGTGGTCTATGAAACACAGGGGCTCAGACTAGAAGATCTGGTGGGTCCCTTCCAGCCTTAAACTCTATTCCCAGGTATGCCACTAATTTGCTGTCTGGGCTTAGACAAGTTGCTGAATGTCTCTGTGCCGTAGTTTTCCTTCTGTAAAACAAGGTGAATCAAACTCCCCTCCTGGGGCTTTTCTCGGGGTTTGTCAATTGATGTTTGTAAGGCACTTTGAAATCTAGGTCAAGAAGCATTGGATAAGAGCAAAACTCCTTTACTCTCTGTGTCCCTTATTCTCTAGGCAGGGCGTGGTTGGTTTGACACAGCGAATCAGAAAAGAAGAGATGGGTTCTCTGTGTTTGTTACAGGTGGAAAAAAGGAAGAGGGAAAAATGTGGGGCCAAGCCATGGAGAATCAGTCCCTACGTGCAGTTGTTCATACTGGGTTAGTGTGATATGAATCAGCATGGATGTGTTCTCCACTCCCTTTGCACAGCTGCCAGGAGCTGACAAAGGAGAAGGGTAGCAGAGAGTTAGGCCATAAGGTCAAGCTTTTTATGAGTGGCTAGTGAGTTTTGTGGTGCCCTGTTTGAGACACTGAGAGGGGCTGTGATTTTCAGAGGGTGGGAACTTGGCATTGCCTGGAAATCAGGGCCCTTTAAGGTGTCCCAAGTCAGGCTCCTGGAGTCACTAGTTGCCTCTGAATTTCTTATGCCTGAAGCATCCTAAGACTTATTGCGTGGACCCCACAAAATGAAGCCTTGGCAAAGTGTGTAGTCCGCTGGTTTGTGGGAGCCTGACTCCTGGGTCTTCTTCATGGCTCTGCTACTGACTTGCTGTGCAGCATTGGGCATGTGGCTTAACCTACAAATCTTTCCGCAGTGCACACTGCTTTGGGTTGGTCCACTGGAGCCCCTTAGGGGTCTGAGAGTCACAGATGCCAAGCAGGGACCTCCAAAGCTGTGCTGCCAACGGCACCTGAGCTCTCATCTTGCAGCGAGCCTGATGTTCTGACTGACACATGTCAGGCTGGCCAGTCCGCCGCGGTTCTTCTCTGGGTCCCCTGCTTCTCACCCCTGTCTCCTTCCGTTCCCTGCAGGTTCCATCGGGGGGACTACACAGTGGAGGTGAGCATCAACGACTACCTGGATATCTACTGCCCTCACTATGAGGACCCCTTCCCGGTGGACAGGATGGAGCGGTATATCCTGTACATGGTCAATTACGAGGGTCATGTGTCCTGCGACCACCGGCAGAAAGGCTTCAAGCGCTGGGAGTGCAACCGGCCCGACTCCCCCAATGGGCCCCTGAAGTTCTCAGAGAAGTTCCAGCTCTTCACTCCCTTCTCTCTAGGATTCGAGTTCAGACCAGGGCACGAGTATTACTACATCTGTGAGTATCCCGCACTGCAGACTGGCTGGGGCTGCCCCCTCGTGGGGAATGGCCCCTGGCCATGGTGCACATTGCTGACCATGGCACTTCCTGTTCCTAATAGGGCGAGGGTGACTTGAAAATAACATAAGAACATAAAAATGGCCGTACTGGGTCAGACCAACGGTCGATCCAGCCCAGTGTCCTGTCTGCCGATAGTGGCCAATGTCAGGTGCCCCAGAGTGAGTGAACCTAACAGGTAATGATCAAGTGATCTCTCTCCTGCCATCCATCACCCCCCTCTGACAAACAGAGGCTAGGGACACCATTCCTTACCCAGCCTGGCTAATAGCCATTAATGGACTTAACCTCCATGAATTTATCCAGTTCTCTTTTAAACCCTGTTATAGTTCTAGCCTTCACCACCTCCTCAGGCAAGGAGTTCCACAGGTTGAGTGTGCGTGGTGTGAAGAACTTCCTTTTGTTTTAAACCTTCTGCTCATTAATTTCATTTGGTGGCCCCTAGTTCTTATGTTATGGGAGCAAGTAAATAACTTTTCCTTATTCACTTTCTCCACATCACTCATGATTTTATAGACCTCCATCACTTCCCCCCTTAGTCTCCTCTTTTCCAAGTTGAAAAGTCCTGGCCTCTTTAATCTCTCCTCATACGGAGAAAATCCCAGTGGAAGGCCTAGTGCAGAATGTGAAAATTTGCACTGTGGGCGGATAACACTGCTCGGTGTGAGTGTCTTGCTTTAGCAGCCACCTAAAGGCCACGGTGCAAGCGCATTGAAATGAGCTGGCGGGTGGGTATGTTCAACGCTGCCCTCTACTGGATCTAGTCAGAACCGTTCAGCTGTGTGTCACGTCTAATCGCAGGGGGCTGTAGCTTTGGAACCGGATCATTCGAGCTGTATCGCTGCTGTCCCTGGGAAGTTTCAGGTGGCTTCTGCCTGCTGGGTAGTCCCAGCTGTGACGCTGCAAGCTGGCTCTGAGTTTGCTACAATGTTAAGTTTCTTTGCTGACTCGGGGCTTTATGAAATCGCTTGTAAAGCTGCAAAACCCACAAAATAAACCCTGCAAGGATTCCTGGAGGGCTGGGGCGTTTAGCTGTAGGTAGACATTTCCACGGAAAACCATGTATATTCCAACAGAAAAAAACCCCTCGCTGAGGCAGAGGTAGGGCTACAGGCTCGAGTCTGTACTTAAGTGAATAGTCAAGTGCAAGAACCTTGGAGTTCAAAGAACCAGTAAGTCACCCCGTCACATCCGCAGCCCAGGGTGTTCTCGTCACACCCGGTGCTCAGACCGCACCAGCTGCCCACCTTCGCTGCTTGGTCACTGCACTCTCCTTTGCCCTGATTTCTCTGTCCAGACGTGTGGAATTTTTATATCGAGACGGGCTGGCTCTGGGTCTAGTGACACTTAGGACTGAGCTACACTACGGGGAGGGTGAGAGGGAGGTCGGCCTAAGATACGCAACTTCAGCTACGTGAATGGTGTAGCTGAAGTCGCAGTATCTTAGGTCAACTTACCTTGTCATCTCCACAGCAGCAAGTTGACCAGAGCCGCTTAACCCTCTCGTCGAGATTTATCGCGTCTAAATCAGAGGCGATAAATCGATCCCCGATACATCGAGCGCTACCCGCCGATCCGGCAGGTTGTGTTGCCATATCCTTAGAGAACTGGCTGCCACATGGACTCCCAGGCCCGGATCCCTTGGGAAGCACCTCCTCTGAGATACTCAGTTCTCTCGGCACCTCCCAGGATAGGGCCCTCAGGGCTCCATCCTGCCAGGTGCTGAATGCTCTGGTGCTGTCCCGGCAAAGCACGTACGGACATGCTGAACTTCAAGCACACGCGAAATCCTATTGACTGGGGGTGTCGGACCAAGCGCTTAAAGCGAAGGCCGTGCTTGATCAGGGAGCTATTTGTCGTGGGTGGCTAAGGAGTTTTGGATCTGCCCAAGCCATAGCTATGGAGGCAGAGCGCAAGGATGGGGAGTAGCATTGTGGGGAAGCTGGCAACATTGTGGTGAAATCCGCTCATTTGGGCCTCTTCTCCCCTGCAAGGTAGAATTCCCTTTAGAAAAAGAAACACCACCAGAAAATACAGCCTGAACAGAAAGCAGGAGCCGGTTCTGCAGGACATGCTCTGTCTGCTCCGTGCTGCTCCAGTGATGCAAAGCTGCTGTGAAGCCATCTTAAGTAGCCTCTTCTAAACCCTGCTTATGGTGGCATTGCAATACCAGAGGTGTGCAAAGGAGCCGGAGTGTGCCAGGTGAATCTGGCTCCGGTGAAATCTGGAATAACTCGTAGTGCTTTTCACTGTCAGAGCACTTGGCCTAAATACTGCCTGCTAGCCCTTTGCAGCACTCCTGCTAGAGGAGGGTGAACGGGGAGACAGGCAGAGCTACTCACCCACGGTCACAGTCAGAATCCGAGGTCCTGAAACAAGAACCCCAAAGGTATGGACTGCCCCAGTCTTCTTAACTGTGAGCACAGCTGTGGGTGAGCGTGCCTACGGCCCCCCGGTTGCCTTCATTCTGCCCCTCCTGGGACACAGCAGCTTCCCGTACAGCGAATTATACTACCCAGCTCTTGCATAGCGCTTTTCATCAGCAAACCTGAACGTGCTTTACAAAGGTGATCAGTATCCTTAGCCTCCTATTATAGATGGGGAAACTGAGGCCCGGAGCAAGAAAGCGATTTACCCAGGGTCACCCAGCAGCAGAGCCAGGCCTAGGTCACCTGAGTCACTGTCCAGCACTCTAGCCACAAGGCCATGCTGCTGGTCAGAACAAAGCTCACCTTTTCGTTGGGTGATGGAGGGTTTATTACGGTTTAAAGCTGCAACTCCATTGACTCTCCATCGACCATCCCGGAATCTGACACACTAAAGCCGGCAGTAACTGAGCCTTCGTTTAAGGCCCGGGCCAGATGAGTGCTCAGAAAAATAGTAAACCAAACCCAAGCCCACAGAGAGGCTCCTGGTTGTGCTGGCGTTTCCTCCGCCCAGAAGCCAGGGATGAGAGCATTAGAGTTCATTCTGCCCCCGCCCCACGGACCATTTGCCTTGTAAAATGCAAAAATCAAGCAGCCTGGGGAGCCTCTCTTGCCGGGGGCTCCCAGCAAGCAAAAATAATCAAGCGACTGTAATTACCCGCCCGACCACCCATTGGGGAGGCTGGTTTACATTTGTGTTTTAACAGAGCCCCATTTATCTTGATTAGAAGCAGGGCTTTTATCCCGAGTTTCTTTTAACGGGGGCTGGAGAGTCACGGCGAGGGACACCTAGCGAATGACAGGCACTGCCCTTGGGGCGAGGACAGAGGAGAAGGTTCCTCGTTCAGAGGGCCTGGGGAGGGCGGGAAGGCCGTTGAGTCATCTGGCAGAACGGACCCCTGGTGGAACTCCATTGATTCCAGCCTGGGAAATTCCGTCTGCACCCGTGGGGGCCTAAAACTGGGAGGCTGAGTCAAAAGCGTCCGTTGAGTCTGGTTCTGAACCGCCACCCCGCATCTCCAAGGTGAGGTCTGCAAGGACTAGGAGAAGGGGGCCTCGGAGGGACATTTTCCTGGCCTCAGAGGGACATATTTGGCCTTTGAGAAGGCAGGGGAGGTTGGTCTTCCCCCTTGGCCAGAGCTGCAGAGTTTTGGCGGGTACAGAAAGGCCGAGGCCTTGCTTTCCAGGAGAGGTGAAGGGTCAGAGGGTTATGTGGCTCCCCAATGTCTGTCGTCAAGGAGGTGGTGCTAAGGGCTGTCTCTCGCCTTCCTCCTGTCCCTTCCCTTCAGGGGTGCTGAGAGCCATTGAGCCTGTATATAATGGAAACCACTTCAAGCCAGGAGGTGCTGAAGCACCCCTAGTTCCAGCACCTCTGCTTCCCTGGGATTAGTCGCACGTGGCAGATAGTAGAGTTCAGCTCACCAGCGCCTGTTTCTTCAGGGCCAGGGCGCTTACTGGAATTTACCCTGCTGGAAAAAAAGAACCAGCAGTCAGTGCAGGCCGCCCCTTCGCAAGCCACCTGGACTGCACCCCGGTACTTGTGCATCCTCCGCTGTTCACATGCACGGCTCACCCTGGCGATATCCACTCTGGAGATCTCTCTGCCGCAGCTGAGAGAGAGCCTCCTGGGGTGGGGCGGGGGTGTGACAGACTGCGCCAGTGGAGCTAGCATGCGAAAACAGCGGGGTGGACACACCGCTTGAATGGCAGCTCGGGCTCTCGGGGCCACCCAGCCCTCCAGGGCTGAGCTCAGGTGGCCAGCCCAAACCACGGTGGCCACACTGCTATTTGGGGTGCACCAGCATGAGTATTTCTGCCCAGCTGCAGTATAGACATAGCCTCAGAAGCTTCAGCAGGTGCCCATCACCGGTCCTACCAGCCTGCACTGACCGGTTCAGTTCACAACGGACAGCAGCTACCTACGGGGACTTTCATGGTCTGTGAAGACATTTGCAATGAAAACACTCATATCATTCAAATTTCGATTAGAAAATTTTCATTTATTTTATTTCACAATTATTTGGGAGGTTCCCTCCCCCACATTTTCCCCTCGCCCCCAATTTTTCCTGGTGCTCAGAAAATGAAAACTGAAAATTTGTCATTTTAACAAAAACTAAAATAAAATCAAAAACCTTAATTGAACCATTTCCAATGAGGGTGTTTGGGGTGGGAACTACCATCATTTCCCAATCAGCCCTGTATAGAGCATAGCTGATTTAGGGTCCGCTTTCACCCTACATACTACAGGAACGGCAGAGATCAGCTGAGACTGCATTGGCTTGTGATCCTGAAAGTACATGCTTGGGGACTGGAGTGAGGCCATTTTGAACAGAGTGTTCCAGATGTGAAACTTTTGAGCTAAGGCTATAAATCCTCATGCTTCAGGGACATGAGCCAGCCTAGCTAAAAGGTTCAGGAGGGACTTTCTATGGGGGCAGGTTATCCACTCACTGCCTCCTGCAGGATTTTTTACACCTTCCTTTGAAGCATCTGGTGCTACCCATTTTCAGAGAGAAGACACTGAGCTAGATGGACTTCAGGTCTGATCCTGTCCGGCAATTCCTATGTTCTTGTGAATCTCACTCCTTTTGGAGGTCTGGCCACTTCCAGAGTTACAGCCTAGTCCAGTTTACAGCATTTAGCACCCTGACAGGCCCTTTACAAACAGCTCAGAAAATTACTCCTGGTTTGCCCCACTCCAAGGCCCTCATCCTGCGAATGTTTAACCACATGCAGAATTTGACTCACACGAGTTAACTGAAATGCGCTGCGCGACTCCCCTTCTTAAACCCAAGCACACATGTACAGGATCGGGCCCTAAGCAAGAGGAGAATCGGGCCCATTCGTAATTTTCACCCTCCAGAGTGGATGTACACCAGACAAAAATCTAACAGGAGGAAAGCGTTGCATTACGTGGCCCGAGCCGAAACTGATTGGAGCTGGTGAAACAATTCCAACAGCTTTGGATCACACCCAGGAGTTTTGCAATTAAAGGTTAAAATTAAAAAAATTAAAAATCATGACCCAAAAGCACTTGATGGTGTCATCTGAAGCCAGAAGCCCTTCTCCTTTCGTGTGGGAACTACAGGCACTGTTATCTTTCTTATTATTTTCCCCCTTTTTCTAAAGCATCTGTTTGGAAACCACTTAATTTGTTCCTTTTATCTAGATTAAATTACTATTCTGCCCTCCCCCATAAAATGTCACTCATGAAATAACTGTGTCTACAACTCTCTCTTTGCTCGTTCTGTTTTTTTATTATTTTATTTTATTTTTTAATGTCGTTAGGGAGAGATTACACAGGAGTAAATGGTGAAACTGATCATTGCTAAACCAGTTAGAATTCATGTCATGCGGAACATTAGAAATTATGCCTCTTTGAGGAACCGTATTTAGCAGACATGAAAGAAAAGAAATTACCTCCTTCTAGAGCTCACAAATTGGAATTCCATTAACCTCGCAGGCACAGAGATGAAGCTTTGTGTTCCCAGTTCTGGGTCAAGGTTAAGAGCCGGCGCTGGAGCGAACAGCGAGACCCATTTGCTGATTTGTATTGGATCAGAATTTACAGCTGGGTTCTGAAGCTCTGGAACTGGGTGACATGGGCTCTCCCCAGCTTAGGAGGTTAGTTCATGATTAGGGTGCAGCATGATCGAGACAATGTGTCGTATCACTCCTTGGGAAAAAAAATCATTCTGCATGGGTATCAGAGTGGAGTCTAGCACAGAGATCAGCTGCTTTGGGATTTCAGCCCCCTGTTGGTTTCAGTTTAGATACCTGTTGTTCCATTTAAAACAAAGATTCGCGGGTAAGGAGAGAAAAACAAAACTATCCAAGAGCCCGAGAGACTGACACAGTTGGAGGCAGGTCCTTGGATGAAGTAATCAGGTTGTTAAGCCAAAGGAAGATGATTTGGGAGTGTGTGGGGAGAAAATGATACATGGACTGAAATAGGAAAGTCAAGTTAATGGGGAACTTTGCAAGACTGGGGGAGACCAGAAATGTGACCTGACTGCAATGCTACATTCAGTTAAACATTACGGTTAATTATTTGTGTTACAGGAAGACACAGGCCCCGACCTAGATCAGAACCACATTGTGCTGGATGCTTCGCAGACCCATAGGGAGAGGGAGTCCCGGCTGCAGAGCAATCTGAATAGACAATGTGGGGGAGGAGAAACTGAGGCACAGAGAGGAGAAAGACCTCACCCAAGGTCACCCAGCAGGTCAGAAACAGAGCTGGGAAGGGAACCCAGGTGTCCGAGTCCCGCCCTTATCCCGTAGATCAAATCCCCTGGAAGCTGCAAAGAATTTATTTGCTGAAAACAGATAAACGACATGAAATGTGCTGGACCCCCTAACAAGACAGCAGCACGGGGGTGCCTGGCAGGTATGTTACAGATGAGCACTGTCTGCGCTGGCAGGTACGGTACAGGTGAGCATTAAGAGCTGGAGCTCTCTCGCCTGCAAACAAGCCTCTGGAACAGACAGCCCCGGCAGGGGGTGGACGGGAACATGCTTGCGTATTCACATACATACACACAATTACAGGCACGGCAAGTAGGATGCCGCTGGGTGTCTGACTAAGCTAGGCTGCGGCCCTTTAGACTTTAGAAATAGCCAGTGACTCGGAGGCTGTGTCTGCACTGGGGATTTCAGCCGTCAATGGCCAGTTCTCAGCGGAGCTGCATCATTGCAAATGCCTGGCGTGGCTCGAGAAAGCTGCTACAAGCCACATTTCGCCCTGGCTGTTTGGCCCCAGCTTGTCTGCACTAGAGGTTTGCACTGATGCCGCTATGCCAGAGGCTAGTTACCGATGGCTGTGTCAAGGGCAAATCCCCAGCACAAAGGAGGGCTAAGTTCAGTCTGCAGGGCCTTTTACTCCTTCCCTCGTTCCACAGTTTCACTTTGGATGCAGGGCTGGAGTCCAGGCTTCGTCTCAAAGGGACGGTCATGGGTCCCAGAATTCGGCGGTGGGACTCTAAACTAACAGATTATCCATGCAGCTGGGGCAGGCTGTGGACCCTCCATCTGGGACCCTGCCCCCTCCATACACCCTGCCACCTTCCAGCATGTAGCTCCCGCCTGGACCTTCCTTCTCCAGCTTTTGAAGCTCCACAGCGTCTTCCAACGTCTCTTTGCTGATACCCCCAGGCGGCAGCTGGGCAGAGGGCAACAGTGGAGGAATTAACTAATTGGATCTGTTCCTAGCTCTGCCACTGACCTGCTGGGTGACTTGGGCACATCACTTGGCCTATCGGTACCTCTGTTTCCCTTCTGCCCTGAGCTCACCTGGCACCTGTAGGTCCTCCTGTACTACAGTAATAATGGATTTGAACTGGGAGATGAGAATTGGGCAAGAGAGAATCAGCACTTGGATCCACGTGAGAGGAGATCCAGAGGGAAGAACAGAACCAGGGGGCAGAGAAGAGGGCGGGACAGGAATGTCAGGGTGCGTCTGCACTGCAGGTGGGAGGTGTTTGTGGCTGTGTAGACATACCCGAGTTAGCTTTGATCTAGCTAGCCTGCAGCTTGAGTACAGACCCAGTATATTCACGTGGCTACCTCATACTATCACCCGTGCAGCTATGGCTTAGATCAAAGCTAGCTTGGCTTCACCAACACGTGAGACAGTCACACCTCTCATTGCAGTGTAGACGTGCCGTCCATGGCACTGCGTATATTCTGAGTGTGTGCATGAGTGTGGCTGAGCGGGCAGATCGCCAGGTTGTGTGGACAAAGTGGTGGAACTGCACACTCATCACCTCTGGTTTATGTCCTCCACTTGGCATGTCTTGTCTGTCAGACTATATGCTCTTTGTGGGAGGGTCGTTGGGTCACCACATCATGCGATAATTTTTTTGAGGGGGTTATTAAAGCTCCAGCTCCTGGAGTCATGTGAGAATCTCAGCCCAACCGAGCTAACCTCTAGGCAGTACTGTAACAGATGTTAAATGATAACCATTAATGATTATAAACAGGGCTCCCTCTCCCCATCTGGTTACTCAGAAACATGCTGTTTATTAATTCATAGTTGTCAAGGTCCCAGCAAACAGGCCCAATGCGCACAAGACACAGGCCAGCCCCTTTGCCCCAGAGCTCACCATCCCAGCTAGAATCAGAGGGGTAGCTGTGTTAGTCTGGAATTGCAGAAGTGATAGAGAGTCCTGTGGCACCTTAAAGACTAACTAAAGTATTAGTATAAGCTTTCGTGGGCTAATACCCATGACGAAGTGGGTATTAGCCCACGAAAGCTTATGCTCTAATACTTTAGTTAGTCTTTAAGGTGCCACAGGACTCTGTCACTTCTGCCGTCCCAGCTAGCCAGCCCTAGAACAGCCTGCGAGCATGGTCACGTCCACAATAAGATACTGTTTTTAAAGAGCGCTCAGAAAATTATATTGTGGCTCGAATGGAGAGCATACCTGGCAGGGCATAACAAGGGAAGGAAATGAAGATGGGGCTGTGTGTCTGGTGCTGAACAATGAAACCACCAAGGGGGGTAGTAATGATTTTGAGCAGTTCCTCTGAAGTGAGGGAGGTGGGCAGAGAGCCCAGTTCTGAGCTCACCGACCGCAAGTTTCGATCAGTCAGTCGAGGCCCAGAGACAGGACGACCGGGAAAAGAGGGATCCAGAATCTTAGCCCTTCGCAGCCAAGACCTGGTCCCTGGTGAGATGCCCTGGCAGACGGGGTCAGGGGGTGCGTGCGTGCGGACTGCCTTGAGTACATGGAGCAGGAGAGCTGGAGCACAGCCGGAGGCCTGTGCTCTTAAGAGCTTTCAGAACCACTGGGGAGAAATGAAAATCAACCCAGCACTTTGTGGGCAGCCAGCGAAGAGCTGAGAGGGCAGGAACGCTGCCCCAGCTGCCCTCGCCCGAGACGGGCTGCTGCGGCCGGTGGCACAGCCAAAGAGTGCAACGCTTGGGATGTCCAGCCAGGGTTGTCGGACCCCACCCTTACAGCTGGCCCATGTTAGTTCACCCTTGCAAACAGGGAGGGGCACTCGGAGCTATTTTCCTCATCAAAGTTGCGGCAGGGGAGTCCCTTTGGAGAGGAGAGTGTTGCATGTCCCCACCTAGAAGTGTGTCCATCTGGAAAGGGGGGTATATGTCTCCCCCACCCAGTTGGAGAGGGGAGGATTGCGTGCACCCAGGGCTGGGATATAAGAGAACCATTAACATTAGCAATTGGGAGAATCACACCTCCTAGCTCCCACTGCTTTAACTTTTAAATTAAACTTTCTTGAGGATAATTTTCTCCTTCCCTTTTTAATTAAAAAATAAATAAGTTCTTTTTAAAATGCACATAAAAAAATTCCATTTGGAGAGGGGAGTTTTGCCAAGATAATTATTGCAATTATGCCTTTTATCTCTCCCAATGAGTATTATTTTTATTACGTGCTTTTATCTTGGTTTTCCCTGTTAAGGGGGAAAGGCGCACAGACCGCCACTCAAAACAGACAACAGCATGAAGCCCCCCAATAAGTCACTGCAGTGGTCAAGTTCTCTCACCTCCTAAAGGGAAGCCCCTCCCTTCTACGGGCGCCAGAAGGGGAGGATGAGAACTCTCCTATTGTTAATAAGGATCATTGTAAATGATCAATGTCACCGCACAGGCCATTGAATAATATAGAAAGGTACCGGCAGCTGCTGGCTCTCATCACATCACCCAGAGAGGCAAAGGGATTCGTGTTGGTCCAGCCAGACCCATCCTTCCTGCTCTAAGTGGGATACTTTGCAAAAATGCTGACTGATGAAGCTTTTCCATCAGCACAACATTCACACCTCAGCAGCTTCCCCTCCACTGCAGGGGACACAAAAATTGGGGGTGATAAATAAGGAGGACAGGTCACTGCTGCAGAGTGACAGGCGTAGCTTGGTAAGTTGGGCACAAGCAAACAGGGTGTGTGTTAGTACATGTAAATGTACACCTCTAGGAACAAGATATAGGCCATACTTAGAGGATGGGGAACTCTCTCCTGAGAGGCAGGGATTTAAAAAGATGTGGGTAGCATAGTGGCTAGTCAGCTAAACAAACTCTCAGTACAGTGCTGGCCAAAAGGGCTACTGTGAGCCTTAAATACACAAAAATCTGGAGGAGAGTGGTTATTTACCTCTGTATTTGGCACTAGTACAGATGCTTCCAGAATACTGTGGCCTGTTCCAGGGGCCCCAATTCCAGGAGACCATTCATAAATCTGAGAAGTTTCAGAGAAGAGCCAGGAGAACAATTAAAGGATTAAAAAACCTGCCTTATAGCAAGACACTCCAGGACCTCAGTCTGTTCAGTACAACAAAGAGAAGGTTAAGGGGTGACTTGGTTACAGTCTATGAGTACAAACCTGAGGAACAAATATTTGAGAATACAGGACTCTCCGACCTAGCAGCCACAGGTTAAAGAACCAGTGGCTAGAAGTTAAAGCTAACCAAACTCAGCTGGGAAATAAAGCTTTAACTAGCAAACCACATTCATCTAGACTCCTTTATAGCCACAGCAGGAAATATTTCCATATATTTATCTCTCTGGCCCTTAATACCAACCTAATTGCCCCAGCCCCATCCAGCAGTAGAAACCTAGCTGTGCTTAGAGCCAGCTTTTTATAGCTTGTCTCTGGGAGTGGGTGTGGTCTAAGGCATGACTCCGCCCCCTGCTTCCCCCTATATAATGGCCTTTGCACAGGGCCTTTGGCTCTCTAGAGAGGGTTATTTAGAATTTGGAGGCAGACTGTATCCCATGCACAGTCCTGGTTTCCTCTTGGGGAGTGGGATGGGTTTTGAGGAGAGGGGGCATATGAATCTGCTTTTCCTCTAGCAAACAGAGTTTCCTCAGGGCTCCTGGCCCTATTGAACTGGCTGCTGTTTCCTGGGTATTCGATCACGTTGCAAGCTCAGGCCAAGCTGCCCTTGGCACTCAATTGCCTCTCCTTGCTAGCACTGCAGAGTCACTCCGGGAGCTCTGTTTTCAGGGTCTCTTCTCTCCCCTTTGGGCCCTGGGTCAGGGAGCCAGGAGCAAACCACCCCTCAGATGCACCTATGCTCTGTTTTCTCTTAACCCCTTGTTGGCAGAGGGGCCTTTCATTCCCACCCTGCCCCAAGATCTTTGGGGGGGCATTTGACTAACCTGCCTCTTGTGGGGGGGCTCCCCTCCCCTGAAATGCTTGTGTTGGGGATGGGGGGTGTCCAGTCTCCACCCAACTCTGTCTCATAGTAACAGATGCGTCTCTTCTGGGTTGCTGCCTCAGGCATTTGATCCACTTCTGTACCCTGAGTAACAACATCCTGCACAAACCTCATGGGATGATTCTCAGGGCCTGGGGTGTGGGGTGGCTTCTGCCCCCATGTGCCAGCAGGAAGTGGGACAAGCACATCCCAGGCTGCACCTTGGGGCGGCAGGATGGGCTGCAGGCGGAGCTAATGCCTGCAAAATATTTGACTCCAAGTCTTGCTCCTGAGCAAGTTCATGGATGGCCTGTAAGGGGAGCCCCCTTTGGGGCACCTCCTTGGGGTTCCCAGTCTCTGGGTTGCGAGGAAGTGAGGGATATGGAGGGGAGTGCCTGCCACTGTGAACTGAGTTGCTTGGCTCTTCCTGGGCTCTGCATGTGTCGTTTCCTTCCCAGGCCTGGGCTCAGCACGGCCACGCAGAGCCCGTCTTCTCGCCTTTCCCATGGGCTCTGATTATTTTGTTCCTCTCCCCTTGGCGGCTCCTGGGTTTGCCAGGCCCACACAATGGAGAAATATCGGCCATTTCCTGCCTGTCTCGCTGCCAGCTTGTGGCATTGCTCCGTCCCTGCAGGGCACTGAGAGCACACACACGCACGTCGTTAGTGGGGGGAGCCCATGGGCAGAGCATGGAGAGGGAGAAATGGCATTCGTTAGGGGCTGAAAATGCAGCCGAGTCCGCTGCCTCCTGCCCTCTCCAGGTCGGGAGCGTAGCAGCAAAGGGAAGACCTGAGAGCAGCACTGAGGTAATGTCGCTCCCATGTGGACAGATCAAGCCAAGGAGCCCTCACAGCAGGGGGGGCAGAGGGGGAACTTTGGGAGCGACTTGGAAGCTGGGGACAGGGCTAGGGTTAGAATCCAGGGGTCCCTGGCTCCCAGATGTGTGTTTAGGACACTGCTGCTTTTGGGCCTGTGTGGCCTGTCATTCTGTGCTCTGACCATTCACTCAGACCCTAGCCGTTCTCTGCTTCCCTTTTCCAAGGTGCAGACAAAAGGAATCCAGGTTTAGCTGGATAGGAGCCAGTTTCTAAATGGGAGGGGAGGGGAGGGGCTGCCTGCTCCCAGGACTTTGGGGAGAGAAGATGTGGCAAGACCCTTCATCTGGAGGCCACTCGTTTAGATCCTGCCCAAGTTGGCAGTAACTGCAGGTTGTTCCCATTGGATGGGGACATTCAATGCCCTGTTGCATGGATCTGACAAGTGCCCGTCCCGCAAAATCCACCCACCGCTTTAGGGCTGATCCTTCCGCGTCTCTTCATTCCTGATCTCAAAGAGAAGATGTGTCCAGCGCTGCCCTGAAACCCGGGGATGGCAGTAAATTGGGAGGAGTTTGATCCTGGAGCAACTTCTGGATCTAGTTCTGGTCCCACACTTCCAGAAGGTGGGAAGTAAATTGGAGAGGGCGAGGAGAAGAGCCAGGAGAACAATTAGTGGGTTAGAAAATCTTCCTTTGAGTGTGAGACTCCATCTATTTAGCTTAACTAAGAGATGGTTAAGGAGTGACTTGATCACAGTTGATAAGTTCCTACACAGGGAGCAACTGGGAGATAATAGAGGGGGCTCATCAGTCTAGCAGATGAAGGTCTAAGATCCACTGGCTGGAAGCTGAAGTTAGATGGATTCAGACAGGAAATACATTGCAGATGTCCAACAGTGGGAGTAATTCGCCTTTGGAACAACATACCGAGTGCTTTGGTGGATTTCCCATCGCTGGCCATTTTAAAATCAAGATTAGGGGTTTTTTTCCCCCTAAAAGCTCTGTTCTAGTTCAAAGAGGAATTAATTCAGGGAAATCCCATGGCCCATGTTAAACAGGAGGTCAGGCAACATGATCACAGTGGCTCCTTCTGGCCTTGGAATCACTGAATCCATGAAATGTTGATGAGGACAGAGAATAATGGGACATTGAGAGATTGGGAATATGGCCAGGCAATGACCGAAGGAGACGGAGCTTGGGAAAATGCACCAGAGAAAAATGAATTCCTGACACATGGAGCTGAAGGCAGAGAGGAACTGGGGAAACTGTAAGACTGAAAGAGGAAAACCGAGAGCAAGTTAGCCAGGAGGTTGCAATGGGATATGGCTACAAAATAATCCAAGGCTGGTTTTGTGGTGAAGACACTGGACTGGGCCGTAGATTCCCAGCATGACCTTGGGCAAGTCACTTGTGTCTCTATTCCCCAGCGGTCAAATGGGGATAATAGCTCTTCTCTCCTTCTCCGGGATGAACTGATCAATGTTTAAGAAGGGTTTAGATGTTGTGGTGAATGTAGATAGAGACATATGTAAAAACATCATCTTCAGTCTTATGGTATTAATGCGATTCTCCTTGGGACAGTGATTTTTTTTTCTTCACAAAATGCACAGCCAATCTGGGGAACTCCTTGCTAGAGGATGTTGTGAAGGCCAAGACACTAACATGGTTCAAAAAAGAGATAAGTTCATGGAGGACAGGTTCATCGATGGCTATTAGCCAGGGTGGGCAGGGATGGTGTTCCTAGCCTCTGTTTGCCAGAAGCTGGGAATGGGTGTCAGGGCATGGATCACTGGATAATTACCTGTTCTGTTCATTCCCTCTGAAACACCTGGCATTGGCCAGTGATGGAAGACAGGATACTGGACTAGATGGACCTTTTGCATGACCCATATGTGGTTCATATGTTTCTGAGCTCCGGAAAGATATTGGCAAAGTGCTCAGAGAAGAGCAGTGAAAATGATCAGAGGGCTGGATTGCAAAGCTCATGTCTCTGGCTGTGTGTTATTCAAACAGTTCCCTTCCTGCTTGTGGCTGGGACTGGGCAACACAGGGGTTCAATTCCTAATGGAGCACAGTACTGTTCCTGAGAGAGTCTCCCTTTCCCGTGGGAAAAGCGCAGCTCGGTTTTGCTGGCGTGGTATCTAGGGGGTGGGCTGGGTGCGGAGAGGACAGCCCTGGTTCTGGTGGGAGGAATGTCTGCACTCAAGGGCCCTGCCCCCCTGGTGAACATACTCACAATCAGTGGTTCAAGCTGCTTTAACATTTATTTGAGATGACCCCGGTGGGGGATGGGGGACAGCAGGCTTTTCTCATCAGCACAGCTTGGGGTCGGGGCTGTCAGAGAGGATCAGGCTCAGGGCGAGTTAAAAACCCACCTCACCTTGTTAGATTCTGCCTCCCCCCTCGGCCCCCTGACACACACTCCCTCTACCCATCACTCTGGCTTAGCCCCCTCCCCAACCTAATCTCTTCTCTCCCCACCCCTATGCTTTTCACAGGGCACCCTGTTAATTGCAAACTGTTCCTCTTCAACAGTCACTCAGACAAACTTCAAGAAGGCTTTGAGGTGCTCCCTGTATCCACTGCGCCTGTAGTTCTCCTGCAGCAGGGGTTTCATACACAACTACCCTCACCGCCCCCCTTCCCTTCCTTCAGATTGAAGGAGTCTATAACAAGCATGAAATCGGGCTTGGCAGACATTTTTTTGCAGTTAGAACATGTATCCAGGGACAGTCCGGCAGCAATGCACAGCCTGGGGTCGGGCAACTTTTGACACCAGTTAAGTGTTGATCAAAGAGGCGGTTTAAGTGGCAGGGATCACTTCAATAATGCAATTGATGCCTTCAAACTTTTAAGCTCCTTAAAGTGAGCTGGGAGCGGCTGGAGGTCAAACAGAGATGGCTGGATGTGAATTATCTCTCCCAGACTAGCTTGTCTCCCCTTTTATAGCCCCGGATTCCAACCCATATGGAAACTCAGTAGGAAGCCCCATTATCTCAGCGACTTGAGGGCCAAATAGGTTAGAGCCGGGAAAGCACAGGGGAGACCGGACCGCGCTTCTGTAAAGTGTTACAGTCTCACTGCCAGTAACCCCTCCAGAGCTACAGACACGACAGCTGCTGTGATGACACCAAGGCTAAAAAAGATCAAGTCAAAAATTAAACTCAGCGACAGATTTCATTGCTGCATGCACAAAAAGCATGTCAGGGACACAGGGACTAACATACCAGAGCACACCGTGGTCAGGCCATCTTAGCCCTCTGACCCGTCTCCGGTAGTTACCAGAAGCTTCAGAGCAAGGTGCAAGAAATCCCGTAATGGGACAAGCTTCCCCAGAGAGTCCGTTGTTGATCCATCCTTTGAGGGTTTGTGTCTCATTTTACATTTTCAGGCTATGCAATATAATTGTGGATGTTTTTATTGTCCGTATAAATGTCAAAGCCCCTTTGGAATCCCGCTAAGCCTCCATAATATCATGTGGCAGTGAGTTCCGCTGGTTGATTAGGCATTGGGTAGAACAAATGAAGTATTTCACGTCATCAGTTTTTAATTCATTGCCTTTTGCGGGCGAGTTCCTTTGCTGGGAGAAAGGAAATAGGAGACCCCAGATGTCCTTCTCCATTCAGTAAAGAGCCACAGAAAAGGCATTTCTTACACACGCCCTTTGCAGTAGCTTTGCAAGTGGCAGTTTTAAAGGAAAGTTGTCCCCTGTTTTGTATAGTGCAGAGAACCTCAGACCATGAGCAGCGTCCCTGGATAGTCTGTAAACTGCCGGATATTTGAAAAACATCCTGGGCCTGGAGATCCCAGCTGCGATCCTGGCCTTGTCGTGCTAGGAACTGCACAGACACACAATGAGAGACAGCCCGTGCCCAGGAGAGCTTGAGTCCAAATCAGCAAGGGGGTGGTGGGAAGAAAGACACTTACCCCCACTTGACAAATGCAAACTTTAGGGAGATTGAGTGATTTGCCCAAAAGCACAAAGGGGAATTGGTGGCAGGTCCAGGCCTCCTGAATCCCAGCCCCCAAGACCCCATGTCTGATGGGTGCTCAGAGGCACCTGTGTGGAATGAGTTGGGTGGGCCTCAGCCCATTTCCCAGGTCACCAGCTGTCCGCAAAAACCGCCACCCAAAGGAGCACAGGGCACCCGCAGCAGAGAGGCCAGGGCTGGGAAAGGGGGGATCACTGGTGTTCAGAGACCTCAGCCCCTGTCTTCTTGAGTCGTGTTAAAGGGGTTGCATGAGGGAAGTGGGCTGTGCTCTAAGCCACGCTTGGGTGACCATATTTCCCAAAGGGAGAATGGGGCACCATGTGGCGCTAGCCTGAGGGTGTCCCTGCCCCCTCCCGCCCCACATGTGTGGGGCTGGCCTGAGCCGCTTGTCCAGGCCTCGGCCCCCTGCAGCGCGAGGCTGGAGCTGCTGCGGGCATGGAAGCTCTGTTCTGGGGACTCCTGCCGCACGAAACGCTAGCAGCACGGGAGACAGGGATACCAGTTCTGTCTTGCTCGAATACGGGCCTAGCGACCTGATTGCTAAATACTGAAGAGAACAGGGTCTGCTGAAAGGCCCAGGGAGAACATGGATTCCCCACCTCCCAGCTGTGAGACAAAGCAGAAGCGGCAGCTCCGCAGTTGCCATAGAAGGAAAATCTGTGTGCTTAGCTGGAACTGCTATTTATGGGCGAAATTCAGGAGGGGTTAGAAATAGATCAATGAACCTTCCGGCTCCTGCCCTCTGCAAATATCTCCCCCACGCCCAGCTCTGGTGTGATGCCTGTAAGAAATCAGCCAATTAACACCGGCTTGAGCGGCAGCCCTCATTCGTTTCAAAATCACCATGACACACACGTCTGTGAAAATCGCACCTGCCTGACCATCTCCCTCCTCCACCCACACCCCTCCTATGTCGCTCGTCTACTTGGAGCAGAGGCCATGTCTCTATATGTGTTAGTCACACACCCAGTTCAGCATGGCCCTGACCCTGAGCTGTGCCTCTGGGCACGATGGTTAGGAGTTGCAAAAGTGCCTAAGGGAGTTAGGTGCCCTTCTGGCCTAGATCGTCGTTCTCAATAAACTGGTTTATGTTCAGCCTCCGCGAGCCAGGAGAGCTGCAGTGGGAAATGCTGCTGGTTTAATAGGTCGCACTGCGCTGGTGTTTGCGAAGGCAAACGAGACAGGATGTCACGCTCCTCTTCTGACACCGCTGTGTTTTCTCTCTCTGTGTTTCTTCCAGCTGCTTCTCCCCCTAACATGGTGGACAGGCCCTGCTTAAAGCTGAAGGTTTATGTTCGACCCACAAGTAAGTAGCTCATGCGTGTTGCCTGCTCCCAAGCGGGCGGTGGGAGCTGGGAAGCTGTGTGTGCAGAGCTTAGAACCCAGGGGGTCTCAACATAGAACCGGGCACGGAGTCTGCTGAGCTCCCCGTTCCAGGCGGCTGGGGCGAAATGCAAGCCGTGAGCAGCTGCGAGTTTTTTCATGGTGTTTCCCCGCTCAGGCAAGGAGCCGGATGGGAATCTGCCAGTCCGTGATCTTTTGAGTGGGCCCAGCGTGGAGCACTGGGGAAGTGGGGATTTTACTAATTACATTTGCTTTCGAGGACAATGGCTTAAACGAAAGGGAAAAAAGATTTGGCAGAACCCCATGCTAGGGATGGAACGGAGCCCAGCGCTCGGCTCTAAACAGCCCGAAACTTTGCGCAAGTTCCAACCCAGCCCCAAGCATTCTGGCTCCGCTGCACTTCACCCCGTCACCGTCGGCTCCTTCAATCTCCTTTGTTCTGCCCAAGCTCTTTGGATATGGTAGGGGCCTGCCCCTTCAAGGGACGCATGATCCAAGCCAGGACACATGGCAACCCTTGGGTGGTAACATTGGGCAGCCCAGGTGGGAGCTAGAGAGGTAGAGGGGACCGCATGGTGGATCTGTGTCCAGCAGCCTCCATAAAAGAATCCCTGTCATGTTCACTGTCTCTACCCTGCAGTATGCTACAGGGCGGCTATAGCTAGCTGGGGGATTTTGCTCCCTGAGAGATGGTGATCCAGCCCCTAGTACCAGCACAGAAATACACAGGAAATACTTCAGAGGCTCCAGTGAAGAGTCAGTTTAACCTCCCTGCCATTCTGATGCATGGGGAAAGCTCCTGATCCTGCCTACCTGGGCCAGATCCTCCTTGGATGTAAATCAGTGCTGATTCCAGTGGAGTCACACTAGTTAACACCACCTGAGGAGCCTGGCACCGTGTGCTGCAATGCCCTAGGCTTGATGTGTGCTTTGCTCTGCATTTGTTTGCTGCTCCTGGTTTCATTTGCAATGCAAAAAAATCCTGCAGCTCCTCAGGGCCACCTTAAAAATCTTTGCAGGTGGTGGTGGGAATAAAGCCATCCCCATACATCGAACTTGTGCCCACGGGTCAGTCGGATGCAGTAGGTTAAAATCCTGGCTATTGTCACAGCTTTGAAGGCGCACTGACGTCAACCTTTTGCCAGGACTTTTGTGTAGGAAGAACGCTCCGCAGGAGCTCCCCTGCCAGCTGAATGGCACCTGAATTCCCAGCACACCAGCCCTGCCAAAGCCTGCGGGAGGCTGCGTGGTACCTCAATTGATGCCAGGCACATAACCTGCAAGATGGACGTTAGCCGCTGAGTTTCAAATGAGGGGAAAAAAACAATAATCTCGGCACAGTGGCGACTTTTCAGAACCATGCGTTTCAAAAAACAAATTAATAATTTTCTTCTCCTGTTAACGTGTAATTAGTGCGCAGCGGCAGCTCTCGCTGGGGAAGTGAGGGACCGGCTGCCCTGGTGAAAAGGACGTCGTTCCTTTGTCATTCGAGCGGCTTTCAAAAGAAAATCCAAAACAATGAAGCCACCTAAAAACACGTTCTCGGTTTTGGGCGCCTTTTGTAGAATGAGAAAAGTCTTGATCGATATTGTTAGAATTTTATTACGCCTCCGCCGGGCAGCCCCAGCTGAGATCGGGGACTGCATCAAGCTAGGCCTTGTACTGGTGCTTCGTAGGAGACTCCCACTGAGTTCAGTGGGCTTTGACTCAGGCCAAATAACAAAGTTATTGTTAAATGAGATCAAATGAGGATCTGACCTGCCAGCTTGTGCCACAGGCTCCTGATCCCGGCAGGTGGATTCTGAACCCCTGTATTTTCAAAAGCGGCCACGGAGTCTTTGAATGCTTCTGTTTTCTGGGAGTCCGACTCGAGTCAGGGCGTGGGCTTGATTTTTGAAGAGATGCTGAGCTCCTGAACGTTCCCCCTCCCGATGATTTCAGGAGGCGTTCGGGGTGTTCAGGAACCCACACGTTCCAGGCAGCCCAAAACTTCCCGGGGCTGAATGCTCCCAAGTAAGTGGGAGTTTTTTCAGGGCAAAGGGAACACTCTGTGCCTCACAGAACCAGCCCCCCCTCGTTCCATGCTGACATGAGTTATTTAGACTGCAGACTTGGGGAGGCAGAACCTGTTACTAGATGTCTGTGCAGCACCTAGTACAGCGGGGCCCTGATTTTGCACAGAACCTCGAGGCGCTACTGTAACCCAAACAATAACGGCCCAGGTGTGTAAAATGCTGCAGAAGAGCAGCAGCAAAGCAAGAAGAGCAGAAGAAAAGAAAAGACACAATAGGACAGCCAGGAGCAAGAGAGAATTGCACCGATGACCAGGGAAAAGCTCTGCTTTTCCTAGCTTCAGGTCTGTAAATTCCTTAATCCAGTAATAAACATAAGAGAGCGGAGTCCAGGGAACATGTTAACAGCTTTAGTCATAATTTAACTTATTCCCTTGAATGCACTTTGCTTTGCTGCCTGATTAGGGTTTTGGATGCTGGATTATTGGATTGTTATTAAGCAATTGCCCTTTGACCTCCCAAACGTTGGTCTTACTCCAGCTCTGGCACAAATTACAGGGCGTGAGTCTCCCAGGCTTCTTACATGTTGGCAACAGCGGTCGGATCTAATCCATCTCGCACAATACCACCCGCATATTTGGCATACTCGGCTGTCAGGGAGAGGTTTAGGAAAGAATCGGGATGAAATGCCGTCTAATCCCATTTGCAGAGCAATAACCTTACCCCTACCCCCAGGGTCAGCGTGGGAAGCTCCTGTCCCCCTCTCCCACCCTGCACGGCTGCTGGGAACGAGCAGAGGAGAGCATGTCCTGGGATTCAAACCCCAAGAATTACCTGTGATTCCAGCTGCTCTTTCCAACATGTGGGACAAACAGACGCATCCTCCTGCGAGTGAAATACAGACAGATGTAGGGAGAGAGAGAATGGAAATCATAGACATGCAGGGCTGGAAGGGGCCTCAAGATCATCCAGTCCAACCACTTGTGCAGAGGCAGAATTAAATAACCCTAGACCATCCCTGATAAGGGCCTGTCTAATCTGTTCCTAAATCCTCCACTGACTGGGATTCCGTAACCTCCTTAGGTAACCGGTTCTGGTGCTTCACTTCGGTACAGTTGGAAAGTTTTTCCTAATATCTGATTTAAATCTCCCTTGTTCCTTCTTTTCCTACCTTCAGTGGACATGGAGAACAATGGATCCTCCTCTTTATAACAACCGTTTACATATTTGAAGACTGTTACCAGGTTCCCTCCCCCTCTCCCCAGCCTGCTCGTCTCTAGACTAAACATGCCCAGTTCTTTCAACTTTTCCTCATGGGTCAGGTTTTCTAAACCTCTGATCATGTTTGTTGCTTTCCTCTGGACTCTCTCCAGTTGACTCACATCTTTCCTAAAGGGTGGCGTCTAGACCTGAACACAGGACTTCAGCTGAGGCCTCACCAGGATTGGACGATCACCTTGTGTCTTGAGCAGTTACCTCATATGTATTGTGAGGTTGATGGCGGTCTCTGCTTCGCTAGCACCTGTCTTCACTCTTCACCATGAGTTCAAAGCCCTTCTGACGAGAGATTAAAGAGACTGGGACTTTTCAGCTTGGAAAAGAGACGACTAAGGAGGGACGCGAGACCTTGAATGGTGTGGAGAAAGTGAATAAGGAAGTGTGATTTATTCCTTCATGTAACACAAGAACCAGGGATCACCGAGTGAAATTAATAGGCAGCAGGTTGAACAAACAAAAGGCAGTATTTCACACAATACAGTCAACCTGTGGAACTCATTGCCAGGGGATGTTGTGAAGCCAAAGGTATAACAGGGTTAAAAAAAATCAGATAAGTTCATGGAGGATAGGGCCATCAGTGGCTATTGGCCATGATGGGCAGGGATTCAACATCATGCTTTGGGTGTTCCTAAACCTGTGATTGCCAGAAGCCGGGACTGGACAACAGGGGATGGATCACTCGATAATTGCCTTGTTCTGTTCATTCCCTCTGAAGCACCTGGTACCGGCTACTGTCAGAAGGCAGGAAACTGGGCTAAATGGGCTGTTGGTCTGATCCAGTCTGGCTATTCTTATGCCCATGGGGTTCTGTAGGTTTTGGTTGCGTAGGGAATTAAGCGGCGAGGATTACTACAAACATATGGACTTAAGATGCAAAAGGAACCGTTATCATTCAGTGACGGTGCCCAAGTGCTTGGCAGAGCCTGTCTCTACTAGATGTTATCTCCCATTCATCTGACAGGGCTCCGATAACTCACAGCATTTTCCCCCACATCTCAATTAAAGGGAACTGCTCATGGGAGAAAAGTTACTCACCTGTTCAAGCATTGCCAAGATCAGAGCCATAGCTATTTTCTGGCCCAGCATTTGCCAGAAACACGTTTGCAACTCCCTTGATTTTCTGTTTCTGTGAGCCAGATTTTGCCACCTTTACTCAAGCTCAATAGATCCTTCCTGGCTGAAATCAGTGAGCGAAGAAGTCAGATCTGGCCTCATTGTTTCCCCTCTTGGGTCTCATTGCTGGTTCCGTGCTCTTACTATGGAATTGCCTTTCCATTTCTTTGATCCAGCACTGCCAGCTCTCACGATTTTACCACAAGGCTCACGGTGGCTGAAGTTTTTCTTATTCAGAGATTCCTAGGCCTGAAGGAATCATTGTGATCATAAAATCTGGCCTCCTGTGTCTAACCAGGCCATTGGACTTCCCTGAATTAATTCCTATTTGGTAAGTCGCCAGTGTGGTAAATTACTCCAGGTGTCATATGATTACATGAGGATGTTGGCTTTCATTTAAAAACAAACAAAAAGACCCAAAGCTAGAATTCCAGCCCCCAAAGTGGCAGAAGAAAACGTGAAGACGGGACGTGTAAAGTTTGACACCAGAGGGCAGATTAAAAAAAGAACCCAACGTGCGTTCTTCTTTTTTAAATCTTAAGATTTTTAAGGCTTCTGAAAGCCTCGCTCTTGATTTTTGAATGCTTGCGGTTGACGATGCTCTTGCTCTACAGCCTAATCATTTCCCCTAAACTGGTTGTCTGTTCCTGTTCCCTTTGTTGGTATTTCTATGGATATAATAAATCAAATGAAACAAAGAACAATAATAACTTACCAAAGGAAACCAAGAGAAAGTGGCAGGTGAAGGAGGGAAGCTCCATTGAAATGAAATGCAGAGGGGGAAGTATCAAGGTGTAAGCAGCTCTAAAATGCAGCAGCTGTATTTTCTCTCCTTTTTTCAGTGAGTTTAGTTTCCTGGTGTGGATATGATCGGGCACACTGGGTGTCTGGATCTCTTGAAGACAACAAAATCAGTTGGGAAGAAGTTTTCTTTTGATGTGCCCAAGAAGAAAGGATTAGAAACTACAGTGTCTTATGCACACAGCTAGCTACTGACCTTCCTAGATGAAGAGCATGTCTTTGATTATGCAAATTGATTAATGACACCAAAAATTTCAGAAGGAACCATCAGGCTTTTGTAGGGAGCCGATTATCCCACATCATTAACAGATGTCTGGGTTCCTACATCTTCCTCTGAGTGTCTGGTGTCGGCCACTGTGGGAGACAGGATACCGGGCTAGATGGTGCTTGGATTTCAGCTTCTCTTGCAGGTCCTATGTTCCTGTTCTTTCACGACATCCATCAGTAGGTGCTAGGCTCCTCCCAGGGCAGCTAGAAATGCTCACAGTCCCAGCTCCAAAAAGCATTCCAATCTTAGACACCAATCCTGCGATCGCAGTGTTGAGTGTATCATCACTCTTCTAATATTTGGTGGGTTGCTTTAAAGCCCCAGTTCCTGGAGTCCCGTGATTAGGCAAAGCTCTCAACTCTCATTTAAACACCCTAATAAAGTATGATTCTCGCGTTGCTGGCTATGGAAAAATCTTGTAAATGTGACCCTGCCCCAAGAAGGCAAATAAAACCCAGAAAGCAAATGAAAAAAGAACCTAATAGTTGTTACTTTAAAATATCATGATTTTTAAGCCAATCCCATGATTTTTTCAGGGGGTGGGTGGGAGCTGGGGGCCGATTCATGATTTCAGAACCCAAGGGGCTGACAACCTCGCAGGTGGATCAGACCTCTGCAGGCCCCACGGATACGCTCCAATGCTGGAGGAGCACAGCACAGACCTGCGGTGGGCCTGATCCTGGGAGAGAACTAAACAATTGCGCTGAGCGGCCTCCGGTGGACCGTGCTTAGCACATTGCAGGATCAGGCCCTACCACGTCCCAGGTGGGTGTTTTGTGATCTGACCAGTGTCTCTTTTCCTCCCTCTTCACAGATGACTCCCTGTACGAATCTCCGGAGCCTATTTTCACCAGCAATAACTCCTGCTGCAGCCTCAGGGTCCCACATCTCATCCTCGTGGTGCCGGTGTTTTGGACTATTCTCACCTCCTAGCCCGGAGAGGAGAAAACAAAGGAAGAGGGGAGCGGTTTGGCAGGGAGAGGAGGAACGAGCCGGACACACGCCGGAGAAGACACGTTCTGTCTTCCTCCGGGGAGAATGAACCCTCTCGAGCCAGCCTTTTGCTTTGTTTTTTAAAAAGTGTCTCTTTCACAATAACCTTTGAACTGCAACTCCTGAGCCGGGAGCTGGGGCTGGGCAGGGGACACAGAGGAGGATTTTTTTCCTCTCCCGGCCCTATTCCCGGCTCGGAGAATTTCTGTTCCTGGCGCGGAGTCGCTTGGACGAAGGCTGCAGAATTTCTACCGGCCATGTACAAAATAACACCCCTGCCCCGCACCCCAGCAGCCTGGTTCGGGGATGGGGGCGGGGCATGGCAAAATACCAGAGGCACAGAGCAGCGTGGGATCAGTGCTGCTTTCGGGACGGCCCACGTTTCACGGTGCTGGGCGGGGCTCAGCTCGCTTTGACCCTCCTTGTAGGATTTTGCTTTTGAAGTTTCTAGACCAAATATTCGAACCCTTTTTTTAGTGCATTTCTTGCACTTCTTGAGATTTAAGCCCCCCTCTCCCATCCGCGAGTAACGTTCCCTTCCAAACCGTCAGGGAGTGCAGAGCCGGGCTAGCTTGGGCTTCCTTTCCCAGGCTTTCTATGATGCTCAGACAGATTCAGTCCCTGGCTCCAAGCAGCGGAGCTGATGGCTGGCAAACAAGGTTCCCGGGCTCTGGGCCGTGCTGGATCTGGGCCGAGAATGGCAGTGCTCACAGCTGTTTCGCTTTCCCAAACCTGCCCGGCCGTTTGCCATTACTTGTACCGCTGGACTCGGCGTCACCTGGCCGTGCTCCTTCCAGGCCTATGTTTTGGAGGCAGGAGGCCCGACGGAAACAGGCCATCAAAGGCTTTTTGGAGGAGCGCTGACCTGTCAGAACCTTGTGGGATGACTGGACCGTTTTCATAGATATGCGGGTTGTTGCTTTGGGCGGGGGGAGGAGCGGTTTTCTTGCGGGAGGGAGGGGCAGGGATTCAAATAAGCCAGCCAAATGTAATGGACCCTGCAGCTGACGTCCTTGGAAAAGCAAGGCCTGCAGAAGTGTTACTCAGCCTGTGAAGGCAGTGGGGGAATGTGGGGAGGGGAGAGGGCTTTGTCACTGAGAACGGGATCAAAACTCGAGTTTGGGAAAGGGGCAGCTGGAAGTTGACTGGGAAGGCTGGGGAGGGGGTGGGGTTTAACATCTGGAGTGGGGCTAGAATTTAGACGGGGCTCTGGCTGGTTCCCACCTCCCCATGAAGCAAAGGGGAATTAAATGGGCAGGGGATGCCGAGGGAGCTTAGGCCCTTTGGAGGGCATCTGGGTTGAACTCACTCCTGGGCAGAGCCCTTCATGGACCATGCGAGCTGCTTAACCGAGGCCGGGTGCAGGTGAAATTCTCCTCTTGGGTTCCCCCGGTTGTCATCAGCATCACGCCACTGACTTGCATCCGCTTATACCAGCTGAGAATCTGGCCTCAGATCAAAACCTTCTCCCCCTCACGTCGCTGACTCCGTGCTTGGGTTTTTAATTCGCTCCCAGGGCTGAAGGTAACCTTCCCCTCCCCCTCCCTGCTTCCCGCAGGTCCCTTAGAGAAAGCCGGGCCCTTTCCTACATAACCCCACTGATCCCAACACGGATCCATGTCACCAGCCCTGCCGTTCCAATTCCCCCTCCTGCGGCCACGTGGAGCAGAGCAGACCCATCCAGCTTGTCCTTACCACACGTCCCCCGCTGTATTACAGATGCAAGCGGGCTGCTAATCAGGATGAGACAGCAGGAAAGAGAACGGCACTGACCTGAGGGGGTGGATCTCTGTGAAGTTTTCCCTGGGCATCCCTCCTTCCCTTTACGAGTCTCCTTCGATCCTGCACATCCTGTTAGCTTGTTCCTCTGTTGCACTATTCCTGGCTTGGAATAACTGCTGGCTTGGCTTTCTTTGCTCCCTTCTCCGCTTTCAAATACAGCCGCCGATTGGCCCAACACTTGGAAATTCAGATGATTAACTGGGGCCTATTTTGCAATATTCAGATCCCCATCCAAGCCTGGATCTCAGCTCCTCCTGTCCTTACATCCAGGGCCCGGCTGCATCTAGTGTTTTGGCACAAGCCATCTCCAAATAAAACCCCACTTCCTGATTTCTGCCCCTTCTTCTGCGCTCCAACCCCTCCTGGAGGCTTTTGGTGACAAAAGAAAGTTACATTGCAGGGAATAAGAACGAAGAAAGCGGGCCCAGCAAAGGGACATGGGAGAGGTGGTGGCAGTGGTGGGGTTAAGCGAATAGCCGATTCTTCCTCGCACATACCAGTGCCTGTTAGGGAGGAGTCCAGCACAGTGCTGGCAGAATGTTACAGTCCTCCAAGGGATGCAGTGGGTGGGTTTGGGGTGGGAAGGGAAGTCTTTGGCTGGGGAGAGAGGCTGGGGGAAGATTTGTGTCACCTTCTAAAGCAGGAGCTCTGTCCCGTTCCCCCCACCATAAGGGAGAACTAGAGTCAACTCCTCCGCTCCATGAAATCAAGTGTAGATTTAAAATCACAATCCTAATGATGGTACCCAAAATGGTCTTTCTCCGGATGTCTCTTCCAAACCCACCAAGAAACCGTCAGTTTCTACAGCCTCTGTCCGCAAGCCCCAGCAGCCCTGCTCCTTCTGTAAATATAGCCAGCAGGCGTTCAACTGTGACAGGGTTTGGTTTTTCATGTATCGTTGAGAATGAATTTGATGGAAGGTTTTCTGTTAATTTTATTTTGTTTTTAGACTAGGAAGCTAAAAACTCGCAATAAGCTCATCTTGGCTCTCAACAATTCCAGCTCCGCTTCCCGAATCCCCTCCCTCCTGGCCCCACATTGGACCTAGACTGGGGAATGTTTCTTACAGGCAGACGAAAGCCCCACGTTTATACAAGCGTCACCCTCCTACCCGGCCGGAGGGGCCCAGACTTTGCTTCCCTGGCTCAAATCAAGTTGCCTTGCCCCCGGAGTCAGCCAATGGGGTAAAGAGGAAGGAGGCTGGCCTGGCGTCCGGGAGACCAGAATCTGGTGGGATCTTTGGACTGGATTCAGCAAGGGATGTAAGCACATGAGTGGTCCTGGAGATCAGTGGAACTACTCATGTGCCTGTGTTTAAATCATTTGCTGACTCAGCTGGGATTTTCAAAGGAGCCTAAAGGGTTTCCAGTGCCCTGCTCCCATGGACAGTCAGCGCCTCCTTTAAAAATTCCAGCCTCTGTCCCCCAGCTGCCTAGCTCATCTGTTGGGGCTTGATCCTGGACAGACAGGCTCACCCAAAGCCTGCTTTCAGGCCTAGGCTGTAAACTGGTTGGGGCAGGTACGGTGAATGTACAGCGTCTAGCACAATAAGGCCCCCAGCTTGGTTGGCTCCCGTAATATAAATAATCTTGGGACCGCAGGCAATGGAGCAGTGGCAGACTTGAGCCTGTGGTATATATGTTCTCTATGTATAGTACAGCGACGGTGAGAGCATAAAGAAAAAGCAAACAAGGAAGCAGCATTTAAGTGAAGCTATAATTTAAAAAAATGGGGGCTGTGGTTTTGTTTGTTTTGGGGGGGTTAGTTTTGGTCGGGGGGGGTTGATTTTCCATTCGGGGATGAACCCATCTTATGGGAACTGTTTTCTGCTTGTGGGTCTCAGCTCAGCCTAGCTTGGTTCTTAGACATGCAGCTTTCGTTCTAGACGTCGTGCTGATGGTAAACCCAATCACCACTTCATTTGGAGTCTGTATTTTTTTATAATAAAATAAAAATAAGTGTCACGTGAGTCCGTTGCTTTTGAGACCTCCTGCCTTTCCCCCCACCCCCACCCCTTTGGTGGGCCCGCTTTTCTGCTTCACTTGGTTTGTGTCTTTGATTTTTGTTGAGTGTTTTCTTCCCCTCCCTGAAAATACCAGGGCTGACCAACCATATCGTCCAGGATCAAGAGTAAGAGAGTGGGAGTCAGGAGTCCTGGGTTCTTTTCCCCGTTCCAGTGGCCAAAGCTGGGAACAGGGAGTTAGGACTCCTGTGGTTTATTCCCTGCTTTGGAAGGGGAGTTTAATCTAGTTTTTTGAGCCAGGAATTTGGACTCAGGGCTCTGGGTACTGTCCAAGCCCCCGCTCATCCCCTGATTTGCTGTCTGACTTTGAGCAAGTTACTTGAAAGCTCCTTGCCTCCATGGCCATCAGGCAGGGCTCCACCCTGCCATCTTTGGTCAGGTGACTACCCCTGCCAGGGCGATTCCCTTCACATTTACACTGGTGCAAATCAGCAACCACTCCACAGAGCTCGACAGGCCTGATCGCCCAGCCTGCGTTGTCATTTACATCTTTGCGATGCGGGGAGAGTGTTGGAGTTATGACAACAGCACCAAGCTCAGGAAACCGCGTGGTGCTAGGTGCTGTACAGACACAGTAAGAGCCAGTCCCCACTCCCAAAACGTTGATTACTTAGATTTCTGCTTCGGAAGGAGCTTATTTCAATCTACCTGAAACTTGTTCCCATTTGACTCCAGCTAAACCAAAGCAAGCAACTCTTCAACTAAACAGGAGCGTCCACACAGGGCTTGAATGAAACCGGTTTAAATTCCCACCCTTCATTAAAGTGGTGTAAATCTTTGTGTAATCCAGGCCAAAACAGGCAAGACAGACATGGTGGGAGTGGGTAAATTGAGGCCCAGATCTGGGACATGACTCTTCCAAAAACACACAGCCCTACGCAGTGATGTTAACGACACAAGAACCAGGGCCAACGTGCAGGGAGTCTGATTTACACTGGTTGAGGATCTGGCCCTTCTGTGTGTGTTTCCTCCACCAAACAGGAGGAAATCAGAACACGGATCCTGCATTAAATCCCATTTTTAAAGCTTTTCTTGAAGGAATTTGACTGGACCCTGGGCCGACTTTTCAGCTCCGCTCCCCATTCCATCACATCAAAAAAAAAAAAGAAGGCGGGGCAGGGAGAATCCATGCCCTGCTAGAGGGAGCGGCTGTTTCAGAAGCAAAGAAGGCTGCACTGACAAAAACCCGCTTTGCATTGGGACGCCGGTTGCCAGCCAATTCCCTCCTGCGAAAACAAATCGGGGGGTTTTAAAGTGCGAAATAATTTTTTTGTGTGCAGCCCATGTTAATTTCCAGTGTTTAATGCATATTTCAGCATAATTAGCAGAATAGGAACAATCCGCTGGTAATTAATTCAGCCTAATACAGCTGATCCGAGGCTCTGAAGTTTGCCACAAGAGGGTGAAAGACTAATTTTGCTTTTTAATGAGGGCCATCTGTGCACCAAGAGGAGGGAGAAATAATAACACTGCTCTGGGTGGGAAGCCAGGGTGGTATGACTTGCTGAAAACGTGGCTAACCTGCCAGCCAGGGCTCAGGTCAGAGGGTTGATTCTGTGCGGGTTTTTTTCCCCTCCTTCCTTTGCCGCCCCTGGCACGTTTGCAGACACTCTTGTTTTGTGTTTGCTGTTTAATTCCATCCTTGCCCCGCTTCTAGTATTTTTTCAAGCTATTTGCAAGCCTGGATTAGCTGCCAATTTAGGTCTGAGGCCAAGATTTGGAAGCTGCCCTATCTCTGGACTGGACCAGAGCGATGTAGGGTGACCAGATGCCCTGACAGGAACAGTCTTGATATTTGGGGCTTTGTCTTATATAGGCGCCTATTACCACCCCATCCCCGTCCTGATTTTTCACACTTGCTGTCTGGTCACCCTAATGCAAAGCACAGTGCAATGTGGAGTTCAGAGGGGGAAGGAGGTCTGCTAGTACGATAGCCCCCCCACCCCACCCCTTTATACCTGGGTGATCCAGCAAGCTTAGGGAATAAAGCAGCAAGGTGAGTCACAGGCTCGGTTGATGGCTTCCTCTTCAGGCGTGAGTGCCAGCATCATTCACTAAGGGATGGGGTGCAGACAGCTATCCCCAGATTAAACAGAGGGGTGAACGCGTGGGATCCCAGTTCCCCCTAAGCACATGTTCCCCAGGGGCAACAGATGCTCAGTACACGCTCCTCCCTATAAGAGTGGGGAACCCAGAGGGGACAGGAGATAAGGGGTACGGTACTAGGGAGACACAGCTCCATCGGCCAGCTTCGGGCACCTTTTGGCCCTGACTCTGCAACTGGATCCATGCTGGGGGCCTGTGTCATCGTCCCTGTTTTAAAGACTGGGGAAACCATTTCACTGCAGTAAACTAACTTCCTCGAGGTCCTGCAGAGAGTTAGTGGCGGATCTGCCAAGAGAACCCAGGCGTCTTGACTTCCAGGCCGCTGCTGGAAATAACCCCTACAGCTGAGGCCTCCGGAAACCTGGGCCTGGAGTCAGAGCAAGGCAGGGCAGAAAGGGACCTTGCGAGGTCATCACGTCCAGCCCCACTGCACTGAGAAAGGGATTTGCACAAGCGCACTCAGTAGAGATTCCAGGAGTCCTGCACTAACCACTCGACAACCCTCTCTCCTAGGGCTAGGAGGAGACTCCAGGAGGCTCGATGCCCCATCTGCCTGCATTAAACCCTAGACCATCCTCCCTCCCGCAGCGGAGAAGAGAACTCAGGAGTCCTGGATTCCAAGTCTGCCTATTCTGACAGCGGCCGCTCCTCCCCACAACGGACAGAGTCTCCCAGCCAGAAATACAGGCTTTGGGCTCTGCTCTCCTTGGCTGGCGTGAAGCGCTGCTTAGTCAGCCATGACCTCGGAGGTCGCTGGCCCCTGGTCCAGCCTGGCAGTGCTGACTAATCCCAGGCCGAGGGCTGCCCCTGGGGGCGAGGGGTTGAGGGTACTGGGTAGGTGACGGGGTGGTGTTGCCCATCAATGGCAGGTGAGCCACAGGGCCGCGTTTCAGGGCAGGAGGGGGCGGCCGGAAGCCTCATCTCTGGTGGCGCTGACGAAATGCCAGGCTAATGAATGTTTAATGAAAAGTGACTCGCTGGTCAGCGGGCGACATGCCTTTGAACCATTTAACCCTCACTGCCCTGGATTAGAGGGAGTCCCTGTTGGCACAGCAGGCCCCACCCACGGGCCAGCCGGTCGCCTCTTTGATGCGCTGAAGGATTCAATCGCCGAGACCATCTGCAGCCTTGTGCTCCTGACACATCGCTCGGAACAGCTGCAGCAGAGAGGGGAAGAGGCAACGCGGCCTCGGCCAGGAGTAACACATTGAGTAACGCTCACCTGCCATGGACAAGCCAGCCCCGGTCCCCCGGGTATGAGGCAATCTGCCTCCTTCCCGGCATGAAGCAAGCTGACGCTGGGAGTTATATGACGCTGCCCTAGCTGAGCTCGGGACCCCCGGGTGCTGGGCACTGCACACACGGCCCCGGTCCCAAAGAGCTCACAAGAGAGGGAGGGGAAACAGAGGCAGATGGACTTGCCCAAGGTCACCGACACAACTAGAACTCGACCCCTTGGTCCTAGACCCCTGTCTTATTTAAGGGACCTCCCTCAGGCCTCCCCTGCCCCTCTCCCGGCCGGCTCCGCCGGGTGGGTCCTCACCGCAGCTCTGCCTTGTGGCAGGGCTGGAGGCGGTGGCTGAGTGAGTCCTGCAGGCGAAGCAGAGGGGACCCAGGCTGCTGGAAGAGGTGGGCGGGGAGGGGCTGCCCTGGTGCAGGAGAGCCAGGGGGCCAAACCTGTAGTGAGGCGGCCAGCACCACTTGGCTTGGCCGCTGCCGTGGGCCAACTCCTGCACCAGCCCCTGGCACTGAGCTCCAACAGACACCCTTGGCGTGACTAGACCCAACGCTAGAGCAGGGGTCCCCATCCCCTGCCCCTCATCGCGGGCTCCTGGGTGTAAATCCCGACCATGCCCAAAAAGAGCAAAGGGAGAGCTGCACATGAGGGACAGGATCCAGGAGTCCTGACGCCTCCGTTAACTAGAAGGCAAACCCCACCCTCCTTGTAGGGGTTGTGGCTAGCATGGGGGGCAGAATTAACCTTTGAAAGCGCGGCAGGGCTGCATTTGGGGAGGAATATTATGATCGGCCCTTCTAAGGCCCTTTTCGTTCCCAGACCTCAAAGCATTTGGCAGCGGGGAGCGTTGTTAGGGCTCCATGGCCCAGGTGCAGCCTGGCAAAGGGACGTGACTCACCCAAGGTCTCATAGTGAGACGAGACGAGAACCCAGGCATCCTGACTCCTCAAACACGGCCGCCTCTGCCTCACGGAGCAGGCATCCTATTAGTGACTGTGAGGGGAGGAGGGAAAGGGCCGGTTGTAATGTTTTGAGACTCCCCTTCTAACCAGCGGCAGTTATCTGGGCTGTGGAATTCGGGGTCAGTTTCAGCTCACAAGCAGTCAGAGGATCATGCAATGACTGGTCTGAGGGGGATGAGGAACCCAGGTGCCCAGAGCAGAGTGGGGCGGCCATGTTTGAGGAGTCAGGACGCCTGGGTTCTCATCTTGTCTCACTATGAGACCTTGGGTGCCAGGCTGTACCTGGGCAACGGAGCCCTAACAACGCTCCCTGCTGCCACTTTCTTGCCCTTCCAAGCACATGGTTTTTAAGAGCAGGTTGGACAAACACCTGCCAGGGATGGTCGAGCTAATACCGTGAGTGCAGGGACTGGATAGATGAGCTCTTGAGGTCCCTTCCAGCCCTAGGATTCTATGTTGGAGCACTAGTCTGGGAACTCAAGGCTGTCAGGACTGGTTCTATATTCTAGCTTCCCCCTTCCCTACCGCGTGCTGGGCCCCAGAGCACCCCCTCCACCATCTGCCATTCCACCATGCACCTGGTAACGTCCCACGCCTCCTGCTCTGCCTGGGAGATTCGGGTCTGGGATGATCCACGCTCCATGCTGGTTGATGATAAAACCCTGGGAAGGGTTTCCAGCTGCCCCAGCCAATGCAACGCCGGAGGTTCACAACCCCCATTAGGCCCCCCGGTGGAAATTTCAAGGCTGATGGATATATGGCTTCCACTGCCTCTGGCCGCAATGAGCGGTGATTTATGCCGGGAATAAGGCTGGGCCAATTAATCAGGGCCACACCGCTCAGCTTGCTGGCGGTCCAGTATGTGACCGACGCGCCCGCTGCTGTTATTCCAGATGTTCGGGTGCCGGGCAGAACGAAACTAAAGTCTCCAAGGCTTATGGGAACAAAGCCGGTTTAGACTCCAGGACCTCTGCTTTCTCCACGCACCATAAATCCTCCTCTAATAGGCCACAGGGACTCTCTGAACACAGCCTGGCTTGAACACTCCCTTTTCTGCACCCTCGTCCCCCCGCCCTCCCTGAGGACATCCCAGGCCTTCCACACTCTTCATCTTCTTCTAATTGACGGGGTGTCCCAGGTGAGTAAGAAGTCTGGCTGCTGGGCCACCCCGTTAGCTGTTGATGGAAAATGCTGGGGACGCCAGCAGATATTTCAGGCAGGAATCTCAGCCTCCCCCCCACCCTTCTCGTACCAGGCAGGCCGCCATCGGACAATTAACAGGCAGGCACCTCAAGGAGAAGAGGGCTTGAAATGTGTCTTGGTTTCACGTGGGGGTGAACGTTGGTTGCTCTGCAAGGCAGGCCTCTTCCAGGGACACAAATACGCCCACATGTCGATCACGCCCGTTCTGCTGGGCCAGGCTCCATCTCTCTGGCCACGGGGGAGGAAGGGGAGGACTAAACCCAGTGCACTGGCTGTTGCGTGGGGCTGGGATCATGCCTGGCAGAGAACTGGGTTTCCCCACCTTCCTTCATGCCCAGGCTCAGCCGGGCTCCTTGTCTCCCCGGGGTCCTTTGGCCACCCCCTTTGGGCACTTTCGCCCTCTGTTGTTGATGGGATGAAGCAGGTCCCTGTAGATCCAGGCTAAGGCAGTGGGGACAGGAGGAGAGAGGTCACAGGGGGAAGGTGGGGGGAAGGTGGTGCTAGAGGATATTTTCCTGTCCCCAAATCTCCCCTCCCAAAGACCTGGGTGCCCTCAGCTCTGCCTTGGGCTCCTGCTGGATAACCAAGACACAGCGCACTAGACTTAACCCTGCAGTGTTGGCACCAGCCAGGTTCTCACTCACTGTTGCTGAACCAGTTCTCCTGGCCGGAGCAGAATCCCTGGCTCTTGACTTGCCCTCTGGCTCTGAGTGTCCTACCTGTGTCCAGCCGTAGCGCCACCAAAGCCCATCTGCACCTACAGTGCTTTAGGGGGAGACGGGCAGGGGCCCGGAGCTGGGCACTGGAGGAAGCACTGAGCAGTGTGGGATCGCGGGGTGGATGTGTCCCGAGCACCCCCGGTCATTTTTCGTAAGGAAGGAGCAATGGATGCCATAGCTGCCATATTGTATCCCAGAAGTGACAGCACCGTCATGCTTGGAGGGGTAGTCCCTGTACTGCTGTGATATGTCTATGCATAGGAGTGTGTACCTAGCTATACGAACACAACGCTACACACACACGCTGTAGAACGGCAGATATCGGCCTGGCTGAAGTCAGTGACGCTTCGCCAGCCTACACCAGCGGCGAGGCTGGTCCAGTAGCTTTTACGGCATCCTTCCAGGCCGGCTCAGTCCGGAAGAAAGAACTAAAATGGTCCCATGTTTTATAAACGTCATTTGCAGGAGGAGGCAGCGTGTCCCGTGGCTAAAGCACTGGACCGGAGACCTGCTTTCTGTTCCTGGCCCTGCAACTACATTGCTGTGTGCCCTGAAGCAAGCCCCTCCCCCGTGGTGTGCCTCAGTTTCCCTGCTTGCCTTGTGAATTTAGCTGTGAGCTCTTTAGGGCAGGGATTGCCTCTTGCCCTGTGCATATACGAGCCCAGCACAACAAGGCTTTGGTCTCATTTGGGGCCATGCCGGTGGCCGGACCTCTGATGTGCCGTGGCAAGCCTATGGCCCAATATTGACTCATTGGCTCCTCATACTTCCTCAGCTGTATGCACCCGTCTGTCTACTCTTGTCTACACTTGGATTGTCGGATCTTTGGTTCACACCGCACCTCACACCAGGGGGTTCTAGGATGTGACCAGGGCGCCTCGGCGCTGTGGTAACACAAATGATAAATCAGCACCATAATAAGATCAAGTCGCCCTCAATCCCAGTTTGCTGGGATAAATCATAAGCATCTTCCTGCCCAGAGTGTGTTCCAGGTGCAGCCTCCCGCTCCATGTGCCTGTCTGAGAAGAAACCGCTGCTGTTTATTCTTGAACAGTACAGAGCTACTCAGTCAATTTCAACATCGCGGCATTAATTCTCCGCCCCCCCCCCCCCTTAATCCCTTAAAGGAACTAAGCACATTACACTCTGCTGGCTGGAGGAATATCCTGTCTGGCATGAAAGGATGGTGGGTTTTGCATTGCAGGCGCATACGACATAGGGAATCTGATTCGGATCTTGCTTATCTCTTGCTAATTCTGTCAACTTCAGTGGTATTAATCACAATTCGCACCTGGGCAACTGAGATGAAGATCAGACTCAGGGCCCTGCTCTGCTCACAAAGACTTTTTTCTTTCACTTGCCGGAATTCATAATCGACAGAGTTTTAAATGACATTTGGCCAAAATAAAAGCTGTGGTCCCGATCCTCTGCCGGTGCAAAGTCATGTCTGATTTCAGTGGCCATTCACGCCAGCTGAAGATTTGGCCTCCAATCCTGTAGGCTGGGAATGAAATTGCAGCCCGCACCGCCAAGTAAAGTATTTGAAAGCTGGGGTTTAAAGGCAGGGCTGAAGGGAAGCTCTTAAAGCAGAGTGATAGTGGACAAGCTCACAACTCACAGAAAGAAGAGCTTTCCTTTCTGCTGCTGCTTTCAGGAGAGGATCTCCAAGCATTTTACAAACCCCTATTAGTGAAAAGTTATAGTCCCCCCACTCACGAGGTCAGTGATTCATTTTATGGAGAGAGGTTAAATGACTCACCCAAGGCCACACGGTAAATCAGCCACAGAGCTGAGAATAGACCCCAGGAGTCCTGATACCCAGTGCCTGCTGCTCTAACCACTAGATTCCATTCTTTTCTCAGAGATCGGGGTGGGGGTAGAATCCAGAAACCCCAATTCCTAGACCCCCTCCCTTCTCTACCCACTAGATCCCACTTCTCTCCCAAAGCTGGGAATGGAACTCAGGAGTCCTGACTCCCAGTCCTTCATGCGAACGCATTGCTGCTACTGCTTTTTGTTTAACACTCATGTGTGTGCTGAGCATCAGCTGGCAGAGCGTGCCGCCCCACTGAATGCCTGAGTATGAGTAAAGAAGTCAGCGTTCGGCCCTCGGCGATTGCGTACCGCTGCCTTTCCCAGGCAGAGAATCCAACACCCCCCGGCCACAGCTGCTAGGCCCCCCCGGAACAGCACATGAGGGGCCTGGAAAGAAAGCAAAACTGATAACTTTTTATAACTGTTTGGATGGGGCGGCGGGATGGGGGGACGCACCTTCAAAAGAACGGCTTTTGTTCAGTGCTATAAATATCCTGTGTATCCAGGCTGCTTGAATCCCCGAAGTTCCCGGCGCTGTGAATTCCACTTGTTATGCTGGTGCGCGGATGGGGAGACAACATGGCTCGACCCGTTTGCTGTGCTGAGCCCGGGCTGATGTTAGCTTTGCGCTGATGCAGTTTTGACGCAGTCCCCTGGGCATACAGAGGAGGCGTGGAACGTAGGCCGGGGCAGGAGAGGCCTTTCCCCACCATCTCTCCCGGCAGCCACTGGACTACTACGGCGCCCCTGTGTGTGTGTGGGCGGGGGGGGGGTCACTTACTCATGCTGATGCTGAACCATCGGGCAATCCTGTTCAGAGGGGCCTGCCCCCCACTTATGATGAGGGGGCAGAGGAGCCAATGCCAAGGGTCGGCCCCACTTAAATCCAGAGGTTTGGTTCCTGAGCCTCACGCTGGCCAGCCAATGGCAGGAGCCTTTACGCTAATTCTCCAGGGGGGCATTTGGTGCCCGTGGTGCGTAACCTTAGCAGGGGCTGCTCGAAAGGTACACGAAACAGCTTGGCGTGTTCGGCTGGCTGCAATCCATGGGCCCGGAGCATTTGTGATTCGTGATGAATAGAACCGCTGGATTTCCAGGCCATCCTGCCTGTCAGCCTCGCTTGGGGGACCAGACAGCAAGTGTGAAAAATCGGGACAGAGGGTTGGGGGTAATAGGAGCCTATATAAGAAAAAGCCCCCAAAATTGGGATTGTCCCTATAAAATTGGGACATCTGGTCACTCTGGCCTCACTGTCCCGTCTGCTCGCAAGCACAGCCCAGGGAGCAAATGAAAACGAAGAGGGTGGGTAAATTAGAGGATCAGGGTCAGATTCCCACCAGGGTCATGGCTCGGTTGGAGTCTGGGCTGGGTCTTCTTTTAGCCAAGCCTTTATTGATTATTTGTAGACCCCAGAGCCCCCCAGCCCAGGTTAGGGCTGCATGGTGGGGAGGGGAGAGGTGTTCCCCAGACACAGCTTAAGAGAGTGACCTTGCCTGAAAGAGCTGCACTGTCCGAACCGACCGGCCAGATCCAGCTTTGGGGAAAGGAGGCATCATTGTTCCCATTTCACAGAAAGGGACCCGAGACCTGGAGAGATGATCTCTGTCAGGCTGTATATTGTCACAGCCTGAGCGGAGCGGTCACTCCTATGCCATTCACTGCTACCTCCTATAGTCTGATCCCTCGCCCCACCCAGCTGCATGTGCACACACACGTGTACGCATGCATAGTCTCACACTACACACTCCCATGTGTGCACACACGTTTTCCCTGCCCCGTCCAGCAATGCATTGATCCCACTAGAGCTCCCTCCTTTTGCCCTGACTCATTTCCCTGGACGCCCCCTAACTATCTCTCACCCAGGCCCTGCGTGGAAGCCCTGGAGCTACGGCTCTCTGCTCGCCCAGTTTCACGCAGCCCAGACTCTGTGCCTGGAGGAACAATTCCTAAACATCTGTGGTGAATTTCCTTCTCTTAAACTCCCATTTATGCTCCCCTCTCCCAGCCTCGGCCCTGTCAGTTCTGCAGACGGCTGAGCAGGGCTGACATTGTGTCTTTATAATTCAGTTTGATCTCTTTAGCCCTTGCTTTGCAGGCTATTTAGGTTGGCGTTTTTAGCGTACACCTCAGAGCTGCGACTTCTGAAAACTGCCTCCGTATCCTCTGGAGCCCTGCAGAAACAGCTATTTATGCACCCGAGGTAACACTCTGAGAGCTGGTCTTTGCAATCAGAAATGTCCCAAAGCTAACAGAATGGTTGGAGCCATTGGGAAAGGGATCGACAATAAGACAGAAAATAGCCTTATGCCGCTAGATAAATCCATGGTACGCCCACAAACGTGAATACTGTGTGCCGTTCTGGGCTCCACATCTCAAAGAAGAATTGGCAAAAGTATAGAGAAGTGGAACAAGAATGATGAGGGCTACGGAACAGCTTAGAAAGAGATGATTGAGGGGGGAATATGGTAGAGATCTATAAAATCATGACTGGTGTGGAGAGAATGAACAGGGACGTGTTATTTACCCCCTTCACATAACACAGGAACCAGGGGTCACCCAATGAAATGGCTAGGCAGCAAGTGTAAAACAAACAAAAGGGAGTATTTCTTCACACAACCCACAGTCAACCTGTGGAACTCATTGCCTGGGGATGTTGTGAAGGCCAAAGTATAATTGGGTTAAAAAAAGAATGAGAGAAGTTCAGAGGATAGGTTCATCAATAGCTGTTAGCCAAGAAAGCCAGGACTGCGACCCCCCTGCTCTGAGTTTCCCTAAACTTCTGACTACCAGAAACTGGGACAGGCCGATGGGAATGGCTCACATGATAATTGCCCTGTACCGTTCATTCTTTCTGAAACATCTGGCATTGGCCACTGTCAGAAGAGAGGATTCGGAACGAGATGGACCATTGATCCGACCCAGTCTGGCCATTCTTATGGTCTTATAATCAAGAACATAGAGGGTTGGTTTTCTTTCCCCTTATCGGCTCCTCATCCGTTATTTCTTGTACCACACACCTCATCCTATGCCAGGTGCAGTCTGCCCCGAACGCAGCCTCACTGCAAAGCTAGGCAGGGTCCAATCTGTGCTGTTTCATTTGCCCCCTTCCCTTTATTTCCCATAAGCCTATTGTCTCCATCCTTTTGATGCTATACTTTATCTCACGACATCTCTCTCTCTCTCTCTCTCCTCATCCTTATCTCTGGAGGTGCAAGTGATACGACCAGAAAGGTTCATGTAACACGCTGCCTGCTGTTAAACGCCCAGGAAAACACCAGCTCAGTAAGGTGATGTGTGAAAACAGAGCGAGGGGAAAGCAGGGCGTTTGCTAGAACATAGCAGCACACAAGTGATGGGAACTAACGCATTCCGGGGCCACATCTCCTCTGGCGGAGCGGACAGAGCCCCTTTGATCCCCAGCTGATCGGAATGTTCAGCCTTGCGTGGGGCCAGCGAGCTGATGAAATATGCCCCAGAGGGGGAGAGGACCTCCTCACACATCCTGGGAGACCAGCCAGCGTGTGATCCTGCAGAGCCCCTAACGCAATGTCCCTTTGCGGCCATTGATTTCCATGGAATAACCCAGCCGGGTGTGTAATTGTGTGCAGATATTGTAGCCTCTTTTACATGCTATTCTGCAGGGCCCTCGCTTGCAGGAAATGAAACTTTTCAGGCCATTAGACATTTATTTTGTTTCTTGAGCTGTTAATTTTATTTTTCTTGAAAGATAGATCCAGGGGAAAAAAATACTTAAAAAAATACGGGGGTCACACTTCATAGGAGATTCCCCAGATAAGTGGTTTATAAAGGGTTAATATATAATTAATAGCAGTATGAGCATGTTATGGATATGAGTAGCAGGCGTTACAGCTGGTTATAAGCACTTCAGTAGAAGTTGCTATATAGATGGTTATAAACCATGATTGTAAGGAATCTATTGACCTACTCCAGGGGTTCTCAAACTTCATTGCACCGTGCTCCCCTTCTGACAACAAAAATTACTGTATGACCCCAGAAGCGGGGATGAAAACCTGAGCCCCACTGCGCCAGGCCACGGGGCCAAAGCCAAAGCCCAAGCCCAAGGGCTGGAGTCCCAAACCAGAGGCCTGTAACCTGAGCCCCGCTTCCCAGGGTTGAAACCCTGGGGTTTTGACCCCTAGCGGTGGGGCTCGGGCTTCGGCTTTGGCTCCAGGCCTCAGCAACTCAAAGCCAGCCCTAGCAACTGCGTTAAAATTGGTTTGCGACCCATGTTGGGGTCCCAACCCACAGCACTGCTCACCTGTTCTAGTCTATTTTGGGCTTATCTGAGCACCTTTCAGTCCCGTATAAACCATTTATTAAAGCATCTCTTACTCACATATTAACCATTTATACCATTACTGTGCTCTGCTATCATCATTATCTTCATCAAGCCAAATCCCGACGGGACTGAGTTTCTCCACCACTTCAAACACAAGCTACTTCTCTTTGCTTTTAAGGCCCTTCACTGCCTCCCCCACACTACCTGTCCTCTCTTGGATAGCCTGTAGCCCATGGCCTATACTCCATTCAGGTCTCGCTCAAGCTCAAAGGCCCATGTAGCACTTAATCCCGTAGGTGTTAAATGGGACGTAAGTGGCGCACAGACCTTGGCCAGGCTCTCTGCACAGCAGCCAATTTCTTCCCCCAGTGATTAAGTCCTGTTTCCAGCAGACGCTTGCCCAGCACAGGAGCTAGAGAACTTGCCGCAGCCTGACAATGTTTGGCTCCAGGTTTTGCTCAGCCCCAGCTCCTGGCGGGTCTGGATCTCGGGGGCGGGGTGGTGGAGGCTCCTTGGAGCATTGTGGCCTTTTTTGGGGTCTCCTGCTCCCGTAGTGCCTGGCTGATATCGGGATACTTGAAAGAGGGGGCATCAGTGTTCGGTTCTCCCCAGGCACTGACTTCAGGCTGGGCAAGGCCGGCCAAACAGTGTAGATGGAGCCTGCTGGGAGAAATTGCCAGACTGGATCAGATCCCAGAGCTTGGGATCCAGCATGAACCCAGATGTCTACCCAGTAATTTTATCGCCCTGTGGCCACAGGCCAGCTGCAGGTATTTCATTGCAAGGCAGACATACCCTGTGAGTCTTTCTCTCTCTCTTTCTCCATCCCCACATCCGCCCGGCCCGCTAGAGTGACCCACTCCCTTCATCCCACGACCTTAACGCGGTTCAGCCCATGGCACGCTGGAGAGATGCAAACACCCATTTGTATCCAGTTCCACGACTCCAAGCTGATACTTGACTCCAGTCCTTTTCCAGCCCAGAGAGCTTTAATAGGGAGCGATTTCTCTCCGAGGCCGAGAACGAGCCGCTGTTCTCCCTCGGTGCGCTCCTCTCGCGCTAGGTAACCGGCATTATATTCGGCCCAGTGGCTCCAGCATGAACCTCATGAATGTTGCACAGCATGGCCACGGCGTGTTATGTAAAATACATGCCCCTACGCGAACCTCTTCATAGGAATGTCTCCGAGCCCGCGGGGCAGTGGGACGTCGCGCTCAGGCATTTCGATGGCAGAGGATGATTGAACCGAGCTGGGGGCGCTCCAGAGGAAACACCCCACTGAGGCGAGCGACGTGTTTTCATTTCACTGCCAGGTAACAAATGAAAAGAATTGCAATGAGTGCTAGTGACGGAGACTGCCGGGGGTGGGGTGGGGTGTGCTTTTCCAGGGCATTCGGTTACAAGGAGGGGGATGGCACCACGGACCTGGCTGTACAGGTTTGATGCAGACAGAAGGTGCGGCCCTGAGTCAAGGGCCCAGATCCAAATCATCCGGACGTGGATGGAAACTTAACAGCCGGCCCCTGGTGAAGTCCGCAGGATCCTTTCCAAAGGACCCAACTGGTCTGGAGACCAAGGGGAGTCAGCAAAACAAACTGCATCCCATTGCAGGGAGCGAGATCCTGTCCCCTCATACCACAGAGTAGCCTAGGATCACATGTACCTGAGATGGACAAGGCCCTTCTGTGTTCGTTTAGTCTCTGCTCTCCTGGCCAGTGACTGGCTGTTCTCAGGCACCAAGCCAGCTGGAGGCCCCTTCCCCTGTCTCAGGTATTTATTTACACGTGCACTGGTCCCAGACTCATGTCCTGAGCAAACACCCGGTCTTTCTACCCAGGGCCCAAAGCCACTGAGCTCATGGTTCTGCCAGCCCCAATGGGAAACAAGGATTCCAGGGTCAAGAGTCAACCACTGAGACTATCCAGTGGTGGCAGCAGCACCTGGATGGCAATATCTCATCAGCTGACCTCCGGCCACACAGTGCTGAAAGAGCAGACGTCCATCGCTTTACTCCTGGCATCAATGAGAAGTGACTCACAACCAGCATCTGTAACCATTCAAGAAATTATTCTCTTCTCCCGTGAATGAGTAACGGGACTGGGGTCAGGGCTCCTGGGTTCCATGCCCAGCTGTGTCACCATCTAGCTCTGTGACCTTGAGCATATCACAGCCCTGCTCTGTGCCTCAGTTTCCCCATCTGTGACAAGGGGGCTAATAATTACTCACCCTTGCAAGGCTGTCGGAAATCTATGTGTAAAAGTTGGTATGAAGTGATATTATTTTCTGCTTAGTTCTCATGCTATTTGGGGCACCTGGCGGTGAAATGGGTCAAGTTTAGCCCCAAATTTAGATTTTGTGACAATAAAAAAACAAAGACAGAAAAAATGGTGTTTCCATGATTTTATTGTTTAATTCCACAGTTTTTGCCTGGACTGAAACTTATCTGCATTTCCAGCCAATACCCAAGTGAGAGATTTCTCATAAGAATCAGAGAAACATAGATCGAAAAGCGCCTTGCAGCATTTCCCGCTAGCCTGGTGCTAGTGAAACAGAACCAGAAAGTGAAACTGATGAAAAGTGAACGTGACTTGTCTCTTTTAATCATTCCAGAGGAGTGACATACAAAAAGCAAACAAACAGCAGTAGACAAATCAGGCAACGGGAAAGTGGGATTTTAAAAATTCTTCCAGGTTTTTTCGCTAAGGTCGGGGACAGAGCCAAAAACCATCTGGGGATTTTTTTGGTTTTGATTTTGCTTATTTTGAACTATAGTGAGCCAGTGCCTCAGCTGGTGCAAATTCTACGCTAGGGGTTTACTCTGGTACAATAAAATCCAGTTAATCCCTCTGCTCGACAGTGTCCTTCGAATGTCCGGCTGAGTCAAAGCCAGCACGCGCTCAAATTCTAAATTCCGAACACACATTTAAGTCAATGGGATCAAAGTTAAGTATGTGCTTAAATGCTTGCTGAACTGGGGTGAGGGAAAGTGTGGGCTAGAGGGGAAGGCAAGAGAAAACAGAACAGGTGAGAGTTAAAGAACTGTGTAGCTATAGGAATAAGGTCATATCACTTTAAATAGCTTGTGGGGGCCTTTAACAGTGCTCATTGTGTTTAGAATGACCAGACAGCAAGTGTGAAAAATCAGGACAGGGAGGGGGGGATAATAGGAACCTATATAAGAAAAAGACCCAAAAATCGAGGCTGTCCCAATAAAATCGGGACGTCTGGTGACCCTAACTATGTTCTATGGGTGTAGAGCCAGATGGAGCGTCTTTGGGTATATTTCCTAAACACATGGACCCCTAGTGTCTTGGTTCTACAAAGTGCAAAAGAGAGACAATAAATAAGCAAACAGACGGTTATGTCAACGGGGCTCAAAGTGACGTATGTGCGTAAGTGCATCCTGAATAAAAGCCCCAAAAGAAAAATAAAAGACATCAAAAATATTTCTCCTTTCACAACCAGCAAACAAGCCTTCCCCACCTTCCCGTGGGAGCTACACCTCAGCTTGCGTTTCTTATTTCATTGAACCCCTCCCTTTTTCTGGGGGTGTTATCCTCTCCTTCACAGCCCCGGCTAGGCAGGGAGCTCAGGGACTTTAATGGATGAGCCCTGCCACTTAACCACGTCTTCTGCCCGGACACCTAAGGGCTGTGCCAAGTGGAGCTATCTGTAAACGTAGCCGGTTTGCTAAGCAGGAGGGTAAACATGGATGAGCAACCTGCCTCCACTCCAGTAAATATTTTATGTCGCGCACCAAGAAAAGACACTCCTATTTAAATGATTTATAAAGGAAGATCATGTAGAGGTTTCTATAAAATATGTAGGGCTCCTAATCCTGACAGCATCAAGCAAAGAGGACTAGACTCATATATTACCTTCTGGACAGGCTTGCAAGCTGCAGGGATACAACTGACAAATAAAAGTGTGTTTACAGCTTCTGGGCTACTCCAGGGAGCAGTAAATCAAAGTGAGCGGGAGTGGCGGGAAAGCTGGAAATTAAGTGGCAACTTCTGTCCATCTCAGTCCTCAAGGGTGTGGGGGGGACAGGGGCCCGATTCTGAGCTTCCGCCCGGGGAGGGGGTTGGGGGGGTGATGGTATCGCGGCGCTTCCTGATTTACACCATGGCCGGAGAGCACTTTGTGTTCCAGGAGGGGAAGGCTGGCTTGTTAATAACTAGGCTAAGGGCCAACTTCCTACTCCACTGGCGTCACTGGCACTTACATTAGCGCGAAAGGGGAATCTGAGTAAGGGGTTCACGTCTATTTCTCCTCTCACCACAGGTCTAAACCGGGCAACTCATACTGACTGCAGTAGAGTCCTTCTACCTGTGCAGCAGCATAAGTCAGCTCAGAATCAGGCCCACCTTTAAAATTCCAGGCGTGATCCTGCTCTCTTTAAGCACGGGTTTTACACGGGCACAACGCCAGGGACATCACTTGAGTTCCATCTGCGTAGCTAAGGTCAGAGGCAGGGCCTTCCCGGGTGGCACAGCCATGGCATGAATTGCTTTGACACTGGGTGGTCACCTGCAGAAACAGCTGATGCATACCCCAAAAGAACACAGCACCCACCTCCTTCGGCCCCTTCGCAATAGGCGCATCCCCTTAGCCGGCTTGCCTGTCTCTCTCCTTGCTCCCAGCGCTCAGGGAGCCGGGCCCGCGAGGCCCAGACAATGACTCAAATCGCCAGACATTGTTTAGGAATCACTGACAAAAGAGCAGCAGCTGGAATAATGCACACGCACATACACACGCACGCACACACACACACACACACACACACACACAGACTTTGGCAAGCCAAGTAGCAATTTCACAGGCAGCTGAGGAAGCCCCAAGAACTGCCAGCCAATGAGGCTGTTGATGTGGCATTATTAAGGGATTAGCAAGTTGTCTCGGCTCTCAATTGTAGATAAGTGCCGCGGTTTGTATTATCTTTTCACGCCGCACTGCGAAGGGTGACAAAGAGACAACATGGGTGTCATGGCCTTCAGAATATTATTAAGCATAATTTGACTTGCAGGGGGAGGAGGGGGGAAGAGATGGAAAAAGGAGAGAAAAGGAAGAAGAGGAGGAAGAGGGAAACAAAAGCAGCCCAGGAGGACTGTGGGGGATTAAAACTAAGGAGAGGAGATTAGGAACGGAATATGAACTCTATTCAGAGTCAGTCAATTGGGGGAAATGAAAATATATGAGGGGGGCGGCTGGGCCATTTGGAGAATGTCAAAGGCAGGCTCCAGCCACCCGCAGCTGTTCTGAGCCACACGAAGGGCTCTCGGCAGGTAGAAAACGCTCCACTGTGCAGATGATCCCCAGTCCCCAGGGGAAGCCACAGGTCTGGTTTTTGTGGCTCTCATTTGGCCCCCTGTATGTTTAGTAACGGAGATGGAGGCGGGGTGGGGGAGTTGCTTTTCCCAGGCTGTGGGGCAGGTCGGTGCTGGGTGGGGACGGGAGAGGGGTCTTGTGTCGGAAGGGCCAAGGCTGCGCAGTGGAACCAGGCAAGGGCTAGATCCCCATGGTGGGCGGGGGAACAGGACCCGATCTTATGTGCTCACCTAGCCAATGTGTCACCGAGATCCCTGGCCGGACCCTGCTGGCACCCGGGTGTAAATCTTGAGTAACGCCACGGAAGGCAGCAGTGTTACCCTGGTGCAAGAGAGGAGGCTCAGACCCGAGCGACGTGACCATCAGCAAAGTGCCAGCCGTGCTCCTGTTTGTATTATGTGAGCACCGAGACGCCCCGTTGTGCGAGGCACTGCACGTGCTAGAGGGCTTGTAGACTGAATACAGAGAGGGGAAAACAACTTACCACTTGGTACCTAGGGTTCTTATACTAGAATAAGTTCTGGGGTCCCCCAAGTTATCCCCTGGGAGACTGATTCTGATCACACTCATGCCACTGGGAATCCAGTGTCCATGTCCTTCCACTGCAGTCACTGTGGTTATGCGGGTGGAAAGCCGGGGCAAGGCCCCGAAATCTGTTCTGATGAGTTCTTCCAGGTCTCAGGCTTTTTCCTATGAGCAGTTTCCTGCGTGGAACAATAAGGGGGCCAAAAACAGAGCTCCAGCTGGTGTAAAGTGATTTCTATGGAGCCAGGCCGATTCAGGATCCGACTGACTCCATTTTATTCCTGTCTTAAGCTGATGGATGCGTGTTTGTTTTTTAAGTAGGATTCTGACTCAGGTCGGGCTCTGGTGAGGCTCAGCTCAGTGAATGGATCCCGGCCTGGATTTATTAGTCACTTTCTGATGTGATGATGCATCCGATTCACTTACCAAAAAAACCTCCCCAGAGAAGATCAATGAGGCAGTAGATCGGGCACAGCTTGTGGGGTGGATAAAGGCTGCATGGCCCTGGGAGCTTTTTTCTTCCTGGCATAAAAGAATTCTGAATTCGCCCTCAGCCCATACCGCCTCGGCCCCAGTCGGACGTATTAATCTATAATAATAAGCAGCCATTCTGCCCTGTGTCAGCTGCAATAAGATGCACAACAGAGAAATTGAGTGAATCCATTTTCCCCTTTCATGACTGACTAACCATTTTCATCATTCAGGGACCCCGGGGCTTTGCTGAATTCACAGCCCAAGAGGACGGCTCCCTCTTGCAATCCACAGGAGGAACCCAGAGTGAGCTGCCCTCCGCCCTGAGATGGGAAAGGAGGAAGGTCTCTCTCTCTCTCTTGCTTTCTCTATTCATGGAGGTTGAGGTGCATCCTGGCTCCTTCCTCCTAGGATGATCAAAGGAGTTAGTTCTTCTGGCCAAGCACTTGTCCAGGATGATCTAGATAATACTCAGTCCTGCCATGAGTGCAGGGGACTGGACTAGATGACCTCTCGAGGTCCCTTCCAGTCCTTCGATTCCATGAGTCTGTGTGGGTCAGTGACCGGGGTGTGGCTAGGAAGTGTTTTGGTTTCTTTTAAGATCACAGTCTGCGCTCCTTCTGGAGTGACTCCTCAGTTCCTTGGGGTGTGGTTCAGAGCCCCGGCAGCTCAAGGCCTGGCAGTTCAGAGCCCTGGCACCTCTGGGCCCGACGGTCCAGAAACCCGGCACCTCTGGGCCCGCCAGTTCAGAGCCCCAGCACCTCCAGGCCTGGCGGTTCAGAGCCCCGGCACCTCCAGGCCTGGCGGTTCAAAGCCCCTGCACCTGTGGGCTTCCTGCATCAGTTAGGAACGTGAAAAAATGACTTGAGCCCTGGCACCTCTTTCATACAAATTAAGCACTGCCGGGGCCAACGCCCTAATCGCCACCGCCCCCACTCCCAGTAATGTTCCCCCTAACTTGCTGATCTGTGGAGGTCTGGAGGCAGCAGCTGTGAGACACAGCTCCTGCTGGAGAGACACGGCTGAGGACTTGCCAGAAGGTCCCACTCTGGTGGCTGCAGGTGCCAGGACGAGGCAAAGGGGCAAGTCAACAGCGCAAGACCCTTCTTTGGCATCCAGAAAAAAAATCCCCTTTTTGTGTTCTCCCCTTTCTTCTTCGTCTTCTATCCCCCCCTTCCTGGAGCTTTACTGGAGCCACCACGTTATTTCAGCGTTTGCATATTATTGGCAGCCGTGGCTCTTGGCTTCCCAGCTTGTTAGTCACAGCCTGACAATGCGAGATCAGTAATGAAGCATGACAGGTTTCATCCCGCTCAGCAGCGGTTGTTGCAGCTGCAGAGTTCCAAGAACCACACGGGTCAGAACCGCGATCCCCACGCCTGGCTTCTTCTAACTTTGCTGCCTGGGCTCGGTTGGTTGAGAACATAAAGGCAGCAGCCACAGATGGAGACCGTTGCGGAACTGAGGTCCAAGCAGGGAGGGTAAATGGGTTCCTAAGATGCGGGGTGGGGCCATCAGGCAGTCAACAGGACAGAAATGGTGCGAGGCCTATACGAGCAGCTACCCCATGCAAACAAATTGGCTGGAGCCAGGAGCGAGGCAGTCACGCCAAGAGGAATGTCAACCAGGTAATAAAAGTTCTTTGGGGAGGAGTCATGTCCCCCTTTATCCCCAGCCAGCAGCTCGTTCTCTGTTGGCCTCGTGACCTCATTTGCACTGTTCCAACACGATGGGTAAAGCGCTACCAGTCTGCGCTGGTCGCATTTTGCGCCCAATGGAGCAAATGACTCGAAGGGCAGGACAAGGGTGAATTACACAGCCTGCCAGGGAGAGGCGCTCAAGCAGCAGGGCCCTATTCTCTGTTGTTGTACGGCCCCTTTGCATCAGCTAGAATGGTGCAAAGAGGTTTAGGGGGAGCATAAGGCCTCCTCAGCGGCATACCCGCCCCCTGGCACATGGAGCCCCCGAATTGTCTCTGCAGGAACACCAGACACGGGGACATCCTGGGGCAGAGTGGAGTGACGGTGTGGCCGGGGCAGACCCAGGTCCTTGCAATGCTGTCTCTCTGGAGTGGTCACTAGAGTTTGGGTGCAACCTATGCCAGAGGCCAGGCTGGCCCCACAGACCTCAACAAGAGAAGCGCAAGCTTTGTCCATACTCTGCCACCTGCGCCAGCGCGGCAATGAGTCAGCCGCCTACCCCACACCTGTTTCCAAGTGTCGCCGCTGAGCTATTCTCCCTCTCAGCAGACTCGGACAATCCATTGCAGGATCGGGCCCTTCGACTGCAAGCGGGCATGACTTTAAGCCAGGGATTCAGGGCCCTCTAGGATCTGGCCCTGTGAACAGCCTGACACGATCAAGGTGGATAATTTGCCAGGGGTTTGGGGTGTTTTACAAACAGATCAAAATCAGCCCCTTCCAGAAGGAAATACAGACTAGTCTGGGCACCAGGCCAAAAGGGGTAAAAGCCACAAGTTGCCCACCCTGGTTTTGGACGCTTGGGTTTGATTTCTGAGTGATAATTCACGCCGGGCGGAGCTTGATCCAGCACTAATTCCTATCAGCTGGCGGTCAGAGGAGCCCAAGAATTTAGGCCCCGAAATCCCACGGGGAACTGAATTGCCTGTTTCTGCGTTGCCATGGCTGGCAACTGCTAGGTAATGACACCGTTATAACGAGTGATGACCCAACCCCCTTCTCTCCCCCAATCCGAACTGCTACAGGGCTTTTTCACACCTGGATCTGGGTCGAAATTCTGCAGCCAGAGCCTCTCTGAGTACCGCGGCTTGTTTTGTTGGTGTGTTATAAAATTACTCCACCGCACAGAGCTCCGACTCCCCGTGTGCCTTCCTCTCTCTTCTGCCACGACATTGCCAGCCTGCTTATTTCTCATGTCTTCCAACCGGCCGGCCTCCCCTTCCACTTCCACCCAGCTCCCGCTGCCTGCGGGCTGTCTTCCATCCCTGGCCTGCCTCTCTCCCCTCAGGCGATCCAGCCTTCCATCGGCTGAGAGCCGGTCATTCCGATTCCCCGTCACTGCTTTATGTACTGGTGGGAGGACTTAATTGAAAGCATTTTGGCTCGGACACAGCAGCCTGCTTTCCATGGAGGTTGTGAGGGCTGCTTTCGTAGCTAAAATCCTCCCCCAGATTCCTGAGGCAAGAATTTGCTGCCCTTTGTACTTGCTTTGCGTGGATAATTATTTTGTGTTTCATCCTGTTCGGTGCTTGGAACGGTGCCTTGGGGGTTTGGTCTGGTCTGCACAATATTTAAACCAAAAATAGAACAGAGGTCCCCAGCCCTAGGAAACCACAGGCCGGCTCCATGGGGTTTTATTACATCGGTCAATCAGTCAATCAGGAAAAAGGAATTTAGCTGCCGCTGGAAAATAGAGGCCCCTGTATTGATTGGGGAAGATGGCTTTGCAGGGACCAGGTAATGGAAATATGCATCTGGAGACACAGTCAGATGGAACAGCTAATACCGAGATCACTGATATGAGAAGACGAGGTTCTTATTTGCAGGAGGAGAAATCCTGTTATGATATTTTACATTTAGCCAAAATCCATTTCAGCTTCTGCCTCCTCCTTCTGCGCCCCCCGTCCCCCATACCACAAGCCTCAGTGCGCCAAAGCTGCATGATTGTTATAATTGGAGTGGAAAACTTTCCACAGCCTGATCCAAAAGCCGCTGGAATCGATAGATCTGATTCCCATTGACTTCAGTGGCTTTGTTCAGGCCCTTATGCAGACTGAGAGCGAGCAAGACGTGGGTCTGAGATAGATGTGGGTATTCAGCCCAGTCTTGCCGTGGGCTTGTACTGGCAGACGGGGTGCGACCCACACAGGCCATGGCAGGATTAGAGCCTCAGACTGCAAAGCTCTCAGAACTGGGCCAACATCACAGGAGTGATCAATACTTCCTGAGTCTCCAGCCTTGGTATTAAAGGAGCTTGCCTTTAGCATGTGGTCTCTTATGTCCTCAGTGGGTCCAGCTATTAGACAAGAAACAACATGGTCTAGCGGCTAACACGTTAGCTTGGGACTCCTGAGAGCTGCATTCTCTACCTGCTGGGTGACCTTGGACTAGTCATCCCCGCCCCCGTGACTCAGTTTCCCCATCTGTAAAATGGAGGTTCTGATACGGATCCCCTTTGTAAAGTTCTTTGAGATCTATAGATGCTAGGGATTACTAGTGCACACACACACACCTACTTTCCCAAGCTGAATCTAGGCCCCCCCTGTTTTATAGTCGAATTATGGATCATTTTGCCGCTGCCCCAGAAGGGCCTCACAGTGGCAAAGGGAGGAATTTACCCCATCCTGGACAGAAAACTGGATTTAAAGGGCCATGCATTCATTTTTCTGCCTCAGCATCTCAGCTGGGCACTTTGAGGGTCCTGGGGTGTCCACATTTCCAATCAGGAAGCCCCACTCGGCTTCCTTCCCCACTTTTTTTGATAATCCTATTTCTGAGCCAGGGGATTACGATCAATACTTCTCTCCTAATGCTGCGGTAATACAGTGTTACACTGGGAACGCCAGTTCCCTACTGAAACACTTAAGGTAGTTTAAACCCATTTGCGCTAGGCAGTGCGGTGAATTCACAAAGAGCCTTCTAGCCGCTGACACAGCACAGCAGTGGCTGGAGGGTGGGGGTGGTAGAATGGACCAGCCAGGACAGCTGCACTTCCTCCTTCCAACCCCCCACTTTCCCCCGTCTTCTGGTTGAAGCCAGCCCTACAGGGTGATGGGACAGGGATGTGCGTCACCCCATGAGCCTGTGACCCCGATGGAGTCAAGTCTTGGCTGAGCAGGGAGGTATGATGACCGGGCCTGCAAAGAGCGCGGATTCCTCATTGTCCCAGTGATCTGGCATATCGAATTGTTTGAGAGCAGCCGAAAGAAGGCGACAGAAAGTCTGAATTAATGGAAAGCAAACAGAGTTGATTGGCCTCCCCTCAAGGACTGGGTTAGGGTTATGATAGGTAAACAAGAGGGGGAAAGGGCTGGAAATAAACGAACCATAGTGTGGTCCACTATGACCCCCAGATCCCCTTCCGCAGTTCTCCTTCCTAGGCACTCATTTCCCATTTTGTACGTGTGCAGCTGATTGCTTCTTCCCAAGTGGAGTACTTTGCATTTGTCCTTATCGTGCTGGGCCTGTGTTTTTCCAGCAGCGAGGTTGCAAGTGAGAATCAACACCAGAGACAGAAGCTGCATTTCCTCCCTTGTTGCTCTTTTCTCTCCTTTTCTGTGTGTTTGGTTTGGTTCGTCTTCTAGGAAACAGGATTGGATTTTAACAACTGCTTCAGCCTGTCTCATCCAACTTCTTTTTTCCCAAAGGCGCAGTAATTGCCATCTTTAATACTGTGTAAGAGACTCACAAACATGTTTTTTTTTCCTTCTAAAAACTCTCCAGCTAGAGGGAAAGGAAACAAGAGATGTTGGTAAAATGAAAGCCTGACTTAATACTTTACATTTCAAATGCTTTCATTGTTTCCCCCTCTTTTCTGTATCTTTAACAACAGGCTGAAAGGAATGTGTTTGCCCCGGTACCAACCAGGCTGAGGTCCCAAACCTCGTTGAACACTGGCCAGGGTTGGACAGTTGCTGAGTCTTGTTATTTGGGCCCCCTGATTCCAGCTAAATTAAAACGACAGATTTTTGTTCTGCCCAATCCATCGGCGGCTGCTTTCCCTCTGCGTCCTCACCCATGCAACCGCGGATACAAATGTCGCTGCACTGGGATAACATTGCCACCCGCCCGAGCTGTTCCTTCGTGTCTCTGCCGACTTTTCTTTGGTTTTAAACCTAGGAACGCCAAACCTGTGCCAGCTTTAGGGGCCGGTGAAAACCAGCCCCATAGACATCTGCACCAACCTGCCAGGCTGGAGGGCCTGGCAAGGACCCCGGCATGATTCAGTGCGGGTTGGTCATAAGACTCCACGTGCTGCAGAAAGAGACGATTGCTGGCGAAAGCTGATGTGCCTGGGAAGTCGGGCTGAGACTTTGGATTCTTGCAGCGTCCGAATTATAGGCCTCTTCCCTTTCGAACTAATAGAGAGCTGCTTTAGTGGGTAGAAACAGATGATCACGTCTGTTTTCTGTGGGTCTAGCCAGAAGAGGGTGCCATTTTTCTCCCCCTCTCTCGCACGCACACGCACACGCATGCATACACACACGGCTCACCAGTACATTGCAACATCACACCCTTGCCACACACCTCTGGCCAAGCTGGCAGGATTCACTCAGTGCCATCGGTTGTGCTGGTCCGGGGACAATGAGGAGCTTTGGGGCTGAGCCTGGGGATACTTTGTTCACTCCCCCAAATGAGAGCAGCGCTGGCCGCAACCAAGCAGCATCGCCGGGGCCCCACCCCACAGTGAGGGAAAGTCAGTCTCTGTTCATGCCTCAGCCTCTCTGCTCAACAGACCAGTCAGCCCTGGCCAGGGTTTTGGACTGGAGGGGAGGACAGAGCATCTCTCATGTCACAGTCAACGCTCCCATGGGCACTTCTGCAGTGGGAAGGACACTGAGTCATCACAGCCATGGCTGGGTCCCCTTTCCGACCAGCACCGCCCACTCTCTGAACTCCACTCTCTGAACTAGCCTGACCCCTCTCCAGCTGCCCCCTGTGGGCACTTTCTTCCACCTCCAACCTCCTTCCCCCACGTTGGGTCTTTGGACCCTGCAGCTTTTATCCAGGGCAGCCCCTGGCCAACTGTGACTCTCTCTATTCATGATCTGCCCTCTGGGATCTCCTCCCAGTCCCAGACCCCCATCACGGTAAGCTCCCCAAACAGCCTCTGGCTACCAAGTGGGGCTGCCAGCACGGAGGTGGGGGAAGCCCGGTGGTAATTTCATTCCAGATTGGCCGAGGGGCTTTCGAGGCAAACTCCCTGGGAATAGAAACACAAATATTTCCATCCAGCGTTATAATTATGAATTAGCGCAAAGCTCTGTCTTTATTAGGTGTTAATAGAGATAAGGGGGGGGGTTGGGGATGCAAGGCACAGCTATATAAATGCTAATTCATCCAGAGACCTTCCTGGCTGGCCAGGACACCGAGAATGGAGGTTTCAAGGCAACTTTCGAGCAAACTAAGGGTGAACCCATTTCAGCAACTTAATTACATTTGTTTAAGGATGCAGCACATTCCCCTGCCCCCTTCCTCCCTGCTGCTTCCATTTGGCCGTACACCGCCACGGCTTTGGGGTCTAGTAAGGGTATGAGACACCAGAGCCTGTCTGTGGGGTTAACCCTGCGCACCTTACAGGCCGTCTTAAAGGCCGTCAGGAATTTATTTATATCCTCCCCTTTCTTACGCGGGGCCATGATGCCCTTATTAAAGCTTCTCCTCACAGTCTTGGATCCCCCGTTACTTACCGCAGCCGGGGCCTCACTGCACCTTAGCCTGGCCAGCTCCATCTCATGCTGCCGCTGTTTTTTCTTTTTTTCCCTCTTATGCTGTCGTTGCTTCTTTCAGTTCTTCAACTCTCTTAGTTTTATTTTTTGGTTATATTCAAAGTGCCTTCGCTCCAGGGCTGGGGAACCCCGCCGGGAGGATTCCCTGCTGGCTGCCGGAGTCTGGGTGCCCTCGGTATTTGCAGGGCTTTCCCCAACCCCGCCCCTAGGCATAGGTGAGAGGGGCATCGGGATGTCCTTCACAGCAGTTTGCCCCCTTCCCATCGGGTTAGGCACCGGGGCTGGAGCTCCGTCTGCCGGGCGGCTCCCCTTAGAGGCAGGGCTCGGTGCATCCACACGATCCTTTTTCTCCAGCTGCGCTATTAGCTGGTTTTTGGTCAGCCTCGCAATGCGCAGTCCCTGCTGCCGGCACAGCTCCACCAGGTCGCTCTTAAGGCGTTTGGCATACATCTTTTTGCTGGCCACTTGCAGGCCTGTGCTCTTCGCTTCCCTCGGTTTTCAGGAGGAACCCCCTTGTGTGCCAGCCGTTCTCACCACCACTCTCCCAGGGTCGAGCTGCCACTCTTCACCCCGGGACTGCTCACTGCAGTGCCCAAGGGGACCCTGCTGCTTCAACAGACCTTTTCGCTGGTCACACACTTTCAGAGGTTAAGCGTAGCTCCTCCACCCCCCCGAAACCGCTTCTTTCTGGATTTTTAGCGCACGTGGTTTCCGTCAAGCCCCCTTTGTTATACTGCTCCCCAATCACTTACTGCAGGAAGTGTTGTTCCCGGGATGCAGTAGATCCCACCACTACCACCAGTTGTCACGGGGGGTGGGGGAGTTTTGTTCCCACACCCCCCACTTTTTGGGATTTACAGTGATTTTTAGCCAGCCAGTAGATCAGAAGGTTTATTTGAGATGCCAGGCACACAATCCCACTTAGAGCTGTTAGTACAAACAGGCCCCCTTGGCCCGGCCCTTCTGTGGGGGCAGGGAGATGAGACCCCGAATCCGGGCTCCCTCCTCTTCCCCAGCCAGCGTCTAACCCCTTTTCAAAAAACTCCAACATCTGCCTCCCCTTTGTTCCCTTGCCAGCCCCAAGGTGTCAACTCCCCTCCCCCTCCATCTCAGGTTACAGCTCCAGGTTTCCTGGTCAGAGTAGTTTAGCCTCAGGAGTCATGTCCACCCTTCCCCCTACTTGTCACACCTGCCCCCTTCCTCCCGCCCCGTGATGGGACAGAGGTGCACCCTTCATGGCTCATGCTGTTTCTCTTCTTGCGGGCTGGCCTGTTAGAAGAGCAGCCATTGGGTGAGCACCCGACCTTCACATGGGCAGCTGGGCTGCAATGCCATTTCTTCTTACAAGGGACGGTGGGACGGTGTGGGAGCTTGGAGGGCCTAACACTGGTGCCTACTGGAGCCAGCAAGAGCTTTGCCATTGGACTGCACTCTGGTGCGGATCTACAGTGACTCCAGGGACTTTGCTGGGGTCCTCTTGGATTCCCACAAGTGTCAGGGAGAGCAGGAGGCAGGCGTCAGACTGGCTGGATTTCCTCCGCTGGAGCTGAGCCACCTGATTGCTGAGGTGAGCTGCAAAAATTCCAGGCCGGGAATTCACCCCAAAGGGCCAACGTGAAGCAGCAGATACTACAGAGCTGTAGCCACGGGGGCAGAGGGGTTGGCCTGCGGGGGCTAACTTCAGGCTGAGAATACTAGCTCTATCCAGGGCATTACAATGACATAGGCCATGTTGGACTCAGACATATAAAATCCTGGAAGGGTTCTCTTCGCAAGTTGTCCTGCTGAGGTCCACAGCCTGTATCCTGCCAAACCAAATTCTGGTCATCACTTTGCATGCAGGAAAGATCTCATGGCACATAGGGGGTTGGTTACAGTTTCCAGCAGCAGGCGGCAGGGTTCAAGCTGCTCCAATTTTCCAATCCCCCTCCTCTCCACCCTCAGCATCTCACTCACACTGAGGGGAGTGGTATAAGAACCATGGACGGAGGGCTAGATAGATGGACAGACACCACTTGGAGCTCCATGGCCGTCACAGGTCAGAATTTCCCTCTTATGTTGCTTATAATCATTGCCCAAAATACTCAGTGGGGTTAGATAAACATTAGGAGAATGAGGGAAGAGCCTAGAGAGGGAGAAAAAAGATTCATGAGATGTGGAGAGAGGGACTCGGGGAGTCAACGAGGTGGAAAGTGACAGGCAAGATGTAACATTTGCTCTCTAAACACACATATGCAACATTAGTTGGATGTAGATCTCTAGAAAGACATGTGCTTGCACACACAAACATACAAATGAATGTGCCCAGGTATGCACAAATAGAGGCGCTCACACAAACACACAAACACATGATCTGTCTCTCACACTCACACACGCACACACACACAATCTCTTTCTCTCACACACTCACAGACACACGCACACTCTCTCATATATATACACACACACAATCTCTCTCTCTCTTACACACACACACAGACACACATATGATATCTCTCTCTCACACACACACACGATCTCTCTCACACACACACGCACACGTCTGTCGTATGGAGAAGCAAGAGAAAAGCAATTCATAGCACAGGGCTGCACCCAGACAGGTCCTCCAAAGCCTTTTTCCGATAATAGCAGAGCCTGGGTCTCAGAATCCTCAATTTACTGCAGCTTTTGGATCTATAAAGCTGCAGGAAATGGTTTCCCTTCCACTTCCCTGCCTCTCTCCCCAGCCATGCCATGCTGACATATTTATTGACTGACAATGCTCGAGGCCTCACATGTTGCCCATGTGCCTTGCAGAGTCTAGTTCCTGCGCACACACACTCCGTATTTGCCTGGCGGGTTAATGGTTGGACACTCTCCAGCCCATACTTCACATAGAGCGCGTCTTACGCTTGAATCTGTGCTCCCGTTTTGAAGTGTGGTCGTGAGTGTCGCCACTAGTACGGACAGGAAATCGACTTTTGCTGCTAACTGCATTTAACTCCAGGCTGCAGTCCAGGGCGGAGGGCGCTGCCCCCACTCGGAAGAAAAACTGTCTTCTATTCTGGGTGAGTCTGGGCAAGTCACTCCTCCAGTCGGCACCTGTTTCCCCTCCTCCTCCGTCTGCTGAAATTGTCAGCTCATTTTGGGCAGGGCCTGTCTCTCACCAGACCTCTCTGCATTGCCCAGCACAGCTCGGGGGGCAGGGGGGTATCTCAAAGTGCTGCTATAATCCAGATAAGAACAGGGTCACATACGACTATGAACAAACATTTATATCACGTCTATCCTACACTTCCCAGTTGTGTTCAAACAGGACTATACATTCCAGCCTTGCCTGGTGTGCCCTGGCACCTGCTGTCTTGGTGGGGAAAGGGACGTTTTTCAACAGGCTCCAAGTGGCATAGGAGAATAAATCTGGTGGGAGTTCTGAATCAGGAGGTGCTTTGGAAAACCCCGCCCTCTTGTCTTACATTTAGGATTGCAAGTTCTGCAGGCAGGTCAGAGATTTTAAGGCCGGAAGAGAGCATTAGATCAGGCATCCCGAGCTCCTGGATAGCCAGAGAATTTCACCCGTCACCCCGGGATTGACCCCCATCGCTTGTATTTGGCTAACACATCTTCTAGAAAGGCACTCGGGCTAGATCTGAAGATTTCAAGAGATGGAAAAGCCACCCCTTCCCTTATCTGCCTCTGAAGAAGTGGGGGTTTTACCCACGAACACTGATGCCCAAATAAATCTGTTAGTCTTTAAGGTGCCACCGGTCTCCTTGTTGTTTTCACTTCCCTTAGTAGCTTGTTCCAATGTTAAACAGCCCCGCCCTGTTCCAAAGGGAATATGTCTGGCTTTCCCTTCTAGCCACCAGTTCATAAGAATCATGACTCATAAAATCATAGAACTGGAAGGGACCTTGAGAGGTCATCTAGTCCAGTCCCCTGCACTCAAGGCAGGCTTCTTGCTATACCTCCCTCTGCTACATCAACATGCCCTTTTCATTGTATATAAGTGTACAGCACCGAGCACAATGGGACACAGTCCCTCGCTTAGAGCCTCTAGGCACCATCACCGTACAAATAAGAAGTTAGAAGGACAGATCCATTCGTATGGGCAGTGTTCTGCAAACTCCCTTTGGATACAGCTGCCTCTGCTGCTGCTCACACATGCCAATTCCCGGCCTCTACCTTGTTGTCTCGTCTTTCATTTTTTTTAACTTTATAGCAGTTAGAAGAAGAAGAATCCCCTCTGCCACGGCCTGAATTTCAAACACCCGTTTCTCTCACTACAGAGGGAGAGGTGGAGGGGAAGAATGGAGGGAGGGAAGGTGGGGGACTTGTCCGCTGAGCAAGGGGAGAAAAAAAACCAACCCAATTTTAGCCCACTGCTGATCTAATCAGGATTTGATTGGGGAAATGCAGCAGACCCTTAGCAACAGGCTCATGCCTTTAGCACGGCTCTAAGTGCTTAAAAGCTTTCAGGGTGGGTGATTAGGGAAATGAGTGGCATGGATCCTAATGAAGGAAAGGGGATGCTTTATAGCCTTCATCCCACTTTTTGCAATCAACCCATCAATCTATTGCTTCCTTTTTACTTCCTGGCTTCCTCCTTTCTGGAGAACTTTTCTGGCGGGTGGAGGAGAAAATGTGATATACTTATTTATTTATTGGCTGGGTGTAATAAACTGGTAGCAATTAACCCCATGGGTCTGGCTGTGGTGGTTGTTCTCCCCTCCCTCCACGCCTCCCAGATATGTATTTTCAATTTTCTTTTGTATTGATGTTCAATCTGTGATGGAGAAACAAGACTATCCAGAATGAAATATGCCAGCTTTTGCCGCTGGTCAGCGGAAAACTAATCGCTGCAATTAGCGGTTGACCTAGACAGGCAGTTAACAGGTCAGTTTTCTCTCCAAGCCCTGGCTTCCAGCATCAGCATCCATCGATTGAATTATATGGTCATTATCGCTGTAGAATCTCACAGTCATTATTTATCTCAGGCCTGCACAACTCGGAAAGCAGCAAGGGCCATATTAGTGCAAAAAATCCAGCTGAGGGCCAAAAAGCCTCGCCCTTGCCCCGCCCCCATCCACTTCCCCCCACCCCACTGCTTGGCTTGACCCACCCCTACTCACCTCCTGCGGGCCGCACAGTGAGCCCGTGTGGGCCGCATGTGGCCCCCGGGCCGCATATTGTGCAGGCCTGATTTATCTGAATCTCAGTAGAGCTGAAAGACTCCAACTCAGATCAGGGCTCCATTGTGCCAGGTGCTGCACAGACACATGGCAAGAGAAGGCCCCTACCCCATAAATTTAAAATTTAAATGGACAAGAAAGACAAAGGAAGGATCATTATCCCCATCTGGGATACTCATGCACATAGCTTAATAGGCAGCAGGTTTAAAACAAATAAAAGGAAGTATTTCTTCACACAGTGCAAAGTCAACCTGTGGAACTCCTTGCCAGAGGATGTTGTGAAGGCCAAGACTATAACAGAGTTCAAAAAAGAACTAGATAAATTCATGGAGGATAGGTCAGGGACAGTGTACCTAGCCTCTGTTTGCCAGAAGCTGGGAATGGGCGACCGGGAATGGCCTTCCTGACAGCCAGAGTCCCTTGCAAAGCAACTGCATAGGAGCTTCAAATTAAGCATATGGGCATGATGAAGAAATGCATAGGGTATGAAAGTGACGAATGGAATTACAGGGCCTGAGAGGAGACAACCTGCTAAGGGAAGAGACACCATTCATCGTTTATGCATCTCCTGCAACATTAAAGCTCCTCAGAACTAAAAGAAGGCAAATGAAACCCATCGATGAGCTCTCTGAGCTTGTATTTTAAGAGACCGACAGCTGGCAGGGAGGCAAGCAGCTTCCACAATTCCCAAACTCTGTATTCATGGGTTTGGTTGGGTTTTTTTAAATAATAGCTCTTGCTGGTAGACGGGTCTGTGAGACACACAGAGATGGATTTGAAATGCCCAGGACTCAAGGGCTTGACCTGCTGTAGAGAAACTGTCATGTTGCCTGCCCCCAAGCGTTAAAAAACCCCACAAGTCGACGGCCACAAAATATCATGGGATTGACTTTAAAAACACAAGAATCCTTTTAAAAAAAATAATATACTATGATTCTTTTTCTTTGCCGTCTGGATTCAGAGCCTTTAGGCTGCCCTCGAGTCCTGCTTCCAAGTTTTTCTCTGACTCTAGGAGGGCTAGAAACTTACTTGTTTAAAAAAAGGAAAGCGGAGATTCTCACCTCATCATCAGACTCAGAGCTGGAGCGTTAAGAAAAACATCTTGTGAGAAAACCACAGGAGTTTGCAAAACTGAAACAGCCAGGGTCCCCTGCAAGATTTGGGTCCAGATTCAAACTTATTCATATTAAGGGGGGGTTGGGTTTTTTTTGTTTCTTGGGGTTTTTTTGGTTCACTTTTCTCAAATGCACAGATAAAGGAGAGCAAGCCTGCACAACTCAGAAAGCAGCGAGGGCCGTATTACTGCAAAAAACCCAGCTGCGGGCTGAAAAGCCCCGCCCCCATCCGCTTCCCCCCACCCCCCCGCTTGGCTTGCCCCGCCCTACTCACCCCCCGCGGGCCGCACAGTGAGCCCGTGCGGGCCTCATGTGGCCCCCGGGCCGCATGTTGTGCAGGCCTGAAGGAGAGGAAACCTCTCACCAACTTCTCTTCGACTCTCTGCAGAGTTAGTAGTAGTAGTAATATATGTCTTTGTATTTTGGCAGGAGGCCCCCTGGAGATCAGGACCCCATTGTACCAGGCCCTGTTTATACACAGAGTGAATTTGGATCACACCACAATTCCCTTTCCCCAAAAGCAATCGCTCCTCCCTTCAGGTCATTTTTGGTTCTGATTTTTAGCCTTAAAAAATCTCCCCCCACTTCCCTTCCATTTTTGCCTTTGAACCCCCCACTCCATTTCTTCAGGTTCCCTTCTCCTGGCTCTTTCTTTCCCAGGTTATATAGTACTTTTCCCAAGCTCCACATGCCCTCCCCTTCTCTGGTAATTTATTCACCGCAATCAGATCTGAATTTTAACTAAGAGCAGCAGCAATTTTGTAAGAGTCCTTTCACCAAGGCAATGGCTCACACATTAAAACCTGTTCATCACAAGGGGTCCCATATTGATCTCAGTTATTCCAATGTTATTCCAGTGTAAAACCAACTCCAGCTAATGGAGTTAATCCAGATTTTAACCACCATCCCAGCGCAAAGAATCCAGTTCTGGGATGGATCGCTGGCTCTCATGCAGATCTGTGCATTTTAACTATTTAAACTTCTATTACTTTTGCCAGCCAGGGGTGAACTGCTTAAAATCCTGCTATCATACATGGTTTCATCTGAGCTCACTTGAGCTATTTCTCAGTGGCATTCGTCTTCCTGGTCGGTTAGGCCATAGTGAGACTCATGCAGGCATATAGCAGGGAAAGGGGCAATGGCAGAGCCAGACATAACAGGCCAGACTTTCCACTAGTGTAAACGGATGCTGGTCTGTTGAAACGGACAGAGCCGTGCTGATTTACTCCAGCTGCGGATCTAACCCCTCTGAGTTTGGAATAGTTTTCAATTAAAATGAAAATATCCTGTAATAATCCTCTGAGGGTGTTTTTTTAAAATAAATCCATTATGAAGAGCTTATAAATGTATGTAAAACCGGCGAGGGACAATTCGGGGATTAGGAAGCTGAACTTTCTGTGTGTGACAAGCAAAGAAAAGAAAATCCTGCCGGGCGGTGGGGGGGATAAAAAGCAGAATATCACATCCAGTGAGAGAGGGAGGAGAGATAACAGTCTCCGGCGCGGAACAGAAGGGGTCAGGGGAGGTTACAAAGAAGGAAATTACTCCTAATAAAAGACAACAGAGCAGCAGCCCCTACCTCCGCTTCTAGCACCGGACAGAGTGCTCGGACCACTGGGAGAAGCTGGTCTCCCCCCAGGATGGGATGAAGAGAAGATGGAGGAGGCGTGAGCGACAGGCCAAAAAGTCACAAGCTCCTGCCCCGCAATGAGGGGGTATAGGAAGCTCTGGGTGTGAGGTACAGAGACAGACCTCTCCTTACATTGCACCCCAGAGCCTCCTACCCCCACTGGGATATTGAGGGCTCTGCAAGGAGCAGATACATAGCCCCACCTGAGGAAGGTCTGAGGGGTGATTCACAGACCCCTCCCATGTGGGGCAGAAGGGGCTCTGAGGGTGACAGGGGCAGAGACAGCCCCTTCCGGTGTGGGGCAGAGAGGGATCTGTGGGGTGGAAGGCATGAGGTATGGAGAAAGCCCATCACAGTGTGTGCTGTTGTGTTCCAAAGAGGAAACACGGGGAGATGAGGCCTTGTCTGTCCCTGGAAACAAGGCCCAACCTGACAACAGTTTCCAAGCATAGCTCCTCCCTGCTCCACCCCTGCACTTTACTCGGCCATGGCTAGCTGGCCTGTGTAGGCCGGAACTGAATGAGGATTCGAGCCTTTGTCCATAAGTCATTCTCAGGACCTAATAGGGGAGCCAGGGTGGAACTGGCTGTGGAACTTGGTTGGTCCAGTTTACGTGGGTCTGGCGAGCCTGCCATGATCCATTTCAACCTGTTCCCCAACACAAACCATTTCTGGAGGCAGACAAGGCACACGAGCCAGGTTAGCTCTGTCTCTGATGAATCAGAAAGTGGCCATCTTGGGCCTAAGAGGACATAAAGATCCACTTTGCTTGGGGTGGAGAGCGTTCATTGCCCCAAACTGGCCCAAACTGAAATCCTGCAGCCAACCACGCCTACTGTTTGAGGATGTCCAGAATCAGAACACCCGTCCAGATCTACCGTTTGCAACTAGCTCCTTATCTGTCATGGGCTGAGCCAAAACCCTAAAACCAAAACTCCTTGAGCTTTAGGGTGGTCAAGCCAAAGCTACTTCCAGATCCGGATGTTGCAGCTGACCCCATAATTCTTAAATGGACAGAACCAAAATTCCAGATCTGAACGTGGGGTGTTCCAAATCTGGGTCTTCTAGGGCTGAATTTTGCAACTGGTCCTTTAATTGACGCAAAAAAAACCCCACATCTGGATATCCCTTTGCGTCAAAACATTGGCTCGAGCTCTGAATCCTCTTCACCCTTCTTTGCTGAGGAACGGAGATGGGAAAGACAAAAACTGAAAGAGGAGGGGGCAGTCCAGCTGCAGCTGAATCCATCCACGTTCATTCTGTTCTTTCTATGCGATAACGGAGAGCAATGGAAATGCACAGCCAAGAAAAAGTACGTTGTGGTCTCTTACATCGGCTTCTAAACTTGCTTTCTAACTGAAAACATTCAGCAGCACCGTTTAGCATAAAAGTAATTTTAGTTCAGGCCCCCTGTCTGCTACTCACTTATTTACAGGCAGATGATAACTTTCTTGAACATGGAATGCAACCCACTGGCTCGGAGCAGATAGCTATTCGGGGGAAGCGCATTTAACCCCCTCCGTCAAGAATAATCGGCTTGTTTACCATTTTCCTGACCCCTCAAAAGACAATAAAATTGTGCACGAAACCAATAGATTTTAGCCACATGCCTGCGGTGCGAGTGGATATATAAATAAAATATAGGTACAGAATTGTACGGCAGGGATGGATAATGACTCCATAATGTTCGCCATGGGGTGGCCGGCGGTAGAACTGTCTCTTCCCTGGAACGTTAGTCAGCTGAGATGCCCAGCACAATTCTCCTCCTGGAAGCCTTTGCCCGCTGGAAGTGCCATTTAGGAGGACATACCTTGCGCACCGTTGGGCGTTCCGATGGGGACACTCAAGGATGGACATTCCAATGAACTCAGCTCCCGAAATCCGGCCCCAGCATCAGAGGCTGGATGCTCAGCTGACTTATTTTGGTGCCTATGCAACAGACGAGCTCTTGAGGGGAATCTGGTCCCGTTCATGGAGGCTGAGCACTTGAAAAATCTGGCCATTGAGATTTTATCTTGCAAAGTGCTGATGGCTCCCACTAGGGGCCAAAGATGCTCCTCAGCTCCAGGAAATGCTCCGGGTGCCATCCTATAAAGCCCCAGGCCCGCATCGCCCATCGTCGCTCAGCACCGTGAAGGAGGCAGTGAGACCCAGCTCCTCAACACTATTTGGGTGCCTAACTCCCATTGAAATTAATGGGAGCTGGTACCCAAACTCCTTAGGGGATTTGGGCTCTAGTGTTTTGTTGGGACCAAGGTCTCATCTGGGGAGGTGCTGAGCACCTGGCATCAATGAGAGCAGAAGGATCCTGAATAGGGCCCCCAAAGCTGCATCAAAGTCAACAGCAACACTCTCATTCATTGCAGTGGGGGCAGCAACAGGAACCAGGGAGAACCAATGGTTAGGGCACTCGCCTGGGAGGCGGGAAACCTACGTTCAGGTCTTCGCCACAGGCTTTCTGTGGGTCCTTGGGCAATTCACTTAGAATGGAATTTAAGAACCTAGCTGCTTGGGGGATTCTCTCCATAGCCTCTCCAAGCTTCAGTTCTCTCTCTGTATCATGGCACTATCCCCCTCTCTCACAAGGGCGATGTGAGGACAAATACATTGAAGACTGTGAGGTGCTCTGGTAACGGTGACCAGACTAGGTTCTCAGCAACACCATGTTAGGCAGATACAGGCAAAGATTAAGGAACGGGTGGTGTCCAGAGGCCGCTAGAACTAGTTAGGACTCTCAGAAAATTCCAGGAGGAAAGAGGCGAAACATTTGTTGTGACCTATGGGGGAACCAACCAGAGAGTTGGCTGGATTTTTTCAAGTGTCTAAATTTCAAATTCTGAAACTGAGGGGAAAAAAGCTTGAAAAACAATCAGCAAATTTCCTTCCCTTCCTCCCTGCCCCCACTCAGCTCAAGATATTACAGCGCTGGATGGATCTGAAATCCGCAGACAGAGCATTGATGTTAGACAATTAGCCTTGGTTTCCTCTTCCTATCCACAGCAAATCCGATGTTTTTATCGTGCTATTGATTGTTTTAGTACATTTGCCTCCCTGCCGTTAGCTGCTCACTCCTGTTCTTAGAAACCAGTGTTAAGAAGAAAATCCTAGCGCATTTTAGTTTTTTGGCTTCCCACTCCTACACTTACAAAGCAGTGAACAGGGACTTTCTGGCGTTGCCGCCTATTAGAGTCCACGGGCCATTATGTAGCTAAGTCCCTGTGTGCTGGTTGAAGAGCATTTGTGTGATAAGCCTGAAAAAATATAAAGACATTGTTTAAAGAATCTTAGGAACCTAAAATTTTTTCCAGATGAGTCAAACCAATGGCCCACCCAGTCCAGCATCTTGTCCCCTTCAGTGGCTAATGATGAAGGCTTCAGAGAAGGAGTAGACTGTAAAATGGGGATAATACTCTCCCCTTTGCTTTACCTGATTATAAACTCTTTGGGGGCAAGGACCATCTCTGAGACCCAGATTCAACAAAGCATTAAAGCATGTGCGTAGGTTTAGGGACAATCCTTTGCTGAATAAAAACGGATTTAACCATATGCTTCAAGTTAAGCCAACACTTACGTGATTTTTCTGAACCAAAACCTTGCTCTGTATGTACAGCGCCTTGCACAATGGGGCCTTGATCTCAGATGGCACCTCTAGACTCTGCTGTAATGATATTAATCTAAGTGAGGAGATGGGAGATGAGAAGAGAGAGAGCAAAATAGGGGCACTACTGGAATATTAATACTAGACTCTGTAATATCATGTCCTGAGAGTTACATTTTTCCCAACCCCATCTAGATGATAGTTTTATACCCCAAAGCATGACAAGTAAGAGCTCTTATAAATGTAATCCAAGTGTAGGTGTCTGCCTATGTTATTCTAATAGAATCCATTTAATTCTTGAAAGGCTCTATGGGCAGATGGACATTTGCTAGAAGTTGTTGTGCTGCTGGCGTTCCCATGACCTCAGGGAGAGAATTGCTTAATTACACCGTAACTGGCAGGGACGCTGTGTGAGCAGGCAGTGTTCAGTGTGGAAGCCCCCTGATGTCCCACAGAAAGAACTGGCCATTGTAACAAAACAAAACACCCTGGAAGCACCTCACAGTCTTCAATGTATTTACAGTGCGTGTGTGTTTGTGGGATAGTGTGTGTATGTGTGAAACTCACACCCTGCAGCTGGCTGTCTTGTACCTGTCCTAGGTGTATAAGAAGCTGCGACTCTCAACCTCATGCAGAACCGGACTGGAACTCCAAGACCTAGGAATTTTGCCATGGACCAGGAGGAGTGGTGAAGGATTGTGGGCACCTCCGATCAGGGACGTTGGGACAATTTGTACAGTGAGGGAGCTGAGAGCCGTTGAATCAAGCTCTAAACCCTGTTGATGATGGAAACCACTTCAAGCAGCAGCCCCCCTCGTTCCAGCTCCTATGCCTCTGACCCCGTGTAAATGGGGAAAAGAAGGCGAGAAGTGAAGTGAAGTGACTCTCACTGTCTTTCTTTGAGGAAGGTAAGAAAAGAAACAGCCCAGCTGCTGGATCCTTCATCTCAGAGGGGAGAAGTGGCAGCAAATTAGCCGGCACTCAAGCTTGGAGAGGCTCTTGTGCGGCTGGCAGCTGAGGGCAGAGGCCCGAAAAGCCTGATATTCAGACATAATCCCGCCGTGTTCACAGCCACCGCCGGGCGGGGCAGTGCCAGTCCTCGGGATCGTCCCTGAGGCCGGCCACGGCGTGTGGGGAGCGGTGTGTGTTGTGATGGGAGGGACGGGAGGAACAATGGCTCACTCAGGCTCTTCATGATCATTGATGACTCCTCCTCATAAGCTGGAGGAAGGCTCACTGCTTATTCCAGATGACTAGAGAGGATGAGGGAGAGGCGGGGGGAGGAGGCTGTTTTTTGCAGTCAATGCTGAGGAACGATCTAAGCTCTTTGCAGTGTAATGCCCTTTCCGGCCTCTCTGATGAGGCGTGTGTTGCTTCCAGCTCTCAGACAGGCAATGCACAGCTAACCAGAGGGCTGGACTTAAGAGCCAGTCAGCTCAGCGCTAGCTGCAGCAGCCAGGGGTGTAGAAATCAATTCCTACCTGCTGTCCTTAAAAGAAATTTTAAAAAATAATCCCCAATCAGGTTTGCTCCCTACCAAGTCACCTTTCCCCCATTGTTGGGAGATGCCTCCTTTTCTGGCTTGACAGCTGCTGTGACGACCTGAACGTAGATATTATATGGCAGGCGGCCTTCAGGGACCAATGCTGCCAGCCCTTGCTCAGCTGAGGAGTCCGGCCCATCTTAGCAGACTGGTACAAGCAGCTGCAAGGGCTAGGCACGCTCTGCAAAGCTCCGGGATAAAAATAAATGTGCTGGAGTGCTTTGTTTTTGGAGGTGGGGGTGGGGTGGGAAGGCGAGGAATACACCAGCGAGTAATAAACCGTGGAGGTAAATGAGAAGGACAGGATGGGGTGGCATGAAATAGATATTACAGAGTCTGAAACTGACAGAATTCAGGAGGAGGATGGGAGGGAGGGGACTCTTCAGCTGATAGATTTAAAGCCTGTTTGAAGTTAGGAAGGCAGGATGGGAAAGTAAGACAAAGGATTCCTATTTAACAAGGGATCTAGAAGAATCTTAGAAGAAAGAAAGAAATGCAGCGCTAGATGGATTAATAACAATACAAAGCTCTTATGCAGCACTTTTCACCCACTGAGCTCAAAGAGCTTGACAAAGGAGGTCAGGCTCATTACTGCCCATTTTCCAGACGGGGAAACTGAGGCAGAGAGAGGGGACATGCTAAACCCAAGGTCAGCGGCAGAGTTGGGAATAGCGCCAGGGATCCTAAATCCCAGTATAGTCCGTGAGCTACTGGGCCAGCTGAGTGTGCATGGAACTAGATAAGATCGAAAACTCACTAGATTGGTACAGTCAAAAGGACACTCCCAAGAGACAAAATATTTTAAACAAAAGCTCATTATGGGACTTACGTGTTGCCTAGACACACACACACACACACACACACACACACACACACACACACACACACACGCTGCCGCCCATGCACATGCCTGGGGATGACGTGCGCGCTATTAGAATGTCTCCAGCAGCGATTTGGCTGTTGAGTGAAATATGGCTGGAGAAGGATTAATTTTGCTCACTTCACATATCAATGGCCCGGGCGATGGTGCTGAAACTCGCTGATGATGCAAAACTGGGAAGTGGGCCCAATCAATAGGAAAGAGGATGGAGGAAGATTCTACTGCCAAAGAGGAGTGGGGCACAGGTGAAGGTAAATGTGCTTCTTGCCCCCTTTCTGCCCTAAATCATGCTCGGGTCTTTATTTGAAAATGCATCTTTAAGGCTCTGAGGCTGGCATTCACCTCTGCGCACGGGCACCTGGGCTTAGAGGACTCGTTGCTTTTGCTGGCTTCTTTCCACAGAAGGGAATTTCATCCTCTGTGTGCAAAGGCAAATGAAGTTCAGAGAGTTAATCATCAGCCTCTTCTCTTGGTGTAATAAACAAGGGTCTCTCTGGCTGAATAGAAATCGGAGCAGAGCTGCATTCACTAGCAGCACAAAAGGGTTCCCGACGCCTGCTAGCAAACATGCTTCTGCTGCTCACTCGGCGCCTACCTGAGTGTCGCGTCACTGCAGTTCCCTGGCTGTGGAGCAGTGTTGATCTCCCACACAACACCTAGGGAGGCCATTGAAAGGGCTTGCATGGGCTGCTTAAATAGCTCCATAAATCTACCCAGTGACTAAAGCAGCACGTTCAAGCAAGGGCAGGCCAACAGTTAGCGTAAGGCATTGCTCCGCGGAGGCTGGGTGATGGAGTGCCTCGCATAATCATTCCCCTGGAATGCTCCATGTCCAGATTTGCTAGGTCGGGGGCTGCGTCAGCACACGCTGTACCTATTCGTCACCAGTCAGCAGAACCGCGTCAGGCCATGTACAAACCAGTGCAAAGCAAAGGTGCTTTCCAGTCCCCACCCGTCTTTTCCCATCACTGATTTGTGATACGCAAATACACGCAGGGCTGGAAACAGCAGCTGGGGGCTTGCAAACAGTTCCGACCTCTGCCATAGGACAGGGGCATTAATCTTTTGTAACCCAGCCTGCTGCCAGGTAACCAGGGCCAGGGAATAAAATTCAGACTCTTACTGGCATTCCTGTGCCACTTTCATTACAGGAATCACACGAGTTGTCTTTACTCCCAGGAGTAATCTCATGGATTTAAATGAGACTGTGTGTGTGTGTGTCAGGGTTGAAGGAGATCAGATAGATAGATGGATGTGGCGAGGATGGATAGATGGGTAGGTAGATAGATAGAGGCTATAATGTTCTTAGTTTACAACGGTACAAAATATTATTATAAGAGGTCAGGTTAGACAAAGATTTCTAGGTGTTTGCAAAAGGGTTTCCGCTACGTCTTGCCGAGTGCAGCGAAACACTTCCAAGTATTCCTGGATTTACCACCACCTTCTTGTGAAGGCGAGAGAAACTCTTCTGGAGATTAATCAAATCGCAGTGCGTTAAGAATCGCGACGTTCCTCGTGTGACTACAGAAACAGGATTCACTGAGTGCAAATGGTAAAGTTTACTGCGGGAGAGTCTGTTTCTCTTTAGCAGCTGAGTGCTGTTGCAAAGCTGCATTTATGCCAGCTCCCTGGTGATACACACAGCTTCTGTGGCACATCTTGAAATTACAAATTCGGGAGATAGTTTATTCTCAGCAGAATGAAATTCAGAGGGGCCAGCGTGAGGCCTCTACCTCACTGAAGTCCTAGCAGAGTCCTCAAAATAGGATTTAAGGGCTGGCCCTGTGATATTGAGGACTGTAACTTTAAGGGCTGAGCTTCCCAGACAGAGTCTGGGCATGGTGCTGTGAAGTTCTTGTTATGCACAGCTAGAAGGAACCAGATACAGACTAACTTAATCTCTTGCAGCACCTCAAGCACTGAGACAGGAACACCCCAGGCCCTAGGGACTTGTGCTACCTCTCTAGGCAGGGGTGAAATTTCATCTGGAACAGGTGAGGGTCAGGAATACAAGAGTTAATGAATCTATGCTTGTGGGGTGTTTTGAAATTCATGAACGGAAGCTGCAATGGTAGAGCATTCTATCCTCACCATCACCATCAGCCTTTGAAACAGTCGATTCACGCTGGCTTCCCTAGGCTCCCGCCAATGGGAACTTGGCCAGAGCAAAATGCCTGGTGTGGAGCGGGCAGATCGGATGCTCTCCATCCTTCTTCAGACTGCAAGAACAAGGAGACATTCAGTGAATGGCAGCAGATATAGAAGTGATAAAGAAAATCTATTTGTTTGCTCTCTTGCCCCATGGAACTCATTGCCACCAGATAAGGGGAACCAAGAGTTTGGCAGGGATTCAGAAGAAGGCTAGCCATTTCTAGGGCTCATAAGAATAACTATCTATGGTACTAATATGGCCCCACCACCATGGTAATTGGGCATGTCACAACCACTAATGTATTTTCCTCACATCCCCCAACTCTGGAGCAGCCGGGCACATGGAGGGCCTGTATGTTGACACACCAACATAAGTGTAGGTAAAGCCTAACTTGCAGCCGAGTGCCTAAGCCACCGCACCTTCCTTCTCTCTAGAATAGTTCTAATAACGAGGCATTTAACAAAGGAAGGGCTATAAACCTTCCCGCTCTATGGCCTTGACCAAGCCCCAACTACTGAGAACTAGGAAGAAACTTCCCTTGGGACCAAGTTATCTGAACTACCTACTGCAGCAGTTCTTGCTGCTGGGCTGCAGGATGCGATGCTGTGGGAAGACCGGCTACCGCGTTAGCAGGACCACGGGGCTGATCCAGTCCAGTGAGGCCGGAGTTCCTCAGATCAGAGATGCTATGATCCTTATGCAGGATGGTACAAAACCAAATGTTCACATGTCAGCCAAGGGGGAATCCATAATCAGCTCCAAAGAAGAAGGGGCAGGGGAGGAGGGATGGAAGTTTTCTTTTTCTTCTCCTATTGACGAGAGCAAACAGAGCAGGGCTACCCTGTGCTGTCATCCGCCATGCTCCGAGCCCCTTTGCTCTCCTGCTTTAATGCACCACCTCTATTTATTCTGCTCCTGTAACTGTAAAATTGATTTTCTTGCAACAAGACGCTTGTCTTTCACCACCGAACGCACCCAAATGCTCCAACATAAGACACTGGCAATTTTTAATTAGTTTCCTTTATACCTCCTGCCTCCCAGAGCAGGCGTGTGGAACCAGAACAGGGAGGCCAAGAAAGGAACAGAATCCAGAGATGACAAAAGCACTTTTTCGTCTAGATAGGATTATTAATAATACAAGTCGTTTACCTAACAAGGCAGACAAGCTGCTTGGGAGAGAACAGTGGGAGCAGGGCAGGGGATTGGCGGGGGGAAGTAATTATTGTCTCTTTCGCTGTAGGGTTTGAAAAGTGACTTTAACCACTAAGGTAATCTTTAAATAATGTTTCAAACCAGCTAGTTCCCTCTTGGCGCCTTCTCGCCCTCCCAATGCATGATCGTAGCCAAATTTCCTTGCCCCTGGCTTGTCCTAAGGGTCACTTCCTAAGAACAGGTGGCCAGAGCAGGTCACTGATTTTTTTGTTTGTTTTAAAGCAGAGCTCCTCATTGAAATCCAAGGGGAGAAAGAGCCTCCAGGGTCGATGACATTGCCCAGCGGGTGCAATTACCCCACTGCCCACGTCAGTGAGCTTTGGGCAGGCACCTCCCGTGGGGGTGGAGTTTTTCTACACCCAGGCGACAGCCAGGCAGGCGTGAGATGCCATAACCCTCCATGTCCTGGACTAGAACGTTGGCCCAGACCCAGGCCCAGGTGGGGATTTATAAACACCTACCAGCCTACCCCCAAACCATCCCCTCACCCTCCCTCTGCACTGGCTATGGAGCATCAGCAGCATCCATCTCTACCTCTGCACTTAGCCCCTCCCATGCAACAGATCCATGGAGGCTCTGCTGCAGTGGGGACCTTTTGTTGCTTCTGGGGGAGGGGTTAAGGCACTGGGTTGGGATTCAGGAGATCTGGGTTCAATTCCAGGTTCCCATGTGAGTCACTTAACCTCTCTGGTCCATATTTCCCTGCCTGTAGTCTTCCTTCCTTTGTCTGTCTTGCTTATTTATCTGGTAAACGCTTCAGGGCAGGACCGTCTCTTACTCTGGGTTTGTACAGCACCAAACGCAATGGGGTCCTGATTCCAGGTGAGCACTTAGGGGCTACTCAAATACAAGTCAGAATTAACAGTAACAAATTGGCAAACATCAGAGATTCAGAGATTCCAAGGCCAGAAGGGAGCATAGTGATCATCTGGTCTCACCTCCTGCATAACATAGGCCAGAGAATTGCCTCAAAATAATTCCTAGAGCAGATTATTTAGAAGAAACACCCCATCTTGATTTAAAAATGGCCAGTAATGGGGAACCCACCATGGGCCTCGGTAAATTGTTCCAGTGGTTAATTACCCTCATTCTTAAAAATGTACTGATAACCATCTATCAGCCCTCCTCCTTCTGTGCTTCTGACCACCTCTCTTCCTTGTGCTGACCATAGCAGCTAGGAGCCTTAGTCATGTTCCCGGACAGCACCGGGCTGGGCAAGTTCTCAGCTACACTCCGGCTGCAAACAGAGAGACTCCCAGGATGTCAACAGGCCAGCTGGGTCTTCAGCTGGTTTTAGGGTGACCAGATGTCCCGATTTTATAGGGACAGTCCCGATTTTTAGGTCTTTTTCTTATATAGGCTCCTATTACTCCCCACCCCCTCTCCCGATTTTTCACACTTGCTGTCTGGTCACCCTAGCTGGTTTCAACAGGCTATTGCCATCAGTGGAGCTATGTAGAGTAACAGCAGCTGAGGTCCTGACCCAGTTTCCAAAAGGCTTTAGAAGCATTAGCCAGTGTCCTAAGCATGTTCTAGACAGGAGCAGGCTGTGTTCGAGGTGGTTACACATCCACAGGCACCGCACTCTCCTTCAGATCCCACCTTAAAACTCTCCTCGGAGACGATGCTACGAAACTGACAAATCTTAGTCCTCTGGTGAGCTGAGGGACTTCCCCTCACGCTGACCAGCACTGTCACACTGGTTTCTCGGGCTGCCAGTCTGGAGCCATCTGTTGTCTCTTGCCATCCTTAGACTGTATGTCCTGCATTTGTACAGCACCTGACATGATGGATGCTGGTCTTTGACCAGGGCTGCTAGGTGCTATGATAATCGAAATAATAATAATAATTAATAGTGATAACGTAGCCTGTTGTGTGTATGTATTCAGTGTCGGATCCTGACTTAAAGGGTTTAATCCATATAGATTTACACCAGGGAAGGATTTGAGTCATTTTGGGGTGGGAGGGTGTTTTGATTCAAGTGTCATGCTTGGTCTGTAAATACATGATACCCAGAGTAACGCGTACAGAGAACTTCTCTTTCTGATCTCCTCACCTGGGCACCAATGCCATCCCTCTAGTGAAAACATAAATAACTCACTGCAAACAGAGGGTGAAAGTGACAAACACCCAGTGAAGCAGCAGCTCCTGGATCTGAGGCCGGCTTCTATCATTCTTAGAAATTAAATTGGAACAAATCAATGTTTTGGGTGAAACGTTTTAAAAGAGTTTCTAGTAGGGTCCTGGGGGGAGGTTCACTTTCCCCCTCAGCGTTCTCCGTGCCCGGTTTTTAAATAATCCTTGATCACACGGCATGTGCACCTTTATTAAAGCCATTAATTTCAATTGCCCACTATAATTCCTAAACTCTTCTTAATTGTTCCATGATACAATGGTATTGTAGCTTCAGAGTTTGCATCCCAGTCTGCAAAGCTTGGAAGCTGCGCCCCCTGCAGACCAAGTTAAATGACTACATGTTAGAAAGCTCTGAGGACTTTAAAAATATTATTCTCTTCAGATGTCTTTTTTAAAACCACTGCTGACACATGCACTATTAGTTTCTATTCAAGATTATTTTCAGATCACAATCAAAGCCTATCTTTTGTGGTGGTGTTTTCCACAGTAAGAAGCTTAAACATAGGGCTTGATTCTGCTGTATCTTGAGTTTCACACCAGTCAGGTGTAGCTGAGGATTTGGCCCTCTGATGTCAATGCATTACCCCCTGGGCTACCCCATTGGATATGGTCAGGAGACTCAACCCAAAGATTCAGACTGAGATCTCAGTTTAAATGGTATAAACCTGAACTGACTTCACTGGTACTGGCACCTGCGTAAGAGAAATCAGAATCTGGCCATCTGTGTTTCATTCCCAGCTTCTTTTCCCAAAAAGTTTAGGCAAGTGTTGCATGGAGAAATCCACTTGGCTCCCCAGAAATATCCAGCCGAGCTCTCAGCTGTGAATATTTCCTGCCGGTCTCAGTCTCTCAATCCTTGTATCTGTAGACAGACACTAATAAATAAATATAGAATTAGCTAAGTGCTGAGCCATTCTTAATAGAGTATGAACCTGAAAGTCAGATAGTGAAGAACTGGCAGCAAATCCAAATGCCCTGATGGAGTCATGGTAATAGAATTACAAAGGAAAGTGGGGCAAGTCTGTCTGTGCTTTTCAGGAATCCAGACCAAACAAAACAACTGACCCACATGAAATCCAGACTTGACCAGGCTGTGTTTTGCTACCTCAAAGACTCAAGATCAAAGAAAATGTCCTTTATATTCATTCTAGGCCAAATCTTGGTCCTTGAAAACGGCTTTGCCTCAGCCTTCAATGGGAGCAGGATTAGGGCCAAACCAGATCTATTAACTTCTTATTCTTTTCTCTAAGTTTAACAGAAAGAGAAACCGAATGATGATGCACCAAATCACATTTACTGGATACACACATACACAAGTGCGTGTGCAGTAGGGTGACCACACAGCAAATGTGAAATATCGGGACGTGAGTGGGGCGGGGTGGGTAATAGGAGCCTATAGAAGAAAAAGACCCCAAAATCGGGACTGTCCCTATAAAATCGTGACATCTGGTCACCCTAATGCGCAGGTGCAGGAGCAAATTCTGCTCTGAGCAACACTGGAGGAAATCCAGAGCAATTCCCCTGTCTCCAGTTTACATGAGTGTAAAATGGGATCACAATTTGACCCACTAGCTGAAGAGTGCTTGGGGATTCACTGGGGACTGATAGGATCCCTCTGCACTATATGTGAAACTGCTAACCATGAGAGTTCTAGCCCATTTTCTCTGCATGGTGTGGCAAGGGGTCATAGTACAGACTATCAAGTGGCAACTTGGTGACATGGCACTCAGAAAAAAATCCATACTGCACCAGTCAGGGGAACAGAAGTTAAAACCCAGGCAGCAACAATCCCGTTTACCTTTCTGCATGTACAAGAAGACATCTGCATGCTCTTTTACCCATTGCTTCCCATTCCCATGCATTTTCCCATGCAGTGATCCTTTTGCACTTGCCCAGGTACCCATATGCACAATTACCCATTTGCACACACATGTGGTGGTTGACTCACACCCACATGGATGTAATTGGTAATGGAGAATATCAAACGTGCCTGATTCCAAGTTTCAGGGGCATGTGCCCCATTTAACACAAGTGCATTTTTAAACAAAATTACTCCCCTCTGGCCCCATCAGACCCATCCCTTATTCCCTCTCCATGAGAGAACCTCAGAAAAGACATAGCCCTTGCACTGCAAGATTAGCAAACTCAAGCTCTATGGACCAGTGGGGAAAGGTCAACTGCACCTCCACTAAGATCACTAAACCGATTTAGGCGTGTCCACATTATGCAGTTGAACCGATTTAACTAAATCACTTTTGTTGCCCAAACTGTAGATCAGTTTAACTTCTCCGCCATAAGCTATCCCAGTGCAACTATAAGCTGAGAATGAGTCCAGAGCAGTGGCCTCTACTATTCTGACTCAGTTACATTTTTGGGTCCACTTTGTCCGGATGTCAATGACTGCCCAAGGAGCCAGGCAATGGAGAATCAGGCCTGTTGATCTGAGCAGGCGTGGGCCCTGGAGCTGAGAGTCTCTCTGCAGAGAGTTGTAGCTGCCTGTGCCTGCATGTACTTAGTGCACACAAAGATTGCACCATTTAGTGGGTATACAAGAGTAACAGCATCTGTTGTATTATTCATTAGCTTGTAGGTTCAATAAAGTTGTTGCTATTAAGCACTGCAAAAGGTTTCGAGTGCTGCTCTTAGCAGTAACCCCGCCCCCGCTTTGGTGCTGTAGATGGGGCCTCTTCCTGGCTTTCCCCTTGTGTTTTATTGTCTCTCCACTGGGTCTGGCACCTCCTGGCACGGTTCTCCGCCCGAGACTCACTCTGCTCCGTAAGAGCTGCCCAGCGTGTGGCTGCACATTCACTTTCTCCTGGCAGGAACAGCGAGGGGAGCCCAGGGCTCTGAAGTGCATTTGCCTGCTGGGGACCAGGTCCTCTGCTGGCGTCTGCCCATTGAAATCCCCAGAAACAATCCCCACTCAAGGCAATTGGCCAAGACATTTTGATTTCTCTCTCCCAGGGCGGGTGCAGCCACTTGCTGTGTCTGCTACTCTGGCTATAAGGACAAGAAATCTTGCTCTATGTTAGAGCCACGTGTGCATCGAGCCATGGCAGAGCACATGTCCCAGTGCTTCTCAACCTTTTCATAACCATAGCAACTCTTGGGTCCTTCTCTAGTCCACCTCGTAAACCCCACCGCTTCCTCTGAGGCAGCTAAACTGAGACGCGCAGAGGTCAAGTGATTTGACCATGGCCTCCAAAGTTGAGTGACTTGACCATGGCCTTTGAGCAAGACTGATGCTGATGAAGTCCAGAGCAGAACCCAGGCATCCCGAGTCCCACCTCTACGTTTTTAAGCACTAGACAATGCATTCCAAAGTAAGGCATTGTGAGTAGTGAAACATCTCAGATTAAAGGCCTCCCCAAGGAACAGAGTCTGCAAGTTGACTAATAAAGCTGGACTTCAACGGTCAGTGTGTTACAGACTTCTGGTTTTGTGCAGTGCCTTTCATACAAATGATCCCCAAAGACTGGTCCAAATTTTGCCTTGGGTTAACCCTTGAAAGTCCAGGATGTTTGTGGTGGAGGTGACTAAGAAGAGAATTTCACCCCAGGGTCTGGTGATGTTGCATCTCTTGTTATCTAGTATCTAAATGTAAAACAGAGTTCTCTCTGCAGGAGGGCATGGCTACGTTTTATTACCCTACCTGCCTCCCAAGGAAGCCTTAGATGCAGAGATGAAATGTGCCTTAAAAGTGCTAAAGAAGAACCACATGCCAGGCAGAGCTGTGTCCATGATAAAGTGCCTCCAGGACAAATCTCTCACGTATGTGTGAGAAAACAAGCAGCCCACCTAGGAGATAGGAGTCGTCACCCTGCTGCTGCTCCAGAGAGCTCCATGAACCTTTGCTCTGAAATCCCAGCCCCCTGCCTCTTGAGCTCCATGCGATTTTCCTTTAGCACCACAGGGCCCTGCTCTGACATGCAGCCGAGCTGTTAGAAGTCCACTCTGCAGTGCACACACACCCCGACTTTTTTACAGCACTTTGCCCTCTCACGTGGCGCCGGCCACTCAGTGATCTCGACACGCCCTGTGACCGTTAGCCTCCCAGCTGAGGACAGGTGAGTCTCCTCCCCGTGTTACAGATGAAGAAATGGAGCCTTGAGGACAGGCATCCGTGGCAGAGCTGAGATCGGAGTCCATGGCTCCTGAACCAGAAGACTCTCGTCCTTTCCTAATGGTGACATCTCGTGTAACAACTCTGGCTGGGTGATGAATGGGCTGGAGGACAGTTCTGTCCCGGGTCAGTACCAAGTATGTATCAAGGAACTGTCCCCGTGTAATAAATGGCTTATGGCTCGATCCTGCAGCATCCTCAGCCAAACATGTGTTTCAAAGACCTGCTGTCTGTAACATGTAATACGTGTAAGTGGGGCTCAGTGTTAGGGCTATCTCCCCTGACACAGCAGACAAGCTGGCTACAGGCCTTTGACCCTGAGCTGCAGTCAACATGTATCTCCAGATGTCATATCCACAGGCGAGGTACTTTCCCCTCCTGTCGGCACTTGCTAAATGCCGAAGGATTGGCAGGTACAAGTCCATTCCCCGAGGGCACGCCTAGCCCCACGCCTCCTGTTTACAGCCGTGTATATTTCACAGGCCCATGTGTAGAACTAGCTCAAGGAAACCCAAAGACACAGCCTACGTTTGAAACTGACGATGATGAGAAAGATGCAAAGGGGAAAGGTGGAGAAGGAAAGATCGAAGATATTTTTTAAGGCAATAAACCCTGTTACACTAGTTTATAGACTGCAGCACCCGAATGCTCGCGCACACACGCCCCCCCCATGCACACACACACACAAACAAAAAAGTTACCGGGGGAGGAGGGGGGAGTCATCCAGTCTCTGTGCCTTGTCAGTGCTGTGTCTGCTGTCACTCAGCTGCCGAATTCTCCTTCAAGTTGTCATAGCAAGGCTGGAGGGGATTATGCTAAGGCACTGTCCAGAACTGATTCATGTGGAACGCGTGCTTGACTAGCGGAACCACTGGTGTGTGCGAGAGCCGTTGAGACCCCCGATTTTCCCACCTTCCTTAGACAATCTGGTATTGTTCGGCCGCAGCCCCAGTGATCCCTGTCCCGGGGCTGTGACTGACACAGCTTTGAGGCTGTAAGGCGTATTTTGAATTTCTAAAACCTCTCAGGAAGTCCCCATGGGTGCCTTCTGCCATTGTCTTGTTTCTCTTTTTGGCCTTTTTCTCTCTCCACCCCACACAGCCCCTCCCTCCTTCTTCTTTTTTTAATTTCTAATTCCAGGCCTTAAGATCCCCTAACACAATGTTTTCTCCCTCCCGCCCCCCTCCTTGCCCTGTGTTAACATTCGCGCTCTCTCTGGGGTCGCTCAGCCAATTCGCAAACATGTTTAAAAAAAAAAGAGCCAGAGAGTGAGAGAGAGCTTTAAAACAGTGACTGAGAACCTTGATCCTTTATTGCTAAGAAGGGTTTTGTTTGTTTGTTGTTAATCAACTGACATAAAATCAGGAGCTGTTGGAAAGTAGTAACCAAAATAACACGCTACTCTTCCCTCTCTAATTATCATCGTCCATACCCCTTGCTTGAGCCAAATTCTAAAGCATTTTCATCGGGATCGAGCTAAGGAGAATTCTTGCCGCGTTTCACTGAGAAGACTGGTTTCACTGGTTTTGTGTTTTTTACGGACATTCGCTCTAACAGAGGGTGCTTGGGTGGGCAGGGGGTTGGACTGGAAAGTCACCACGCACCTTCCTCTGCCAGGGAAGGAGCTAGGGACTATGGAGTCTGGAAAGCCTCCACTTGGGCAATGTTCTAAAAATAAACCAGGTCTCCCCACTCCAGGGAACGAGGTGTGAAATCTCGATCCCAAGCCCCTTTAGCACGTGCAACTGCTGCACTCGCTCTTCAGGAGTGGAATTTGCCAAAGACTCGGAGATATTTGCACGGGGATGGGTGGAGGTAGGAGCCGGGCCCTCACCAAGGCCTATTTCCACTGGCACTGGAAATTGGTCTTGCCTCTGCAAGGAAGAAAAATCCAGCTAACTTCCAACCTCTGTACATCCATTGTCCCAAACACTCCTTGCCATGGCTGGAAGGTGCAATGCAGTGGGCAGGCGTATTCCTGGGCACGGCTGTGATGGCCAATGTTACGTCAAGGCATATCCGAAAAGAGTGCCTTCCTTATCAGTTCCCCAGAGGGCGTCATATCCCTCCACTGCTGTCAACGACTTGCATTGTTCAGTTTATCTTCTGCTTTCGCCCACCCCCCCACGCAGTCCCTCCCGCCACACAGTCCCCTGGAATTCCCTTCTCTTCCATCCTACTCAGCACTCTATAACCATTTCCCATTTCCAGTCTTAATCTTATAAGAATGAATTGAGAATGACCAGCGTAAATACACAGGTGCCGCTGGGAGCAGAAACGACTCTTTAATCTCAGATATGAAAACAATTCCCTTTGCTTCTCACTAGCAATCAGCAAGTGCTATCAGCACTCCACTCTCCCTGGGAACATGGGAGCTTATAAATATGAATGGGTGAGGAGCAAATCTACTCTCTTACCTAGAGCTAAATGTTATCTGGGTCTCTTTCCAGCCATGGCTGACATTTCCAGAGGACTTTAGTCACATCTGCTGGAAGACAACTCATTTTGCCTTTAGAAAGAAAGCAGGAAAGATGGAGAATTAGGGGGAAAAGTTGCCTTTGTTTAAAGGGAGACGCTCTCGATTTTCTGAATTCTTCCCAGAAAAATTCATGAGGGGGAAAGGGAAACTTGGCTAAACTTAGGGTTTGGTCCTGTCCCTCAGCCCCACCTGTTAGGGCAGGGGGAACTGCCCTAAGAAGACTACTGGAAATTCCCTGATGTAGGGGAATCCCCAAGTGGCATAAATGGTCCCAATGAAGAGCTGGAGTCAGGAGGAAGCTATTTACGGTAATGACGCCCCAGGATGGGTCATCAGGAGGGACTGAATTCTCAACTTAAATACAGGGATTTCTATTGCTTGACTCCTGAGGGATGTTCCAACCACTAGAGAGGGAAAAAGAGACATAGCATGGTAGCGTGGGTTACAAGTGCATAATAATGACTTTATTGAACCTATCAATTTATGAACAATGCTACATATACTCATGTGACGGTAGGTGGCACTCTTTGTACTATCTCACCTTCTACATATACACATCTATCGAGATAAATCTCCTTTATAGCAGCGTTGGGGTTGCTCTAAATTAAACTGTGGGCTTCCAAGATCAGGGACATAAAAGTAACTTTGGTTCTGCAATGAGAAGAGCTTGACCAGACCTAAGGATCAAGTCCTTAGACTGTGAGTCCTTTGGGACAGGATACTAAGCTGAATCTCTTTTTGTACAGCACCCATCACAGTTCTGGATGGAGCAGCTGGGTGTAACCAGAACAATTACTACAGCAGTTACTTTTACATGATAGTGGGATAAGGTTTCCCTGGGTGACGGGGCTTGCAAAGACCAGCTGAGGCTGCATCTCAAGGATGCTTCCCCCAGGCTCTGAGCGCTCATTAGGCATTGTAGCCGCCTGCCCAGAAGTGGAGCAGGCCATCTTGCTTACGGCATTTCAGACTGGCCTGAATGAATACAGCGTAGGAAGGAAAACCCAAAGAGCACAACTAGATATACTGCAGGGCTTTCCCACCTCCGATTTCTCTGGGTGGGAGGGTCAAGTCCTGAAATCCCTGCGCGAGTAAGAGTCCCATGGAGTGCAATGGAAGCTTTGGCTGGGCAATGACAGAAGCTGATCTGGCCCTCATTTATGCTGGTGTAAATCAGCAGTAACCACACTGATGTCAGCGGAATGATGCAGAAATGGGCGGGAGATCAGCATCAGGCTCTGTCTTGGGACTTGCCCCCAAGGGAGCAGCGGGTGCACAGAACCCCTTGGGATTTGGCCTACGACAGGGTAGCCCTGCTCACATGTTGATTCAGAAACCCATGGCGCACTGGGTCAGCTGGGTAACCAGGATCAGTCCCATTTTAGGCAAAGGCAGCGACTCACTCAAGGCTGCATAGAAAGGCATTGACAGCTCTGGGAACTGAGTCTGGGCGTCCTGGCTCCCAGTCTGTGCTGTTCTAACCACTAGGCCCCACTCCATTCCCAGAGCTGGTCTTTGGACAGACACCGTGGTTAGTCCTGTGAGATGAGGAAGATCACTGCAAACGAAGCAGCTGAATGGATGGAGGGCTTCCAGAAATCAGAGTGTACAAGGCCCTGACAGGAAACCAGGGTTGGGTGGCTCAAAGCTTATCGTGCCCCAGTGTTTGCAAATTGGGTGCTAGCAGCCCTGTGTGTCTGGGGTCGCAGCCCAGGGCATTACTGGGACAGATCCTCAGCCAGGGTAAATCGAGGGAACTCCACTAACCTCAGTTGACTTCATCCTCCAAGCGTATTTACGCCAGAGGAGAAACTGGCCCACAGTTGTCACCATCAGTTCTACAGCCTGTGTAATACAAGGGATCACAACTCTCCCTTCTGGCCTTGGACGCGATGAATGGGCCAGACCCAGAGGTCTTTACTCTGACCTAGTACATTTATTTACAATAGAGTAAATACTGAGTAAGTGTGCCAGGATGTGACACTCTATTCAGTATTGGGGGTATTTCTATTACTATAGCACCTAGGGAACCACGTCATGGATCAGAACCCCATCGTGCTAGGCACTGTACAAACGTAGACCAAAAAGATTGTCGGTGTCCCAGAGAGCTTGCAATCTAAGTGCAAGACAAGAGACAACCGATGAGCACAGACCATCAGGGGAGTGCAAGGAAACAGCGGGACAACCCTAGGCAGTGCCCCAGAAGCCGAGTTGTTGTCAAGTTTTTTTGCAGGCCCTGTGGCACAGGAGCATTTTAAGGAGGGCTTTGAAGGTGGATAACGAGTTGGCTTTGTGGATATTTATAGCAGTTTCTCCCAAGCAGGATGGGGCCTCTTCAGAGCAAGCTGCTCATGGTTGATCTCCACTGGAACGTAGGAAAGAAATGTGTACGTCTGCACACAGTCCCTCCCCACTGTCCCTGTCTCCAGCCTCCCTCATATTTGTTGAAGGAGCAACAAAACAGGAGTCAAGAGACTTGGGTTTGATCCCCAGCTCTGCCAATAACCTGCCGCGTGTCCTTGGCCAACTTACTTCCGGTCTTAGTTTCCCCTCACACCATTTGTCAGCCTTGTCTATTTAGGCAGTGAGCTTTTGGAGGCAGAGACGATCTCCTCTGCTGTGTTCAGGCAGCACCCAGCACAACAAGGCCCCAAGCTCGGAGTGAGCCGATAGGCACTACCCTAATACACACAGTAATGAACAATCCTCATGATAAAGTTATGTAAAGAGCTTTGAGATCCTGTGTAGCCAAGTTGCAAAGTCTCATCAGCCCCTTCCTTGCCAAGTAGCCATAAGGAAGATTTGTATTGTGTGTATGTTTGTACCAAAATCCAAATCTTGCTCCCCGGTGGGGGGGAATCTGCCAAGCACCCTCACCACCCAGGAGTGAAATACCCTGACAGCTCACTTGGTGCTGGGGGTTCTCCCCATGTGGGCTGAGTGTCTGGGGACCAGCTTTGCTCCTGAGATCGAAGAAGAAGCAATCTCCTAGTCTAAATACTTCTTTTTAAGCAGGCATCATATTTAATTCAGGTTCCCAGTGCTGAATCGATGCCGGTGGAATGACAGAAGGAATGACAGTCACTCCCAAGATCTGAGCCCTCCTTCCCCATGCTCCCGCAGGTAGCGGGTAAATCAAGTGGCCTCCAACAAGCCACCCGGCTTGTTTGCCAAGAGGGTGACATGAAAGAGCCTGGCCCTGCAGCCGGTGATGCCAGAAATGTAAATGTTCCCCTTTTTCCTCCAAACATTTGGCTGTGATCTACGCTCCCGACGCACGTTGGCTTCTAACCACACAAACATATCTGGAAGGGAAGAAACTAGAGAACACCGGAGTCTCTAATGGGATGCTTAAGCCGTCTTTTAGCTTTTTAATGAGCAGTTCATGGCAGGAATGCTAAACACCAGGAGGTAGACAGACCTGTCTCGCTCTCAGACGGTGCTATGTGTTTCTGGGCCCTTGTCTGGCTTGAGTGAGCTCTGACCTCATTGGCTTCATGCCATTCAATTAACAGGGAGAGGCATTTGCGTGTGGGTAGGAGAGGGTGGTGTCAGGGGGCAGTTTAACCATATGTGTTAATTTTAAATCCCAAGCAATTGAGCATCCTGCAGGCATGGTACAAACCTCTCTGCCACCCCTAGCAGGTACTGACCAACAGCATTTCTAGCCAATAGCACTAGCAGCCAATTAGCATTTCTAACTGCTGCCATTTCTCCCCTGCCCGCATGGAGAATATGGCGTCGGAACCAGCTGAGGGCCCATGACCCAGCAGGATGCGATCAATATATCAGAGCAAGAGGTGGCCCAGCTGCATGTCAAGTCATTTTGCACCCTGGCTGCTGGGGAGCATTTGTGCCGTGTGGCCTTGGCTGGGTCTTTCCATTTCCTTGGCAATGAATTAAGAACCGACAGATGGGGCTCGGCAAAATTGTAGAATAACCCAGTTCTGGCCATTTCCACTCAAAGAAGGGAACGGAAGCCAGGGACCGACTGATAAATTCCCTCCTATAGGTTCACTTTTGTCTCTGTCTGAGGAAATTTGTGCTGAGAAGGGTCATGCAAAAGAAAGTGTCTTCTCCAGTCTGAAAAACAATGTTATCTTCCAGAGGAACTCACTCAGGAGTTGCCCTCTTTCAAAATGGCTGCCATCTCTTATTGTTCTCAGTGGGACTGAGGCCACAGGCTGCCCTCAGTTTTGATGGCGTCTCAAGCCAGCCACCGTCTCAGCGGGAGGGAGGCCAGAGGCTACCCATAGCAAAGATGGCCACCACCTCCATTCACCTGGTGGTCTCAGGACACCTCTCTGCTTCCCGGCAGCATAGAGGGCCACAATCTTCCTTAAGGGCAACTGTCTTCATGCTAGTAATCACCAGTCACTCTCAATAATCTTGGCCTTCCTGGCCTAACCAGCAGCTCTAGTAGACTCAGTAGGCACTACACACTAGGCTGGGTCAAAGACGCTGCCACCAGGCATATCTCTGTACTCCTCATTTGGAGGGACATGGCTTGCTGCAGCCCCAAAGGTCTCTATCTTCTACATACCTTAGGTGTCCCCTCACTTGCATCACTGAAAATTATCTGCATCAGAAATAAAGACTCATGAAACGGAAGTGACGGAAAGAGCTACTTACACTTACAACAGGGGTTCACAACCTTTTCCGTAGGGAATCCCCATCACGGGAGGTTTTTAAGAACGGGTTGTACAAACCACCATCAGGGATGGTGTAGGTTTACTTGGTCCTGTCTCGGGGCAGGGGACTGGTCTTGATGACTTCTCATGGTTCCTTCCACCCAGACATTTTTATGACTCTAGACCATGATCCCCTTCTCCACCCCTGGACCTCTGTCTCCTCTAGCTCCCACCCCTTTTCCATTTAGAAATATAGGAGGGGTCACAACCTCCTGACGCCTGTTTGCGAACTTTCAGAGAATCAACTTCCAGGGCCTGAGAGCCCTTGCACTAAAGCAATGAAACCATCAGTTTGTTTCCTGCACAAAATCTTACTTTTGTGCCTCCCGCGGTGAGGCTTTGGGTAACATTTTCAAAAGCATCTAAGTGATTTAGGCTCTTAGGTGTTGACCTTTAAAGAGACTTAGGCTACTAAGGCCCAGGTCCTCAAAGGTATTTAGGCACCAAATGCCCATGGGAATTAGATGCTGATCTGGGCCTCGGCGCCTAAGTCACTTTTGAAAATGGGACATAGGCTGGTTTGAGAATTTAATGCTTCATCCCCTCCCACATCTGGGCCTTGGCTGAATGAAAGGGATGGCCTGCAACCCCGTTCAAGGTTCCCGAGCCCTCCCAGACAATCCTAGCTCAGAGATTCAGATGGCCCCTGTGACTGTAATGTCTGCGCACCTCACAGTCTTTACCACACGTACCCTCACAACCCCCATGGGACCTACAGCAGTGACTGCACCAATTTTATAAGTAGGGACCCGAGGCACAGAGTACGTCTACACTGCACGCTAAGCCCAGGTTCTGATTCGGGTTTGAGGCCGAGCCTCCTGACTGTCCTCACACAAACGATCTGACTCAGGTCTGTAAGCACTCAGGGTCTGGTCCTAGGAGTCTGCTGTGGGGTGGGTCCAAGCCCTGTCATTTTGCAGTGTGGATGCAGCTGGAGCTCCAGCCCTGAATCTGATGTTCTGTGCTATGCAGTATGGACACGTTAGTGTAACACTGACAGACCCTGGTCATCGGCGGGCAGGATCGAACCTGGGACCTCTGGAGCAAAACGCATGAGTGAAAAGATACATGGCTCTTAGTTAAGGGTGTAGCAGACTCATTAATCTCTAGGTGGTCTCGGTGCCACAGCATCACCCGCAGGAGGTGCATGGGTTATATTAGCATGGCTGAGAGACCCAGGTTAAGAATTATAAACCCATGTTTACAGTGCAGTGTAGATGCTCAAGCATGAATTTAAAAACACCATGTCCAGAAGCCCCAGTCCCACAGACCTGGGCGTACACTGCAGAGATTTGCCCAAGGGTGCACGGAGTCGGTGGCAGAGCTAGGAATTAAACCTAGGTCTCTGGCTAGCGAACTAACCACTTGTACCATTTGCCCTCAATTCCCTACCTTTGCCTGGAAGCCAATTCTTCAATTGCCAGAGTTTTAAATCACTCTCTTCAAACCACGTTAGTTCATTTTTCTCTCTTTTGTATTTCATCAGAAACAGGCGACAGACGAGCAATTAAATACAAATGACTTAAAAAAGAGGGAGCCGGACAGAAATGTTTCCCAGGACATAAAAAGTGATTTCAGGCACCAAAATTTATGCTGCTCTAAAATAGATTTTATTCCAGGGTAATGAGAGAACAAACTAATTCATTCCACTCTCAGAGACAAAAGGGTAAAGGTCGTCTCCCAGTGTCTTCATTCAAACCCATCCTCCCCTCGCATCTTGGGGGAAGGAATGGACGAGAGCCAGACCTGTGCCAGGCAGTGATGCAGACGGAGCATTATATTTTCTTGAGAAAATGTGATGTCGGGAATTAGGGCTAACAGCCCCCACTACAGTAAAGCTGAGATCAGCAAACGTTCAGCAGGTTTCCTCATATAGCTCTGTCCTCCTGCTTTGGTCCTGACCTGCGTATTGCCTCCAGCTATTTCAGCCCATGACCTAAGGTAGCTCTGCCCATGGGCCTTCCTCCTGACACTCAGCATCTCCTCATAGACCGGTTCTTGGCACACATGGCTCTGCTGATGCCCTCTGGCTCTTAACCGACAGCCCCTTCTGCTATTCTAGTGCAAGTTCTGCCCTGCACCGCACTCTGTGAGATCACCTCTCCCCACTAGGTATGAGACAGGTTGACCTGGTCTACTGGGCACCCCTGCAGTTTTTTCCTGGAGTTTAATTTGCCAATTAGCGACCAACGAGTGTGTCATGTGATGGGCCAGAACCCGAGTTGAACCAATTCCAGGGAGGAAGCAGGAGGCACTCTCTCTTTAGCTGAGCTTTGGATAAGAACATAAGACCGGCCATACTAGGTCAGGCCAAAGGTCCATCCAGTCTGGTCTCCTGTGTACCGACAGTGGCCAATGCCCGGTGCCCCGGAGTGAGCGAACCTAACAGGTAATGATCAAGTGATCTCCCTCCTGCCATCCATCACTCCCCTCTGACAAACAGAGGCTAGGGACACCATTCCTTACCCAGTCTGGCTAATCCTGGATAGCAGGTCGGGTCATTTCTAGGGTCCGTGTCTATGCAGGAGCTTTTGGGAACTATTGAATTTTGAGCCCCAATCCTCAGTGAGTGTGAGAGATCCCAATTTGCACCAGCTGAGGATCTGACCCCGAAGCTATTCATTTGCCAATCGATGCACTATCTAGTGTAATTAACATAAGTGCAGAAGCAATAAATGGGTTAATCCCTCCTCTAATGATTATTGATTTGTTAAGCACTGACAATATGCTTGAAACACAGACTGGGATCGTCCCTAGCCAGTGAACTTCAGTGTAGTGTGTTGTTTAGATATAGGCGGTCAACAGTCAGCCCCTACAACAGCCGCCAGCCAATTGTTAGCAGAATTGTAAAGCTATATTACCATATTTACAAAGGGCCTCTTCAGATTTAATCTACAATGCGGGTGGGGGCTGTGGAGAAACAGGGAGATGGTGCGTGTTCTAGATGAAGTGATAAATAATAATCATGCAAACCAGCCTTCTCCAATCCACTCTTATCTCTGCAACATAATAGGACACAGGCAGGATTTGTATAAATTGAGGCAACGTGAATGTACCCAGTTAGCAGGTCGCTCCCTTTCAGAATATTCCTTTCAAAGGAGAGTTGCAACTTGACTGGATCAAGCAGGCCTGAGTTTGCCTCTCTCAGATATGGTAAAATATTCTAATAAACACTTAGGAAGCCCATTACAATGAGAACATTGCACGCTGGCAAGACCTGCTTGTCAATTTCTTTCGGATAGGCTCTGCCAATCCAACAACCGATTACACTGGCACAAAGAGCCAATCCAATGAGCTCCAGTTTATAGCACCGCGTGTCGTGCTTTCTTATCTAAATCTCCCAGTTATCGGAACTCAATGCAAAATCCCTTTCCTGTAACAACCCCTGTTTGCAACTCGTAGACTCCTAGAGTTTAAGGCAGAAGGAACCACTAGACCATCTAGTCTGGCGTCCTGTATAACACAGGGCAGCAAACCTCACCCATTCATCCCTATATCAAGTCCAATAACTGGAGATGGAGAATCCATGCCTACCCTTGGTATTTTGTTCCAATGGTTAATCACCAAAGAACATTTGGCTTTGGGGGCGAGACAAGAGGAAGGGTTTTCATATGGTATCAACCTTTCCCAGTATTGAAAAGACCCAATGTGGTTTGGCTCCTAAATTCCTATTTAACCCTTTCAACTGGGATTTGAGTGTGAACCTCTCATCAGTCACTCGCTATGCCCATTCTAAACACAGTTTTTGTGCAAGTGTAACTATGTTGGGGGGTGGGGGTGGGGTATTACCAATATAATTATAGCGGTAAAACCAGCTTTTGGGGGCAGGGGCTGTCTTTTTCTTCTGTGCTCGCACAGTGCCTAGCATGGAGGATATTCCTGGGGGAACACACTCCGTATTTAGTTGGCCTTCCATCCTAATAATCCATCCATTCCATACCAAGAGCCACAGACCGACCCTCCAGCCAGGACACCGTCAGGGTCTCTCTGGACAGCAATCTGGGTCATGCTCCATCTTCGAGGCGATTTGTCTACGATCTGAGGATGAGTTCTGTGCAGAGGTGGATTGAGATTTCTGGGGGCCCTGGCCCTGAGCAAGTGAGAAGTCCTCCCCAACCCCTTCCGCCTGCGGTCCTGCCCCTGTTCTGCCGTGACAATGGGGTCCTGGTCCGTGACTGGGGCTCCTGTTTGATACTGTCCCATTCATTAATAATAATAATGAATATGGACAGAGTTGTACTGATACAAAGGTGCCTTATACCAATGTAACTTATTCCCCTTCCAGTACAGGAAATGAGCTATACCGAGTGTATAAACCCTTTAAACGCATATAACTACATCCACAATGGGGGATGCCTACATACAACTAACCCAGGACAGTTAAAGAGGCACAACCTTTATGTGTTGACAAGGCATAGACTGGGATCCAAGCACCTTAACTCCCTCAGTGCTCTTTGACCTCCCCCATCTTAAAAAGTAGCCTGATCTTCAGAAGTGTTGAACACCCACCAACCCTACTGCAAACCGTTGGCAGTTGTGGGTTTTCAGCATGTTGGGGTGAAATCAGTGGCCCGATTGTTCCTTTTTTCCACCCCTCCTGCGTGTGGTTTGCATCCTCCAGGTAAATACAGACGATGGAGGTTTTGTCATTGCCCGGAAGCCCGCGTTGCTCAGTGCCCTGCCCGAACCTCCACCAGCCGTCAGAGGCAGGCTCCAAACACGGCGCAGAATCCCCAGCTCCCTCGCTAACAAGGCGAGAGAAATGGAGCATGTTATTGAAATCCCCACTGCACACGTCTCGCTTCTTCGATATCAGAGCTAATATTGCCGGGACCTGGTGCTCGGCGCGACCTGGAGACGCGCTCTCAGCCAAGTATTAATTTCCTTCCCTTGTACATACAAGAGAAATCTCTCGCTGGAATCCCTCGCCGGAGGAAGGATTAAGTAAGTCCACCGGCTTGGAAGCACTTGCCCTCGGGAGCCAGAATTCGAGGGCACATCTTGTCCTAATCATTAGGGCAGCCATGGTCATTGTGGACCCACTAGACTCCCAGAAGAGATTCCCTTTTGATGTCTACATCCTGAGGTCCTATGCTTTGATGAAGGCAGTGGAATCTCAGGTTTTATTACGCCAGCGTACCCATCATAACTTCGTAGGAGATTTTGATCTGAAGGAATGGTTCCTCAGCACAGTCCTCTCGTCCCAAGATATGTTGTTTAATGGGGAGAGCACCTCAGCTGCCGGGTCATGGAGGCCACAGCGGATTTGGGTCATTGCACCAGGCTCCCATGACATCAGGGGTGTGGTGCCGATTTACACCCCCTGGGGATCTGGCCCAGAGAACTGGAAATTGGAGAACCCCTGCCCCTTATTCCCTGACCCAAGACGGGTTTGGCCCATCATGCAGTCTGTTCCCCTGTGCGGTTTTTAAATGGCATGCTACCAGGGGGCTCCGTCGTGAGATTTTGCCCCAGGCCTCGTGAACTGGAATGTTTAGTCTGGCATTCGGCCAGTGTTAGCTGGTGTGCCACATTATCCAATTCCTCCTGGTTATCCCACCTCAGAACACCCACCACAATCACCGAGTCTTTGGGCCTGGCCACCCTGCGATTAGAGACCCCCTAGCACAGCTACCGGGGACCCGGGTCAGCCGCCGCGGGATGACAGGGGTGAGGAGCCACCGTGGTGCGGGTGCAGGGCTAAGAACTGCAGCGGAGACGTTCAGGTTTGGACTGGGGCCCAGGCACTGAGGGTCTCAGAGCCCAGGCGCCAGCCTGAGCCCGAACGTTTATGGTGCAGCTTTATAGCCCTGAAGTTCCAACCCCGTGAGACCAAGTCAATGAACCGGAGCTCTGAGCCTCGGTCCCGCGGGTATTGTAGGGCAGAGTAGTTGTACCTGCGGCGTTTAAATTGTCTCCAGACCATAGGCCAACCTCCTGCCTGGCGCCCGCACACTAAACCCAGCAGCCCAAAGTCTTGCAGCCCGCAGGAGACTAGGCTATTAAAGGCCACGGGCAGTGAACAGGACCCCCCCCATCGCCCCCCACAAGGCAGGACCCACGCATTGCAGAGGAAGGTGAACTCCACCCAAAGGCCTTGCCAATCTAGGGTGACCAGATGTCCCGATTTTATAGGGGCAGTCCCGATATTTGGGGCTTTTTCTTATATAGGCACAAATTACACCCCCCCTCCCCCACACACATACCTTCTGTCCCGATTTTTCACACTTGCTGTCTGGTCACCCTGTACCAATCTGACCTGGGGGAAGAGGGGGTGTTTCTTTCCTGACCCCACAGATGGGGATCAGCTAGACGCTGAGCATGCGAGCAAGGACCAGTCACCAGAGCCCCCCCAGTACCCGCCATGGCCCGCTCCATGCGGTGTCCTGTCATCCCTGAGGCTTAGGAAAGGGAATGATCCCTCCACAATCCCACCTCCATCGTTCTGCAAAGGTGCTGGGGAAAGGAGCCCTGCTCGGTGCCCATATGGAAGGCAACAGCACCACCTTGAGGCACGCTGATGACATGGCGACCGCGTGATGGGGGGGTCTGATACCCAGCAGACTCCATGAGAGAGGATGGAGATAGACCCACGGTACCGCGGGGGGTGAAGGAAATGGACCAGGGAGCTGCCCATAAAAATGCTCCAGCCCCACCAGGCATCAAAAAGCAGCTCTGGGATAATTAGATAACAAGAGAGCCGCAAAGGCCCAGCCCCCCAGGGTGCGGGGACTGCGTAGAAATATTGTTCATTACACCCGACAACTGATCCGTACCAGGGCTGGTTACTGGTCTGACCCCAGAGACAACTGCATTGTGTCAGGCAACTTGTACACAAATAACCCTCCCCCACTGATGCTAATTCAGCCCCACAGCTGATCGTAGTGTCCAGAACCCTCTGAGTAGAGCAACCACCGGCATTTTTAATGTGAAAGCAAAGGATTCTGGGAGTCCCAATCATAGGGCTGAGGGTGGGGCCTAGGCCTGGGTACATGGCGTGGGGAGGAAACAAATGTCACTCCTTTTTCATGGTGTTGAGCAGGTGTTTGTTTGGGGCTGTGTTTAGATCAGCTCAGGCGTGAAACTCCATCGTTCCTACCAGCTCTGGCCCATCACCAGAGGCACCTCTGAGGAGCTCTGGAGGTCCACTGGCCAAGACAGCCTCTTTCTCCGCCTCAGCAGCCAGCGGCCCGCCCTCATCTGCAGCTGCCAGGCTGATCGCATTAACGGCGTGGTGTTTAGTGAACACATTGGCAGGGCCCAGCTCGTGGCTGGCAATGCCCGCTCTGTCCAGATGGCAGGAGAATGTAATCTCTTAGCAGTAGCCATCTGTCTGAGATCGAAGATGCCAGCAGCTAACCCTCGTTAGAGGCGAGGGGGTGAAGGCAAACAATGTACTGTTAAATTAAAAATGTATCCACTGCAAATATGCTTTGCTAATCAAACTGCCTCCCCGGGGCGGCATTAAGGAAGATTTAAACGGGCCAAGGTGCTTGCCGCTTGTCTGTTTTCTGACCCATGAGACAGAGGGAGCTTATTTCATGCCCCTTTTAAGATCTAGAGACAAGCTCATGGTGGACTTTAGAAATCAGGCCTTGCTTCCATCTGGTTTAGGAGCGTTTTCTAGCCCAGCAGCGGGAGGGTCTCGCAGTCCGTGTTCCACGGAAACGGCTGCACCCACAGGGCTGACATTTGACCCAGAATAGGGCCTGCCCTGCTGCAAATTCTATATAATGTGGTGGGCGAAGTCTTGGGGTAGAGTGTAATTCATCCCGGTGCAAAGAGCCCCGGCAAAGCTGAGGCACTGCTTAGACCACCCCAAAATAGGCTTTAAGTGGTGTCCTCGTGGTGCGGATGGTGAAATGGTTAATGTGGGGCAGAGATGCCAATTAACCAATGCGATTAACAAGGAGCCGGCGCTGGGGGGGTTAGTCTAAAAAGCAAACACACAGAGCAAAAAGGGGCTGAACTTCTGTGAAATACGTTGATGTGCTCCACAGCCCCGAGAGACAGCGCGGAGCGGCCCGGTTCAGAAAAGTGGCTGGCCATTGTGGTTAAAAACAGCGATTTGTGTCTAAGAACCAAATACGGAGCTGGATTATGTGGAGTGGGCACGGTCCAAGAAACAGCTGAGCCTCTCCTGGGGGAGCGCAGAGTGCACCAGCAAAAAGGGGGGCGGGATCACTATGAGAAATAGAGGCCTTAAAGTATCCAAGTTTTACTGCAACAGAGCAGCCAGCGATAGGGCCCCAGTAACAAAAGTCAACACTGCAGTTTTTTAAGAATCCTGGGAAAGGGAAAAGACTTTGATTCTTGGAAGATCTGTGGTGTCTGGCCGTTGGTGGCCTTAACCTCCGCAAGTACCTGGGGAATGACACACTGGCAGTAGCCCTGGATTAAGGGTTGCCGTGGATTGAGACCTCAGCCAAGGGCAGGAACTGGATCTTCAGGGGAAGCTCTGGGAGGCATTGCTCAGTACAAGAGCCTGGAAAAGAGCTGGGGAGAGAGCGAGCCTGAAGAGATTGCTCCGGGAAGTTCCCTTGCCCTTAGGATTTCTGACTCCTTGAAGTCACAGTCCTGGCATTTAAGGCCAGAAGGAACTCCCAAGTCTGACCTCCCACACATCACAGGCCACTAAACACCAGCCAGCCACCTCCACACCAAACCTGACACCCAAAGCTTCACCAGAGTCCCTGCTGGAGCAGCAGAGAACACAGAACTGGAGTCCTCTCTGGATTCTTCTGTTCCTCAGGGGCATGGCTGAGGCTCTGTTCTAGGCAGGGATGTAACTAGTTCTGTTTCTCTCCATCCTCCAAATGCATTTCAGCCCTCCGAGGGAGTCATGTGGCACCTGTCCCATCTGAATGCAGATCCTGTTAGACAGATAGATGGGTCTGTACGTGGATGGATAGACAGATGAAAGACAGTCTGGATGTGGTATATCTTAGATCTGTTCTACACCTAAAGCTTAGATCAACCCAACTACATCTCCCAGGTATGGGAAGAATTCACCACCCCATATACAGAGTAAAGTGGGTCTAACCGCAGGGCTGGATTTACACCTTACACACGCTGCTAAGCACAGCATCTTCAGCACCCTTCCCCCTCCACCCCCGGCTGCAGCTGACCTTCACATTTGCCATATAAAATTAAACATTTAACCCCCTTTTAAGTTGTAGGCGTCCCTAGGTATGTGCCTCCTGTACCTGGTTGGAAATCTGGTCCTGACTAACCCTCAAGGCAGAAGCTGCAAGGTGGATGGAAGAATTCTGCTTTCGACCTAGCTGTTGTCTCTCGAGGAGGTGGCTGATTCGCGGTGACCATCCGAGCTGCAGGCTGAGCGGGGCGGCTGGCCAGGCTGAACCCCCTGCAGTGCTGGAAGATACCTGGGACATCCCCCAGCAAAGGGATGACACCCCCCATCCCCAGGCAGCCCCCACTTTGTGCATTTCGAAAAACAAGAGAGAGCCTCGACCAGAGCCTGCCCTTGCTGGGTGAGCGCCCAGGACGGGGATGCCTGGGGCAGCCGAAATGTTGCTTAGCCCAGTTAACTTGGAAAATAGGTCATGAAGGAAGCATCTCTGTCTTCAAGCAGTGTATGCTGCAGATAGATGCCTTCCTTTTCCCTCAGACCACAGAGCAAAGAGGGTGCCAGAGAAGGGATTAGGGTCCACATTGGCCTTTGGGGTCAGAGCTTCTCACTGCCACATGGGCCCAGTCCCCTATTTCCTGGGACACCAGGGTCTTGGGTTGAAGTGCAGGTGGCATGTGAAACTCGGGCAGCTAGAGATTCACCCCTGTGGAAAGGGGCGAGCATAAGGTGTAGGCAGCGTTGATGAGGTGTGTGGTGCATTTCCCCAGGGGACCACATGCATGTTGCTCTGCACTGAGCCCCGTGGGCAGGCTAAGAATAGTCCCACCGAGCTCTAAAGGAGTCTCCAGCTAGTCCTTGGCGGCTAAGGAAGGTCACCAAGGAACTGGATCCCGCAGCAGGAGGGGAGAGTTTTCCACTGGGGAGTTCTCAGGTTGCAGCCTCTCCTCTGGACTAATCCAGATTTGCCTTTTCCTAAAGCACCCTCTCTCTCCTGAAAGAGGAATGTACCTAGTGCAAGCCGTTTGCATGTCCACTAGCAAACTCCCACCGGAAATTCCACTCTAGTGACAGCTGGCGAATCTGAAGTTACAGGGCCAAACCCCTCTGCTGGCGTCAGTGGGTGTAGTCCTTGGAGCTACAGAGGATCTGGCCTGTGGTCTGCTGCCCGGGGAGGGGGCGTGAACCAGGGAAGGATGCAAGGAACAGAACCCAGGAGGGGCTGAGAGCTGTACTCCAGGGGGACCAGCCGGGGGCTGAGTGCTCTAGACCTGAGCAGGGGAAAGATTCAAAGGTAGCTCAGAAAGGGCCTGATGATGGAGCCCAGAGAGTGGCTGAGGAGAAGCCCATGAAGGGGGGAAGAATCTTTTTGTTCGCCGTTTAGTTGGATATTTGTTGCCTTGGAACTAAGGGGTTAAGTTTGTTTGCAACTTGGCTGGAAGGTCAAACACCTCTCCAGCGCTGACCTGTGTGGGGAAAGCGGAGGAGATCTCCCCTCAGGGAAGGAAACTGAGGCAGGGAACACTGGTAGTGCCACACCGGGGCAGAAGGGGGTGCTGTGCCACGCTCAGGACAAGCACAGAAGAGAAATGCCCTCGGTGGCGCTTTGTAATGCGCCGCACGAGAGAAACTTGCTCTCCCCTTCGGCGTGGCTTGCCAAAGGCAGCAAAAGCACAGGAGGTCTGTACTACCAGGCCCTTAAATTAGCAGACACTTAGTTCTATGGGGTGCCAGGAGCGGGTTATCTAGCAGCACTCTGGCCCAGTGCTTCAGGGAATCCTGGGGGGACATGCTGCTTACCAGCTGTGCACCGGGCTGGGATCCCACCCCGCTTCTGCGCTGCAGGAGAGGTGAGATCCAACCTGGAATCTGGTCTGGCTGCTGCACGGAGCCCCGTCCGTGGAGCCCTGCTGCCGGGGCCCTAGGGAAGCAGTGGCAGGGCTCCGGCAGCTTTTTAAAGGGCCCAGAACTTGGCCGCCACTACTGCCCCGGGCCCTTTAAATCGCTCCCCATTGCCACCGCCGCTGCCCCAGGGTTCTGGCAGCAGTTTGAGGGGCCCAGGGCTCCAGCCCTGCTGGGAGCCCCACGCCCATTAAATTGTGCCTGAGGAAGCCGATCCGCCCCAGTACGGCGCACCGGCTTCCTTTCACCTCTCTTTCCAAGTTCCATGCAGGTTGCTACAGATCTTTGTTTAATTCCTGGCCGCGGCACAGCTTGTGACCCTGGACAGCTCACAGAGAAGGGAGCTTTCCAAAGACCCCGCTCTCCTCCCATTGCAACCAATGAGGCTTTTATGACTGACTTCAGCGGGAGCAGCGTTTGGTTAATCCTGAGTGCTTTTGAAAAGCTCCCCTTTCAGCTCTCTGAACCTCCATTTGTACAGTGTATAGGAATTGGAACTCCCCCTTTAAATAGTGTGTGAGCCCTCTTGTGGTGCTCACTGTGTTCTGTGCTTTACAAACTAGCCCCAGCAGCAGTGTGTGTATGCAGCTAGACCCCGGATGTGTTGCTAGTGAACATGGTTCTTGGGACCCGCACTGGGCCTGTGTGGTTTCTACATGTTATTTGGTTGCATAAAGAGCGAAAGGTGGATGAAAAGTGCTGTATCAGAGCTAGATATTATCTGTAAATGTGATATAAGAACCCTTCCTTTCCCCCACTCTCAGTAAACGCACTGGGGCAGGGCACCGTTTTATTTTGTGTCTGTGTCACACGAAGCAGCCAGGGGGCTGAGATCTTGGCTGTGGGGAGGCTAGGGGGACCAGATGTCCTGATTTCATAGGGACAGCCCTGAGTTTTGGGTCTTTTTCTTATATAAGCTCCTATTACCCCCCACACCATCCTGATTTTTCATATTGGCTGTCAGGTCACCATAGGGGTGTTCCTAAGATATATACTATTAATATGAATGCATTGTGTAATGACTGGGGTTATTTAAGGATCCAGCTGTCAGGTAGGTTTTTTCATGCTGGGTAGCAGATTGCAGTGAGAACAAAGAGCCATTTGGTGGCACAAGAGAGCCAGCTCAAAAGGAGGGGCTAGAAATCGTTGGTGTTTCTCATAAAGGTCACTTGTACGCTGCAGCTGCCGGGCGTGGTGTGATGCCTCTTCCAGCCCCACAAGAATGACACAGCGAGAGAGAAACCCTTGCGCTGATTTTTGAATGCAGGGATGAATGGCTTGCAGGGATGCAAAACTGCCTGCGTCTCCCGAGCCTTCTCTTTGCGGACGAGGGAGGCATCTGAACCGTGAAATCCTGGGATTTTCCGTAGCCAAGAGAGCTGGGACCACAAGCTGCAAATTTCAGCGGATCAGCACATATCGGAAATCATCCAAGAACCCAAATCTGGGAGTTGCTCTGGGACGGCCCAGTCAGTTTGGGGCAATTTGAAACATAGGCCTTGAGCATTAGGTCAAAGAAGCAGAACCATCGTAGAACAGAAGCAAAGGTGCAATCAGGGGAGGGGTTTTTTTTCTTGCCAACTCACTCAAAATGTTTGGAACTTTAAAGATCAAACATTGAATTGAGGACAAATGCGCATAAAGGATTCATGAGAGCGATGCTTCAGTAGGCAGTGATTCCTTCTCTGTGGTTACATTCAGTAATGAAATCAAAATGAATATTAATCAAGTTGCAAAGAGCAACTAGCTGAAAGGATTCCGGATGATGCAAGCCACCAGCAGAAGGAAGCATGTTCCAGAAATAGAGGACACCACTGATGTCTTGGTATTTTCTCAGGAGACGGTGGAAATCAAGACACAAATCTCCTAAAGTGACCATCCTCAATATGCAGGAATATTTGCTGTCGCTCCATATGTGCATGGAAGGAGACCCCTGCCTCAGTTAGCATTGCTGGCAGAGTCTCTGAAAATCAGGTTTTGGCATTGAAAAGACATGAAGGGTGTGGAGGGGCAAGAAAAATAAGGGGGCGTGCAGAGACATCATGAAAAACACAGGGGGGAGGAATCCATCTGACTAAGCCCCGTGTGCAAGTCTGTAAGGACAGAGATTTGCGGATATAATTTTATTCCACCAGAGAATCCCGAGAACTGTTTTTTAGTCCATCTGCATGTTTGACATTGGAATAGGTGGGGAGGGTGAGCAGTCACGGCAATATTCCAATCTCTGTCCCACATCTAGTAGGACATTCCTTTCTGCGGCCCCCAAATATGCCTACCTCCAAACCCGGAGCGGAATACTGGATTGACGGGTCCCACCGCCACACAGCCCTGGAGGACTTCTACACTATGGGCACAGAACTGGGAAGGTAACCGTGTGAGGGTATCGGGATTTGATTTGTGGCGTGGGTGAACTTTGCGTGCCTCTTGGAGTTGGGGGTGAAGTGCACGTGATGGTAGGTCAAGAGCCTGGAGTGAAATATGGAGAGGGTGTTCCAGTGGATGGGAAAGAGGGGCGAATTGTTTTCATTAGATCATGAAAACCAACCCCAGTACTAGGATTATATCTGGTAGGTGATAGAGCAGTTCAGTTCAGGATTTCCTTCTCTGGAGCCTGATCTTCTAAAGGATAGAGTCTGCAGTGGCTCTTGGTGTATGTTAAGGTTATTTTCTACTCTCACGCTTTCTCCAGGAGTGACTTAGGCATGTCAAGAAGTGAGAATAATGGGCAGGACACTTGCGCTAAAACAAGCAGGGATGAAATTTCCAAACTCATCTCTATGTCGGAGAAAAATGAGATTTTCAAGTAAGCTAAATGTTGTGCTTCAAACCCTAGAATGTGTCTTTTTGAGCAAACATTTTCTCCAGTGAGGGTCTCTCACTCTTATTATTTCTGATTTGCATGGCAGTAGCACATAAAGGGGCCGCAGAGCCAGGGATCCAGGCCTTGTGATGCTAGGCGCTGTACAAACCAATAACATAGACAGTCTCTGCCCCAGAGAGCTCACAATATGCAAAGGGCTCATTGATGTCAATGGAAAGGCTCCCCTTTCCTTCAACGGGCTTTAGATCAGGTTCTAGGTGACTCAATAGCCAGATGGAACGAAGGGGGTGGGGCAGAGGGTGAGAGGACAAAGCGATGGGAGAGACCGAATGGTGGAGTAAGTTAGCAGACACAGAGTTTCTCTGATCCAGATCCCAATGAAGTTGGCAGAAAGACTCCTGCTGACCAGTAGCAGGCCCTTACAAAGAACTGGGAAATTTGCAAAACCCAGAACTGGAACTTGGTTCAAATTGGACGTACTGTACCCCCTAGGGCTCAGGAGAGTTTGGAGCTGGAATGTTGAAGCTCTCTTGTGATCTCAGCCTTCTGCGCTAGCTCTAGAAGTTGGCTGTAAGTAATTTACATTGCAAATATCCATAAAAATCTGATGGAAGCATAGGCAGGAAGTGCGAAGGTAAAACTAAAAACCTGCCCTTAATTTAATATGTATCGCCGACTCTCCATGATTTTATCACGAGTCTTGCAGTATTTGGTGCTTTCCCAAAAGTGCCAGCTCCTGGAGTCAGGCGATTAGATGAGACTCTCAGCTTCCATTCAAACAAAACAAGCCTTTTGCCCTCATGGCTGCAGAGAAAAGCTTGTAAACATGAAATAGAGGCTCAGAACCCAGAAGATCTTTGGGCCATCTTTTTGGTTAGTGTTTGCACGGCACCTAGCGCAGGGAGGTTCTGGTCTGTGAATGGGGCTCTGGGATACTACTGCAACAGAAGTAAATAACTAAATAGAATAAATGCACCATAAACACCGTCATTATCCAAAAGAGGGTTTTTTATTCTCATAATTTTTAAGCCAAACACACGAGGCTGCAGGGCTGGGCTTGCAATTTTTGCATGTTTGGGGTTGGCGGCACCGTACCCTGCTGTGTCTCGCTGTTGCAGCTCCCGTGGGTTAAGAACAATCCTCAGGGCCTGATTTCCTAGAGCACTGGCATGCTGCTGTAAAAGGAGGTTGTGAATCCCCAGCACCACTGAGCCCCAGGCCCTCCGGGCTTCCAGAGCCCTGTACCTCTACCTGGGGGACAGGATTTCCTGCAGATGGGGGAAGTGAGCCGACTAGGGCTCCAGTCTCTTGGCCAAGGCTCTATATTCCAGGTCTGATCCAAACAAGTGCTGATCCCCGGCAGTCCTCATTGCCTTGAGTAGGATGAGCAAACGCTCTGGGTCTCTAGAGATGAGACCATGACAATCCAGGGCAGGGCTCGGGTCGCCCGCCCTCCCTGAGACATCTCTGCCATGTCTGGGCGTGTCTACACTGCAATAAAATGCCTGCAGCTGGCCCGAGTCAGCCGGCTTAGGCTCAAGGGGCTTGGGCTATGGGACTATAAAATTGCAGTGTAGACATTCGGGTTCAGGCTAGAGCCAGAGCTCTGAAATCTGGCGTTGGGGGAGGGTCCCATAGCTCCTGCCCTAACCCTAATGTCTACACTGCAATTTTATAGACCCGCGGCCCAAGCCCTGCAAGCCGGAGTCAGCTGACCTGGGCCTGATGCGGGTGTTTAATTGCCGTGTAGACATACCATATGAAACTGGACCATATCTCCACAACCGTAGTTCTCCACCTATTGTTTTTAGTCCATGTGCCACAAAATGGCCAAAAAATTCATCCCCTGATGCATCATATATTCCCTGGTCCTTTGTGGCTGCAGAGGATTGTGGGATTTGGATCATGGGGGGAAACAATGAAAGATTTTGGGCTGGGTCTACAATAACTGGATGCTACAAGGTAAATTCAGGATCAAATGTAGGAGTCTTCAGGTTAGTGCTCGCTGGAAAGCTGGACTTGGTTCCGTGAACATGTCCAACATTTGCCAGTTGGAAAACAGTCAGAAAAAAACAGTTTTGGAACAAAAATGTTCAAAAATACCCTTCCCCCACCAGTTTCTCAACATTTGTCATTTTAAAATGTTGAATCAATATTTATGGCCAGAAATTATTTTTTTCCCCCCACCAAAAAATCCCCAAAATGTTTTTTATTAAAATCCAGATTTCCAGGTGAAAAGGAAAACGTGACCAGCTCTATTGAAGACAATTTTCTGGCAGCGGATGGTGGAAATCAGATTTCGCTGTCATCCTAGGGACTTCTCTTGGGAATTAATTCTTTGTTGTTTGATTAAAACAATGAGCAATCTCCAGGCATTGTGCAGATCAATGACCAACTGAGAACCTCAGGTCATTTACCCCGGCTGGCCTGTGATCCCTGAGAATGCCCTGCACATGGATAGTTACTGCTATTGATCAAAATGAAGAAGGGAAGGAGGGGAACAAACCACAGATGTGGGTATTTTTGGCTTTAAGACCAACACTGTTTCAGACTGTTGTCTACAAAGGCTTTCTATAGAAGGAATCTTGGGATTTTTAGCACGCTCGCTTGCTTCATGAGTTTCCCGTTCAATACTTACCATTCATTATTAAACAACCCCAAATAAAAATGAAAAATCTGCAAACGCACAAAGAAAATTCTTTCTTGGAAGTGGAAGTGAGATTGGACAGGTTTAATATTGGCGCTAGGTCCTGAGGGCTGTTCCAATACATACACAGTTTAGGAATGTTTTAAAGTACTTATATTTTCATCCTGCTCTGTGCAACGAGCGTAACTGAGCCTGTTTGTGTAAATCCTTAATTAGGGAGTCTTTTAAAAGCTGATTCTTTTTTCTTCTTTGTGACCTGTTAAACCCTATCATGGCCACAAGCACAGAAGAGCTTTTAAATCTGTTTGCTTTACTCAGCTATCAGCTCTGAGAGCTCAAGAGGCTCAAGAAATGGGCAAGGAGTAGAAAGGGGGAGGAATAACTGAGGTAGGATGGTGCACTGATTAGGGCACCTAACTTCAGCTTTAGGAGACCTGAATTTAAATTCCTTGCTCTGCCACAGACTCCCTGTGTGACCTTGGGCAAACCACTTAACCACTCCAGGCTTCAATTTCCCATATGTAAAATGGGGATATTAGCTCTTAAAACCGGTTTCTGTACTCCACCTTGGCAAGAGGAGTAGTGCTAAAATCAACATTGCTGTTCCGGATTAGAGGTACTGTGGACACAATTCGATGGTATTGGCCTCCGGGAGCTATCCCAGAATACTCCATTGTGACCGCTCTGGACAACACTTTCAACTCCAATGCACTAGCCAGGTTTTCAAGAAAAGCCCCAGGAACTTTTGAATTTCATTTCCTGCAGTCCCAGAATTGCAAAAGAGCTCCAGCATGGACTGAACAGGAGATACTGGATCTCATCGCAGTATGGGGAGAAGAATCTGTGAAGGCAGAACTCTGTTCAAAAAAATGGACTGCCAATGGACAGCGGAGACTGCGGGGACTGTGGGATAGCTACCCACAGTGCACCACTCTGAGAGTCGATGGTCGCCTCGGTACTGTGAACGCACTCCGCCGACTTAACACACTTAGTGGGGACACACGATTGACTGTATAAAACCTCTTCTATAAATTCGATATAATTTTGTATTGTAGATGTACCCTAACTGAACACTAACAAAGCTCTTAATTGCAGCACACCTAGATAGAGCTGTGCAAAGAGCTGGTTTTTCGGTTCATTGGCAGTTTGGCAAAATTGGAGGGAAAATCATTTCAGGATGATCCAAAATCAATTTTATTGAATTTTTCAGCAAATCAGAAAGCAACAACAACAACAAAATAGTTTCAGGTCAAACTAAATGTTTTGTGTAGATTGTGAGCTTTTTAAAATGTTTTCTAAAAGTAAAACTGAAGGCAATTTTATTGGCAAATTGACCTTTTGAAAATATCAAAACAAAACATTTTAGTTTCTTCAGAATTTTGTTTGTTTCCTGGCCAGAACAATTCAGGAAATTTGACATGAACTCATGAAGTATTTCGATCAACCCAAATCTGCGGTTTTGTCCCGAAAAAGTTTTGGTCAAAAACTTTTGCCCAGTTCTACTGCTCTATTAATGAAAAACCCTGGAGGGGCAGAAAAGCCCCCGGTGGTCAGTAAAAACTAGAGGCAAAGAACAAGTGGAATGTCTGTTAGCTCTTGGCTTTGTGTCACCAGATATTAATACCGCAGACATGTGGATTTTATTAATGCTTTGTATGAGAAAAATAGAACAGCAATCAGGATGCATGAGCTCCCCACAATAGCCAGGCCAAAACTCGGCCCATGGTCTTCGGCTCCTCCTCCACAAATGATGCTATTGGATAAAGTGTACACACCCACTACAAGCAAATCCAGTCTTTTTTCAACAAATCCTGTCGTTACGCATTTTCCCATCATCTGTAAAACAAACACCATTATTTATTTCTCCATTCACAGTCAAAGTTGATTATGGCTATTTATTCAGAGCTTTAAGTAGTAGTAGAAGACAACTCTCTTCTGGTAGCTCAGAGCCTGGGCCGGCGATACAGACTGACTGGGGTGTAGCTAATTTGTCTAAATCCTGCTGCTGCCACTGATAATATTGTTGGCAAACACAAAGGGCAAGAGGCGCTTGCGTGTACACAGACACACAAAACTGAGCATCTCTAACACTCTGAGCGGATTATTTGTAAATGATTATACTAAATGCAAGATTTGGGCTCTAAGGAAGCCAGGCAGAACGTTCACCTTGAGCGGTGGGTGTGCAGAACGTTCACCTTGA
>ML677376.1:3510054-3571164 GCA_007922305.1 Dermatemys mawii | reverse complement strand
TGGGTGTGCAGAACGTTCACCTTGAGCGGTGGGTGTGCAGAACGTTCGCCTTGAGCGGTGGGTGTGCAGAACATTCGCCTTGAGCGGTGGGTGTGCAGAACGTTCACCAGATGGATGAGACACCACAAAGGCTGGGTTTGGATTCAAACTTTGCACGGGTGGCGATAGGTTCAGGACGCCTGGGTTCCATTCCTAGCTCTGCCAGCGACTCGCTGTGCCACCATCGATGCAGTGGGAATAATCAATACGCACCTTGGTGTATACTGCTGAAAAGGGGGATGTGGGGGTAAAGAATCAGAACTGTCACTTGATTCCCCTAAGACAAGAGTAATATTCGATTACTCAGCGCAGGAATGAGCCTGCTAAGAGGAATCCTGCATCAGAGATGAAATTGCAAGGTTATGCCATGGTGGCTCGAGCAATAGGCTGATTTTTTCACTGTCCTTTGGTTAGGGGACGTTAACTGGATCTGAAACTGTCTGACACTGTGGGGGATTTTAAACGTAATGATTCCTCTTTAGTAACTTGAAGGGGCTTCACTTTATACACTGGCGCTTTTCCCGGACCATTTTGCTGATCCTCAGACAACTGGAAAAGCATTTTGGGGGTCTAGTGGTTAAAGCAGGCAACTGGGAGTCAAGACCCCTTGTGCTGTTCCTAGCCTTGGAGGGGAGGGGGAATCAGGACTCCTGGGTTCTATTTGCAGCTCTGCTACTGGCAATACTAGGTGTCCTTGGGCAAGTCACCCCTGATTTTCCGTGTACAATGGGAATAATAGTACTTATCTATCTGATAAGGCTGCTGTAAGTCTGAATACACATGTGAAAACTCTATGGGTGACAGTATTTGCTGCCCTTCCAGGAAGCCCAGCACACACCAGAGCCCAGGTGTGGGAGACTGAGGAGGCTAAAAGATGCAGCAGAGCTTGGTATGCAGCGGCCAGTGCCCTCACCCGCCTTGCTGACATGGAAAACTAACCAGCATCAGTCCCAGAGGCCCAGCTCAATCCACGCTGCTTCCCCCCGTGAGACTAGCGGGTAGAGGACTTGTCTGCAGAGCTGCTTGCCTGGCATCTCCTCCTGGTTAAAGGATGGCGGACGTGTCTTTTGTGGCACAGAAGCCACCTGGCTCCTTGTCTCGGAATGACGAGACCCCCTCCTGGCTGCTGTGTAAGCGGTAAAGGTACAAAAGAGGGGCCGAGGGGAATGACCCAGGGCTGGTCTTCCCTGATAATCCTCTTGATGATTTAGTTATTATTTCTGTAGTGCCCTGGGCCTGAAGGGCTTATAGCCTGCCCTGCAAATGGATGCGAGTGACTCTATGTTCGTACACAGATCTTTGTACCAGGAGAACTATGGCAGCGAGGGAGGTTTTGGTTTTTTTTAATCAATGTAGTTTTGCTGGCTCCAGACTCCTGAGCTGGGCTCCAAGCCTCTTTCCTTGCCCTCCGCAGCTCTAATCTAGCCCCCCAGCTCCACCCAGTTCTGCCTTGCGCTCCACCACATCTTCCGTCTCTGCCTCCACGCCTTGCGCATCCCCTGGTGCTTCTATTTCCCCCCACACCTTCCCTATGCACCCTTGCTGGTTGCTCGTGCCCAGGGTCACCCATCCCAGCCACCCCCTGCCACTGGGGGCAACAGGCCCTGCTCTCACAGGGTGCCCACTCTGATTGGGCCCCCCCTAACCTTGTGGGTCCTGGTGCACCTGCCCCATGGTAGCTCTACTTCTGGTAGAAGAGATGTGGGCCAGGCATGGGGTTAGAGGGTGATAGTCCGAGCCTGTTCCAATTTGGAGGGTGACGGGATGTTGGGAGACAAATGAGTCCCCAGGCAAACCCCATTATATAAAGCGCGGCCTTTCCAGATATCCGGGGCGCTGGAACACAGCCTCTTTCTTTTGACGCAGCAGCGCTGGGTTACTACCACTGCCTATTTCGTAAGGAAAGAGGTGCCAGCACTCCAGTAATAGTTCTACATTTGTAACAGATGTAGCAAGTCCGGAGGTGCCGGAGCTCTGAACAGCCAGGCCCGGAGGTGTTGGGGCTCAGCCCTGGCCCAGATTAAGTGCTGGTTACTACCCTCCTCACCTAAGGGGCTGGACAGTTCGAAGTCACAGTTCAGCAGACCTCGTTCACCGCCTTTGCGAAAATGGGATGGAACAGAACAGGTGGGCTGTGCCCCGGTGACAGCGCGCTCGCTGCCGCTGAAGACAAGGTGGCTTTGCAAACAGCCTAATGCACAGGGTCCAATCCCACTTGATTGGGTTTGTTTGGGAGCGGGAGATGTAGCGTTTAGGTCAGCTCCTCGGGGGTGCGAGAGGAGAGGAGCTGAACTGGAAAGTTGCTCCAAAGCTGGGGAAAGTGGTCGCTCAAACTGTGTCTAGTCCCATCCGTGCGCCTGGATGGCTGTGTGACTGGAGGTGCAGGTTGCTAATAAGAATGCTCTGTGCCTCATTTTCCCCATCTGTAAAATGGGGGTGAGCATACCCACCTATGGACTGGGCAGGTGGGATCTTGCATGCTGGGCATCATGTGCATTGACAGCACCATGGTGGCATTAGCCTCCTGGTGCCAAGGGAAAGCGGGGCAGTGACGGGGGAGCTCATAGCCCTGGAGGCTTGTTCAGGGAATCCCCGTGTCATACACTCTCAAGAGTCTCCCCTTCCGCCCCCCGACAAGGACGTAATCTCTTAGGCCTCCGCTTGCGGCTGGTTTGCCTACTGGGGCATGGGGGGAGGGGATGTTCTTTCTGTCTCAAAAGCTGCTTAAGGACTTAGACCGCCTCAATATTCCATTTTTAATTAAAATGGTTTTACTGAGGGAAGCCAGAAGCGAGGTGGGGGTGGGGGACTATAAGCCCCTCGCACGGCCGAGTGCGCTGATCCCGGTGCAATCCAAAGTCACAGTGTCTGCATCCCCCTCGGGCGGCACGACAGCAGCAGAACGAGCAGCAGCTCCCAAGTGCTGCGTGAAAGTGCCCCTCAGACACCAGGACTGCGGCTGTGAAAAGTCACCGGTGGCAGCATGGTGAGACAGCACCCCACCCCTTCTGCCCGGGGCCCAGATGATGCCCTAGCAGTACTGAGCGTACATCCACCATACCTCACTCTACATAGCGCTTTTCATCCATAGATCTCTGAGCGCTTGACAAAGGAGCTCAGGATCATACCCCCATTTTAGAGATGGGGAAGTTGATGCACTTAGAGGGAAGTGACGTGCCCAAGGTCACCCAGAAGCAGAGTCAGGAACAGAACCCAGATCTCCTGTGCCCCATTCCAGTGCTCTATCCGCTAGACATCACTGCCTCCCAGCCCAAGGTGCCTAGACATGCCTTACACTAAAGCACCATGACTCCACCGGGAGGGGCATGACTCTGAGCCACAGCGCTCAGGACTGCTGCGTGGGCCTCCCCACAGTGCCAAGCAAAGTCCTGCCCCAGCAGGAGTGTCACCCCCAGGGCGGGGTAGTCCTGTCTCTGCTTTGCCTGTCCCCCAGTCCAGATCCAGGATCTGGAAAAGGCAACCTCAGCACAGTTACATGTGGCCCCCAAAAGAGGCGTGTTAAAAGCAGCGGCTGGGCGAACGTGACGTGTCAGGGCCAAGCAGTCCCTGAGTGGAAAGCTGGCATGAGCACCTTAGCCTTTGTATAGAGAAGGATCATCTTCCAGGCTAGCCAAGATCTGAATCTCGAACTTCAAAAGCAAGCAGCAAACCACCCTTCAGCCTCCTTTCTGCCGCCTTTATCCATCACAAAGAAATGTTGAAAAGTGCATCAGCCCCCCCACATACACACACACCTTGGCAGGTTGTCTTCGAATGGCCGTGGCTTTTCTCTCCAGAGGGCTGGTAACACAGCTGATCTCTTCTTCTTTCTATAGGGGTGCCACTTCTGTGGTGTTCTGCTGTGAAGAGAAAGGAACCCACATGCAGTACGCGGCCAAAATCCTGAAGAAGACGGTAAGTACCTGGAACGCCGTCCTCAATTATTTCTGAAAGGGTCTGAGCAGGCATTCGCAATATGTGGTAACCTGGAGGGGAAAATCCTAGTGTAGACATGGCAGTTTGTAGTCTCAACATGAGTTAGCAGGTTGAGGTCAACCCTAGATTCCCTGATAAGTAAAGAGTCCCCCACTAAGGTCTGGATTTAGGACTGCCTGGTTACAAATTCCGGCTGGACTGTAAAGGATCTGCATTGATCCAAGCAGATGTTTCTTCTCTTGGTATTTTTGGCTGCTACTAATTAATGCCAGGGAGAGGAAAAAATAAGCAGCCATGTGGCTGGGGGAAATGGGAGAGTCCCCTGGAGGTGGAGGGTCAGTGTAGTTCTGGGGGAGTGAAGGCATGCATGTCTGGGGAATTTCCTGGCCCTGTGGGAAAATGGACCATATACAGAGAGGATGGGCTCCACCTAAACCAAAATGGAACCAGATTGCTGGTGCTTACATTAAAAAAGGTTGTAGAGCAGTTTTTAAACTAAAGGCTGAGGGATCACCGACAGGTGCAGAAGACCACGTGGTTCAGACATCGAATAGCTAATGTCATGCCAACTTTTAAAAAGGGCTCAATTACATACCAGTAAACCTGACTTCAGTGCCGGGCAAACTGGTTGAAACTATAGTAAAGAACAAAATTGTCAGACACAGAGATGAACGTCATTTGTTGGGGAATAGTCAATGTGGTTTTTGTAAAGGGAAATCACGCCTCACCAATCTACTAGAATTCTTTGAGGGGGTCAACAAGCATGTGGACCAGGGGGATCCAGTGGATGTAGTGTATTTAGATTTTCAGAAAGCCTTTGACAGAGTCCCTCACAAAGGCTTTTAAGCAAAGTAAGATGTCATGGGATAAGAGGGTTCCTCAGCTGGCGGGGCTCTGGTGGGCTCTGGCTCTTGGGCGTTTGCTTTGGAACAAGGTGTTCCCCTCACATATATAGTTAGACGACCTTGCTTGAGTGGAAGTGGGAGAACGGGCGTGTGGCTCAGACGATCTGGTTCAGAATGAATTCCAGCCTGGCTTTAAACAGTGGCCTTTATGCGCTGGTCAAGCCCGACGTCCAGAAGAGTTTGAAAATGTAAAGATTTGCGTCAGTCTTCTTTTATCGTATTGATTTTCAGATTGACAAGAAGATTGTACGGACAGAAATCGGCGTCTTGCTGAGGCTTTCGCACCCTCACATTGTGAGTACGAGCCGTGCGGCTGCTTTCAGACTTATATCCACTCATGTGCTCCCAAGACGGGAGTCCGCTATGAATCTGTCCTGAGGTCAACGCCATGACATGTTGAGGGAGGACAGCACAAGCCAGCAGAAGTAGGAAGGGTGGATGTGCATAGCCCTCTACCTCCTGGACCTTCTAATATTGCACCTTCACCTAGTCTGGGATTCCCAGAACCCCCTTGCCCCTCCTCAGGGGTGCTGGGGTCCAGCTGTTGTCCAGAGAAATGGAAACACACAGACACCTTGTTTAGCGGAAGGGGGGAAAAGCATCTTCCCAAAAGAATGCAGTTTTGATTTGTTGGTTGTTCTGCTGTAGATTTCTCTAGCACATTTCACCCAGGTGATGGGCAGTGATATCGAGCCCTAAGATAACAGATGGGATCCCCAACTGCTTCCCCTGAGTGCTCTCCATGTGGCACTACTGAAATGCAGCCACCTCTGGGGCAAAGGGCAATGCCAGGCACACAGTGAGCAGCAAAACAGGGAATCTTTGGCCAAAGATGCTGTGCCATCATTCTTCTCCACACACAGCAGAGCAGATGCGCGTTGTGGTGTGGCAGCCTTCCTCGCCCGCCTGGGAAATTGTCAGCCATGCTCAAATCAGCCATTAGCCTTTTCCTCCAGGCCCAATGTATTGTTGAAACAGCCACCAAACTCTGGAAACAAAGCTTCCAGCTGGGGCCCTCTACCCAGCCGTAATTCCCAGCCCTTTCACTCTGCTGTCTTCCTTCTCCTGTGAAAGCCAGTCCCTTTCTGCGGTCCCACTCTGCTTTCTGCAGATCTTGATCTATCCCTTGCTCAGCTGCATCTGATTAGTGACCAGGACGGTGGGCCCCAGGCCTCTGGCTCTTAAAAGGGCATGCGAGAGCCCTGTGTGAGACTATTTTTTAAATCCTGCCTCACAAAACCCACTCCCACCCGCTCCTACATTGTTGAATTTTTATCCCATTCCCACTATTCTGACAGCAGGACCTGCGGCGTGATACCAGTCCTGCTATAGTGCAGGCCACCCTGTTCTGCGTGGTTTATTTTTATTTTAAAGGTCTCATTCAAAGCACCCACCAGCAGCAAAGTGCATGGAACTCACTATCCCCACTGCCTTGAGGAGGACGGGAAGTGAATGAGCCCTGCTGAGGTTTGCCACTATCTGAGTTTCCAGGGGTCTGTCAGGTGTTCCAGCTCTGATGTTCAGACCACTAGACTCCCCCCTTCAAGGGTTTCCATTCAGTAAGCGATTTCCATCGAGGAGATCCAATAAATGCCAAAGAAAAGTGCCTGTTTGTAACAAATCCTGCAAAGGAAGATCAAGTCGGGAACACCAGGCCATCTCTTGCCAACAGCTGAGCTCTCAGCCGCTCGTCGGCATGAGCAGAGTGGCATTGATATAATACAGCACTCAGAGGATAATGACAGTTGAACTGGAACAATTTGTAACCAGCAGGAACAGATATAATTACAGAAGGAGTCAGCCTAGATGGGACCTTCTTGTCAGTTTCCATGTAACTGATGCGACACGCTGCTCTGTCTACTCTGCTCTGCCACTCCAGCTACTAATTCTACCAGGGTCTAAGCACCAGTGCTTCCCACTGAGCTGCAGGGGCTGTTCACTGGGCAGGATTGGACCCCTTTCCCTGCCTTTCTATCGCCAGAGGTTTATTCCTGGCTGTTTACTTCCTCGGCTGATTTGGAATTCCCAGGAAACCAGGTGGCTGCTTTCTACCTTCCTGCCTCATGTCCGTGCTGTGCTGTAATGTAATTCCTGGAAGAAGAGCGCCCATTTGTAAATGGATGTTTTTTTCACAGGCCCGCAGAACACCAGGCAATCTGAATTTTATTTTGATTATTGCAGGGTAACCCCAAATTCCTAGAAATGCTGCTTTTGGCCACTTTCCCAGGTGAAGGAGCTTTCAGCAATCCCCGCCCTCCTCATGGGGATGAGATTGAGAATGGAAGTCTTGCCCACTAGTGAGTGTCAAAGATCCTCCTGGGAAAAGCAAAGCCAACAGGACAGGGAATCGCTGGAAATCAGGCGGCTGGGACAAAATCCACCCCCAGTGTAACTCCACTCACTCCAGGGATGGATTTTGTCTTTTGTCTATTCTCTCCCCCACTCCCGGCCCCTCTCCCCCTAACACCCACCCACTTCCTTGTATCACACATTTCCTAGTGCTGTAAATGCCCGCAAGCAAAGGAACTTGCAGTACTTCCCCATAGAGGCTATTTCACATTCTTATCTGCCTGCCAGGAAATCGTCACTGAAAAGATCTAGACACGACACCCCTTGCTAGAGGGCTGTGTGGGCTGCCTGGTCTGAGACAGCTTATATTCTTTATTTGTATTTGTTCTTTGATGATCTCTATTAGTAATCTGTGGTGCAGGAAAGCATCCCCTTTCAAAACACCCGGTAAGCAGTTGAACTGGAACAATTTGCAACAGCCAGGAGCAGATATCATTACAGAAGGGGACCGCTTCGATGGGACCTTCTTGTCAGGCCACGTGGGACATGCGACACACAGCTGTCTGCTCGGCCCGGGCACTCAATCCTGCCAGGGGCTGAACTCCATCCCGTGCTAAAAGATCGGCTGCAGGAATTATATTGGGGAAACTCTATGGCTTATGTTACGCAGGAGGTCGGAGTAGGTGATCACAGTGGTCCCGTCTGGCCTTAGAATCTATTATTCCATATACTTAAGTGCTGTCTTGAATAGGCACATACTTAAGCGTGTGTTTAAGAGAGATCCTGAATTGGGGCCAGAAGGCTGCATCTGACCTTATCTGTTACTGTCCCTCGTAAGCTCTGAGTGTCTGATTCTTTTCCACCTGCTTTCTAGACTTGATTTCAGCACTCAGTTCCCCTCTTTTGTTGCACGTGAATGACTGGCGAGCTGTATTTCATTAAGGGGGAAGGCTGTCTGTCTGTGGCATCTTAGCTCTGCCAGTACAACCCGGTAGTGTAGACATAGCCTACAGGTTTTCCTCACTGTAGGAACTGCACCACCTCCCTGAGCATTCTTCCGTTGACTTAGCCATGTGTACATCTGGTATTATGTCAGCGTAGCTGCCGCTCTCAGGGATGTGGAGTTTTCACACTCCTGGCCACCATAACTATGTCTAAATTTTAAACATAGACCAGACTTACATCCCATGATGACACTTCAGCTCCTAAATCACTTAGGTTTCGATCCTGCGCCCATAATAATCAATGATGAAGCTCCTGTTGACTTCAATGGAACAGGATCAAGCCGCTTTTCATTATGTTACCCTACATCTTTTTAAAGGATAGGGTAGAAACTGAGACCGGATTCTCAATTGGTATAAATCAGCCCAGTGGAGCAACATCAGCTTATACCAGGGGAGGATCTGTCCCATGTTTGCTGCAGGTGCATCACATGGTCACTGAAGTCTTGTTTGTGGAGAGGCAAAGGAGAGATTGCCTCTGGTGTTTTATAAAGGGAGTAGTAAACGTAATTCGCCTACCCTAGAAATAGGCGCAGCTACCGGTCAGCTATATTGACATAACTGATTGGACAGCTTTAGTATTTAAATCAGACTGGTTTTGGTAAGTTTCTCTCACTTCCTAGTTCAAATGGGTTTTTTTAAAATGATGCTTCATTTCATTATTTACACTGGTGACATCTGTACACTTCTTGCTGTCATTCAGTACCAACCTCAAGCACAGACGATAATAGGATTGTAAACTTTTGAAGCTAATAGGAAAATTATAGCACTTCTGGGTAGTATTATAATACAGTAAGCTGCCACAATGTCTCATACGTAGGTAATGATTAAAGCCCCACGAAATTCACAGTGTCACAAAGGTCTTAAGCACTGTGAAATTTTCTTTTTTCCATTTAGAAAAAAATGCATGTGATGCATTTTTATGAGATCTGTTAATTCCACATTTATTGCATTGGCACATGGGGCAATGCAGGCAGTCTCATTTAGCATTATTATTTTTTTAATCTTCAGGAAATATTATTTCTTTTCTGCTTTCTTCATCACAAAACAGCCTGTGCATCACAGGTGACTTTTTCAGAGATGCCTAACTGACTTAGGTGCCCAATGTCACATTCTCAGAAATAACAGAACTAGTCTCTTACTCCTGAAAAACAATGTATGCAATCGATAGCTAAACATGAGAGGTTCCTAAAACATCAGGCTGCAGCAAAAGAAATTTACTGTGTATAGACTCAGGGGACCCAATCTTGTATCTTCTGCACATTCTAATTCCTCATAAAGACATTCATTTAATTTTCTCTTCCTTTCCTTTTTATCCTTTCATTATCTAAGGATACTGCAAATAACATACTGGAATAATGGTTCAGTTTGTTCCAGGAATGGGCAGATAACTCATAAACGCACTTGTGGCCAATTCTGGCAATTTTAATGTGTGTCTCTTGATATATGGTGTTTTTTCCTTAAAGCCTCAGCTCCTGGAGTCATGGAATTATGTAAAACCCTTGGCTTACATTCTTTTTCTAGTGCTCACAGTTGCACAGGGAAACTTTGAAAATGTGACATCAAAAGGATCAAAGTTCAGAAGGCAAATAAGAAACAAACAATTATATAAATATCTTGTATTTCTTAAGATGATCTCATTATTTTTTGAAGCCTAGATACTTGGGATTAGCAGGACTGTAAATGCAAGCACCCTTATTCTCAGTAACACTAAGGTCCCTTTACATGACTGCAGCATCAGCAAGCAGCCTTAGAGTGGATGGAAACAGTCCCTGGATTATCCCCCTGTGCAAGGGCCCTGCCCAGCCACTGCAGAGCTAGCATAACGAAACCACTCCAGCCTCGCTCCCGTTCTCTGATCTAGGCAGTGAAGCAGAACTGTGACAGAATGCAATGCTCCATAGCTATGTTTGCTTCCCATGGTGGGAACCAGAGCATAAATTAGAGTAGCCTCAAGGCTGCTGTAACTGACCCCAGCAACCAGGCAAGCCTCTGAACTTGGAGAGTTTCCGTCTCCTCCTCTCTTTGATCCAAGTGCAGGAATGGAGAAACTGAAGCCAAGGCACCCTAGAGGTGCTATAGTGACATAGTCCAGTATAACTCTTGTGTAGACATAGCACTGTGAGAGAGTTTCCTGTCACTGTAGAAACTCCACTTTCCTGAGCAACGGTCACTCGGGCAATGGAAATGTTCCTCCATCTACCTAGGTGCATCTACATGGGGGCCAGGACAGCATAGCTCCAGTGCAGGGAGGGGTGGATTTTTCTATGTCAACCTACATTGTAAGTGTTGCCCAGGCTTCAAGCTGGACTCTCGGCCCTGCTGAAGTCAATGGCAAAGCTCCCATTAACTTCAGTGGGTCAGGATTTCACCCGTAGGGGTAAAACACTCCAATCAGCAGAACCAGTGGGTGAATGAAAGAGCCAAGGACAATAGCCTTTGCAAAGCCACAGGAATGTGTACAGCGGTGATTGCTCAGTCGTCCCAGCAGGGATGGAGGGACTGCTAAATTAAAAAGCTTTCACAGGATACAGTACATTCCACTTACAATAATGAGCTTTGGGATCTGGAGAGAATAAATGTAGGGCATGCGGGTGTGTTTCCCTGCTCCAGTTGGCAGTTGGGTTTTTTCTTTAAATGCCTGTTTAAGTGAGAAAACCTGTTTTGAACAGTTAAAAATGCCATGTTCAAATAAAAAAAAATTAGGCATATTTGCTGACGGCAGCCCTGTTACGATGATGCTAAACTTGTTACTTCTATGCAATCTGTTCTGCGTTTATTTATTCCTCTCACCATGACGAGCCTCCCCGGCATGCATCTCATGAACGAATTAACCTGTTGTCAGAATAAACTGACTTACAGCGAGTACAGGGCTGGCGGAAGGTTCCCACTGCGTCTGGCTTGTAACTGACGTGGTTGGAAGAATGTCCCAGTTCTGGCAAGGGCTGTGAGTGAACTGTTCCTGTTCTTTTCAGATCAAGCTGAAAGAGATCTTTGAAACGCCCTCCGAGATTGTGCTCATACTTGAACTAGTGACGGGAGGAGAGCTCTTTGACAGGTACGCCGCTAGCCCTTCATTTAACCTGCAAATTCTTCATAAAAGGAGACACATCTAGCCCCACCAAAAACATGGAGGATGGAAGGGGGATCTGAGGGGCTAACTAACCAGCTTTTCCTGTCCAGGCTCAGAAATCCAGTCAATTCAGGAAACTGGATGATTTGCAAGTAGCCAACAAGGGACACAATACCTGATACTCTAATGCCCTGCATTTACATCTGGAAAAAAACAGCGTCAGATGAATGATAGCTGCTAAAGAGCTGGGCTTTATTATTGAGAAGTCACTGTAATAAAGTCTATATGCGTTGGTTAGCTTATAAATGGGGTGGGCTATTTTGTGGGGAGTGGGAAAAAGGCTGTTTCCTTTGGGCCTCATTCGAGTTTCAATGAGGGAAGTGGAGTAAGCTCATGTGATGGGCTGGAACTGAACCTTTTTCGAGGTTCTGAAATCAGCCCCTTGTTTTTCCATTCCTGTTTCCAGGCGTGAACTGACAAAGTGCAGAAATAAGGATGATGGTTTAGAGAGGAAGAGCTTCATCGTGCGAAAGGGTCTAAAACTTGGTGCGAATTGATTCCAAGGCAGGCTGTGAGCCACCACGGGATCGGGATGTGCCATTGCTACGCAGGCTTCTTTGTGATCTCTTTGCTGTCTTCACCTTACAGGATTGTAGAGCGGGGATTCTACAGCGAAAGAGATGCAGCCCATGTGGTCAAGCAGATCCTAGAAGCTGTCTCTGTAAGTTTGCCCTGTTTCTTTATCTTTCTCCGGTATTTTGGCCTCTCTGTCTCTGTCAGACCCTGGAGGTCATGGACAGCTGTCAAAGGATTGCAACCATTAGAGATGGAAGAACAACTGAAAACGTTGTTGTAAATGATGTAACTGAAAAAGCTGGGGGGAAGGGAAGGGAATGATGTAAAAAACAACGTTGTGCTTCATTTTTGTTTCTTTTTTAAACTTTAAAAAAATAACATGGAGGTAAAATTCAAAACGCAAAGTGGTTTTGAATGGAAACATTTCATTTTTCCCCTGATTGAAATAATTCTGGGGGATTTGACCGGAATTCACACCATGTTTCACTTGACCTGAAGCTGCATTTTTTGGCCAAAAAAAAAGTTTCAGCCAAAAAAATTTCACCCAGTTCTAATGACCACCAAGCCCCAAGAATAATAGATGGGAGGAAGGTCCTGGCTTAATGGGAGGAGGGTTTCTCCATAATGGCAAAGATTAAGAGCCAGCAGTCTGCTGGTTAGACCAAGAGATAAGCCATCAGGACTTCGGAGTTCTAAACCTGTCTCTAGCACTGTGTGACCTAGGGCCACTCTGTGCCCCAGCTTAGCAAGGGGCTAATAACTCACCTACCTCTGTAAGGCTTCGTTAATGTCTCTGAAACCCAAGAACAAAACATTATAGGTTGTTTTTCTGACTCTGTTTATCTTTCTCCCATTCTCTATACCTGACTCCCTAAAAAGAGGACAGGATGACGGGGGCACCTGCTTTATACTAGATCACAGTACTGTTCAGAGAGGATGGGGGGCTTTGTGCTTAAAGCATCATGGTGGGACTCAGAAGTTTATGTTCAATTCTTGGCTCTGCCACAGTCTCCCTGCATGACCTTGGTCAAGTCACTTAGCTGTGCCTTAGTTCCTTTGGCTCTAAACTGGAGATGATGATACTTCCCTTCTCCTACCCTTTGCCTGGTCTAGTTAGGTTAAACTCTTTCTCACTCTCTGTCTGTACAGCACAAGGGGGCCTATGGGCGCTAAGGTGATGTAAATGAAATATTATGCATATTTAAGGCATTTTGCTTAGAAGGAGCCACTCTCGTAAACCTGCCGCCAAGCGGCATAAGAAAGGAGTGAGTGTCTGAGTACCCGAGAGAACAGCTGCAGCTTGGCTTTTGTTCTGCTAACGGGTGGCCCCTTCCCGGCCTTTTAAGGTCACCCGTCTCGGGGATCAGCAGTCTGTGAAATGCAGAGCACGGCAGCAGTGCCACAGATTCAAGCACAATTACAAGGGAGGCCTATGGCCTGTTGTTTGTGGAGGAAGGAGAAATCTGGATACCTCCCCATTGTAGTGGAGGGAAAGGTCAGGTATTGGAGCATATGAAACAGAGGTGCTCCCTTCCTTATCCTGCCTCCGTGACTTCCCTAGCGGGAAAGCTTATACATCAAAGCAAGATCTTTCTGATTGCCAGCACTAACCGGGCATCTAAAAATCAAGCTGCGGCCTCAGGCATTATCTTCTGCCATCATCAATGATAAACGTTCCAGAGTCAGAACGTAGCTGGCCGCTGGGCTGCTGGCACACAAGGCGAGTGAGATCAGAGCTCGCGCTCCCACCGTCCGCCACTGGATATTGGATCCTCTCTCCCAGTCCCTCCTCCGTGTGAATTATTCATTATTGCACAGTTAATCAGACGCATTATTGGGCCAAAAGCTCACCTGCAAGGATTGGCCACTGCTAGACGCAGCTACTGAATTGGATGGCTCTGATCCAAGGCTAAGATTAAAACAGATATGTGCAGGGCCAAGGTGCCATGGTTACAGGGTTTCTTTCCTGGGACTGTTTCTGTGCTGACCACTGGGGCCAGGCGGGGAGTCCATCAAAGTGGCTTTGTATGGGTGGGGTAGTCCTAGATATGCTCAAACTGTCCCAGGGACTGGTTATTAGATCAGTGAGTGGGGACTTAGGTTTTGGGGCAAGGCTGTTATCACCAGGCATGTTTCTAGCAAGCGCTGTCAGTCTTCACAAGCAAGTTTACAACAGCTGCAAAATCTGCCAAGCCGGGGAAACGTCTCTGTGCTTTTGTGCAACTGAAAAATCCCTGTGGCTCACAAAGGAGCCCACGATGCATTGTTCAGAGGCGCTGCCTCTTCAGATCTGTGCTCTGGAGAGGATAAAAGAGACGGAGGGAAAATACCTCGGATTTGTATCAAGAAGGTCACTGTTTCTCTACATTAAAGGTTAGCTGAAGAGAGTTTCTATGGCAACAGAGGGTTTAAAAATGCAAGCTGGTAACAGAAAATCTCCCCTGTGGAAATTGCACTTCTGTACACGTAGGCAGGGAGAGAGCAGCAATGTACCAGGAGTAAGGTATCTAGCAAAGGGGTTTTTAAAGGAAATAATTGGGATTTGGGAATCTCTACGAGCTCTGCATCACACAGCGAACCAGGGCAACATGCTGATTAGCTGGTCAGAAAAAACTGATTAGCAGGTCAGAATTAAGGGGTGTGTGTGTGTGTGGGGGTGATTTCTGTAAACTAGCTGTGCTTGGAGGAGGAGTGTTAGATTCCTATAGTTGATCAGTGCAATATAATACACCAGCTGATCAATATGAGCCGAAGGGAACATTGTGCCTCTCCCCTGCTACCACTGTGGCAACAGCCATCCACATAGGTCTGGACACAGCCAGGGTGCCCCTTTGTGCTTGGTGCTGCACGTACACCTAGCGAGTGGCAGAGTTGACAATCTAAACAGGAAGAGAGACCAAGGGCGAGGAAGGGGAACAAGTTGCCTATAGTCACATGCTAGGTCAATGGAATTGCTGGGGATAGAATTCAGGTCTCTTGGTACTCAGGGTAGGGTCCCAGCTATTGGGCCATACCATCTACTCTCCAGTAGTGTGTCCTGCCTCCTCTGCTCTCATCTTAGGCCCCTCTCCTTCCTCCATATCTTCTCTCCTTCTTGCTCAGTTGGGCTCCTTTTCCCACTCTCGTACATCCACTTTACTGCAAGCCACCCACTAGTTCTCAAAGACCCTCCCTCAGCTCCTTCCAATCACTTCTTATAACAGGCACAATATCTACTTCAGCAACTACCGGGTGACTTATCTCTGTGTCTGCTGCACATGGATTAACACCAGGTGGCTGGTGTGTTTCTGTTGACTAGGAGTGCTTGGGTGCAAACAAAACATGATCCATTGTTGCAAGACTGTTCTAATCTTCAGCTGTCTTTGTCTGCTGAGAACTCAGTCTAGACCTGAACAGAGACTGGGGACCTGATTTTCATCCACACCAAGGCCCCTTTACACTGCCACAGTCATGTAAAAGAAAGTACAGCCCTATGTGATTGGCTAGTTCTGTCTATGGAATCTCATACTCTGTTTAACACAAACTAGGCATTATGGTAAGGAAATCGAAGTGGGTGTTTTGTGATTCTTCAAGACACAAATCCTCTTCTTTTGCAAAGTCTTCATAGGTTAATCTCCTTGATGAAGATGTTCTCTGTGACCTCTTGTATATGAACTGATGAGCTGTGTCTGAATCCGACTGCAAATTCACAACTGGGGCATTGGGCCGGATCCCACTCTGGTGTAAACTGGCATAACTCATTGACTTCAGGGGAGCTACATCAATTTACACTAGCTGGAGTTCTGGCTATTGTCTTTTGACATGTGTTTACAAAGGACTGAGTGCACTTAGTAATAACCAGGGTCCGTCACTTGGGGCAATCACAATACAGTTAGCTAAGTCTCATGCTTTTGATACAGGATAGAGCTAGCAAACCCATTATGCGCTTCCATGACGTTCTATTCTGAATCAAGTCTGGCGTGTTCCGGGAAGAGTCCTGTGAAGACAAGTATCTGCAAATGCCATCCAGCCATCAGAGTTGAGGTCTTCTGCTGGTTCTTTTTCATGCTGCTTTCTTTGGGTCAGAGTCAAAGAGGATTCATGCAGGGAGCTTGATGGGGTTTCGGAATGGCTAACCACACCATCTTAGGGAGCACTGGGCCACCGTTTGAGGGAGTTGGAAAACTGAGCTCGAGTTCTTGCCGTTTGATGTTATCAATTGTTCAGCGATGCTTCCTGGTCACACTATAAAGAGTGAATGGTGATTTGTAAGTAATTAGCTTATCAGTGGTGAATACCAGTAACGGTGTAATTATACTGGCCAAAAACCAAGAGCCATCTACCTTTATTGACATTGAATGATACCTTATTCCTAGTCCCATGGATGTCAGTGGGATGAGATGCAACTCGATGTGAATAAAGGTATCAGAATCGGGCCCTGAGAAAACTCTCCAGGGTTTAGCTCAACGTAACTAATACTCTGAATGCTGCTGTATTATCAGTTATCATCCCTGCATTTCGTCTGACTCTGAGTTGGCTTTTTCTCCCTCGCTTCGCATTCTCTGTCTCTCCAGTATTTGCATGAAAATGGAGTCGTCCACCGTGATCTGAAACCTGAGAATCTCCTGTATGCAGACCTATCCCCAGATGCCCCTCTCAAAATTGGTACGTCTTGGGGGCAAGCAGCAGGGTTAGGGTTTCGTGTGCAAAGGCATCCACCCTCTGTGGGGAGGGTCCAGTCCGCCAGGGAGTGAGAATTTGGTTCTTGATTTCAGTGAGCTAGAGCAGACTGTACTCTTCAGTCTGCTCTGAGCAAGGGGGTGGTGTGGAGCTGCATTGTCCCAGGAGCAGATGAGAGCAAAAGGGTAGAATGGCTCCTTTGACCTCCATAGTGAAACTCCCATTAGCCTCAATGGGGCGGGATTTCATCCTGAATTGTGACTCAGTTCCTTCCCGGCTTTCCCCTTTACTCTAGGGAGGGAGGAAGTTACTTCCCCCCTTTTCATGGCTGGGATAGTAATAATTCAGTCTGGGATTCTTCGAGGGAATTAGGCACTCACATCCCAGTGAATTCGTAACTCCCTTAAACTGAAACTAGGACATTCAAGGAAGCCTATCAGCTGAAATCTAACGTCCCCATGCTGGCTTTGGAGCATGCCACGGTACCACTGCCCCTTTGGCATGAGCGATTAGGGGTCTTGCTGGGTTGTTTACAGCAGGCGGAGAGCTCTATGCTATGAGTCAAGTCTATTCCTGGCTACAATCTTATTTACAGAAAAATGTTCAGACAGACCTGTCTCCCTGATCACAGTGGAAGCTAACAGCAAGCAGTTTCCTTGCTCAGAAATCCCTGAGTTTGCCCCTCCAGTGAGCTCTGTGCCCAAGAATCTCCATCTCAGGGCCATGCTCATCAGTCTTCTCTTCCTTTCTCTCAGGAATTGTCTACACTTGAAAGTTGTTTTGGATTAACCTGAGGGTGTTTTTTCGGGATAAAGTGTCTTGTATCTACATGCAAAAGATTTTCTTTAAAATCATCTGATGTTTCAACCCACGCTAATAAACCCACTGGGGAAATGAGTTTGCTGACATTTGGGATGACTTTTCCATCCCTGTCCTGAATCCACACCTGCCAGACCTCCCTCTGGATCCCACACTGTTTGGCTGACTCCCTGTGTCAACCAGTCTGCTTACCTGTGTCTTCTCTACTGCTCTGGGGTCTGTTGGAGGGGATGTCACCTCCTCATTTAAATTCTGGCTTATTAAAGCCAAATGAAGGCAGGAATGCAATAAGAGAAATTCATGGGAATTTTTCAGTGTTGTCAAGTCCCAGAATTCCAGTGCCTTCCAGTAGCTATCCCACAACGGGCAGGAGGAAAAATCCAGGAATGCCCAGAGCCCAGCTGAGACGGGTTAGATGTCTGCCCTGGCTGTGGAGGGCTGGTTTCAAAACAGCCGATCACTGTGTGGAATGCACTGATCCCAAAGGGGAGCCGCTTAACCTAGGATAACAAGGCGGTGTGGACGTGCTGCTTGTGCAACAGTTGTTCCGAATCACTTAACGTGGATAAACAAACTTTCAAGGACGGACAAGCTCTTGTACACCCAGGCTGCAAAACCAGTGTGGTCACCTGGGCAACCAGGGCAACCCTTGTTATCTCATCTGAGTTAGCTCTGCTGAGCAGTGGCTGGGCAGTTTAGCACCTCACAGGGTAGCCTCCATTGTCTGCAGCTGGTTTGCTGCACTGAGGGGCTGAATTGCTCTATCCACTGAAAGAGGGCTGCTTGGCACGCCCAGTTGGCTTTAATAAGGTCTGTGATTGTCTAGGATCAAAGGCCCGACCCAGAGCGCAGCCATAGGGTACCCATCAGCATAACAGGCCTTTTCCTGCCCATCTCTTCCCTTCCAGGTGATTTTGGATTGTCCAAGATAGTGGATGAGCAGGACACCATGAAGACGGTTTGTGGTACGCCGGGATATTGCGGTAAGGGGGTGAGCACAGAGGAATCGCCGAGTGGGGAGCTGGTGAAGGTGGGAGCGGAGAGGGAGAATAGGGCAGGGTTTGTTCCTGTTAGCAGCCTGGCTCTTGGGAATGTATCTTTGCCTGTTCTGACAGACAAAAACCCTAAAGGTTTGTCTTCATTGCACGGGTGGTTTGCCCAAACCCCCACTACTGTCCACGTAGAAAAAACTCTGACCTGGAGGTGAGTTAAGGCCAGGCTATTTTACACACCTTGGAGGGGTGGCAGGGAGAGGAGGGGGGAGAGATTACAGTCTGGACTTTGCTGTAATTCAGGCTTGAACCCACCCACTTTGCAGTTAGGAGGCAGACAAAATTGGTGTCTCCTGTGCCTTACCCCAGCTCTCCCTGGGGAGGGCAGACAAGTTGTCCCACAATTGGCACAATGGACTGGGAATGAATCGTACAACTTCTCAGTGCAAAGAACCAGGCATCTCACCTCCAGGCACATGGAGTGAGATCAGCGAGGACACAGTAACGTGGCTGGGGCTGTGTTGTGGGGGATAGTCAATCCTTGGGTAGCTAACCCAGCTGCTCAGACCTGCATGCTGATCACCCAAGCTAACTCTGCAGTGAAGATGTGCCCTAAGAATTCAGCCATGTTAAAGGGAGTGGTCATGTAACCCAGGAGAAGCACTGCAGAGATTTAGGAGTGCAAGTCTTATTGATGTCCAATGGGAATTAGGCACTGAATTCCTTCTGGCTCTTTTGAAAATCCCACCCTGGGTCTGAAAAGGCTCTCAAGCCAAATTTTCACAAGCGACTAGTGATCTGTGTTGCCTCCATTTTTGGAAGCTCAGCTCTGAGATGCCTTAAGAGTCTGATTTTCAGAAAGTACCTAGCCTCCAACTGCTGCAGAGCAGGCCGCTTCACGGTGTCTCAAACCGGCCACCCAGAATCACTGGGCACTTGTGAAAGGTAAGCCATAGACTGCATCTTAAAGAGACACTATTATTTTAAAAATCCATATAATTTATTTATATTTAGGCCCTGGGGCGGGGAGCTGCGGGAGAGAGGGGAGCTGCGGGGGAGGGCTCCTGCGGGTGTTGAGCTGCCGGGGGGGTTGCTCCCGGGCGTGGACTTGCTGCTTGGGTGCAGTCCCGCAGGCATGGAGCTCTCGCAGGCCCGGCGCTGCTGCAGGGGGGTCTCCCACAGGCAGGGAGCTGCCGAGAGGGGAGGCTCCCGGGGTGGGGGGAGACCTGCAACAGGGGGTAAGGGGCTTCCTCGGGTGGGGAGCTGCTGTGGAGGGGCTCCCCAGGTGGAGGGGGGGCATGGAGCTGCGGGGGCGGGGAGGGGGATGCGCAAGGTGGAAATTTCACGAAATATCCTTGTACCGGCCCTGCATATTAATACTCTAGATAGCAGAATTTGATCATCAGAGTGTTGACAGATGTCTCCTGCTGGCATATTTTAACTGTGAATTGTGCTTTCAGCACCTGAAATTCTCCATGGCTGTCCGTATGGACCCGAAGTGGATATGTGGTCTGTGGGTGTCATAACGTATATACTGTGAGTAATGCTGAAAATCTCTGACAGCAACCCACGCCCCCTCATCCTTGCTGCTTTTTCCACCCACTGTCCCTAAGTAGAAAAGCACTGACTCATCTTAACTCCATCTGCAAACGTGTCTGGTGTTTTCACCAATCTGCTCCAGGGCCTACCACGCAATTCAGGCTAATTACAAGTCTAGTCCGTGCAACCCTTACAAAAATGAGGACTTACATGAGGACTCCCGTTAATGGGACTGGGACTCAGGGTTGGCAATCTAAACCCTTAGCATCTACCCGGTGAGGCGGGGTGGACAATCTTTATGCTCATTGGACTAGATTTTAATCCCTTAGTCACACCAGGGAGCAGTTAACTCTAACAAGTTGTCTCATTGGCCAGGTTCTTCAGAGATACTTAGATACCTCCTTTCCATTGGGAGTTAGGCACCTCAGTACCTTTGAACATCTGAACCATTGACTTAAGTCGTGGGAGTGTTCTCACTGGTTTGAGAAAAGGGCTCCCGATCTGGCCCTTTGTTTGCAAGTCATAAAAATAAGTCACACTAAGAAGAGGGAGAGAGAAATATATATGGCTTATTGAGGGATGGCTGTCTTTGTTTTACGGTGTATCATGATTTGTTACCAGGGCCTTTGATCATGAATGTCTGATTTTTTTAAAAGCCTTCAGTCATCCGATTTCTTTTTCAAGCCTCATTCTGCTGTAAGTGGCTCTGACCTCTTTATTTTCGGAGCAGTGGCTACACCCAATAATACAGATTGCCCTGCTGCAACTCCTTTTTAAAAAAATATCAATTACTGGCCAACTTTGAACGGATGGGGCCCTGAGGCATGTGGTAAACACGGCTGGAGAAAGCAGATATCTTCTGACTAGCTGGACTTCAGAGCACAGACTGTAAGTGCCAGCTGATAAATGAGCTTCCATCTCTGGATGGATGAAGACTTGAACTGTCCCTACTGCTGTCATCTGCTATTAGCTGAGTATCAGATTCTTTTTTAAAAACAACTTTAGTTACTTAACTTCTTATTTAATGCCCCAGAAGGATTTCTTTCTTATTAGTTTTGTCTATGAATATATGAGTCGTTTTAAAACTCCGAACCCTAGACAGTTATATGCTACCATACTTACTCACAATGAGTAGAACTTTACTTTGCTACTAGTCTCATTGAAATCAGTGGGCTGGATTCTGTTACTCCCAAGTAAGAGGATGAGAGAGAGAACGGATCACATGTGACAATGTTAGGGCTCATCTACATGTGGAAGCTGATCATCGTAGCTATTTGGAATAACTATACCACTATCTTCACCCATGTGGAAACTCTGTTCCAGAAAAACAGTTATTCCATTTAAAAAAGAATCTGGAATAGCTATGTTGGTCCATTCCCCCCATGTAGACAAGACCTCAGTCAGATCACTTAGTGCACGACTGGCAGGTGCTGGAGGGTAATGTTTTACATTCACTTTATCCTCACTACGCCCTGATGTAGATGACAGCAGACAGTACAGGGCAACTGAGAATTGGGATCATTTTTTTAGGTTAAAAAGGTTCGTTGTACAAATTCAGATTTGTTACCATGGTGTAAATCCGAAGTAGCTCCGCTGACCGGAGTAGAATTGTCCTAATTTGTGCTGGTGTAACTCACCTGCAAAAGTTTAGCCATCTCTCTCCAAAATGATCACCGGAATATTGTGAGCAAGTCGCAGACGTTCAGTAGCTCTTGCCCTCTTTGGAATGTGCACAGTATTATTGGCCGTGAATTCTACACACTTGCAAAACTAACAGATGCTCAGCTAGAGGCAGAAGCTCTCTTGGTTGTTTTTATAGGTGCCTTTCATTGTGCCATATGCTAAAGTGTGGCATGACTCATAGAAATTACAGATGGGGGGAAAACCCTATAAAGTAATCAGTGCATCCGCCATGGCAAATGCAAGATTGTTCCCTGCAGGACGTGCTCCGGTGTTTTGTCCACTATCAGTTTCAGTGTCCCAGGTAATAGTGTTTCCGGCCCAGATTCACAACAGATTTTGGGTTCCTAAGTTCCATGGAATTCAGTGGAATTCCTTTGTGATCTAGGCTTCAATCATTTTTCTTGACTGCTCCACAGCCTTACAACTCTTACTGGCAGAAATTTTCCCCTGCTACTTGTACATAGCCTCAAATTCCCTTTTCTGAATTGTATCCCACTGTGTTTTCAGGCTTTGTGGGTTTGAACCATTTTTTGATCCAAGAGGGGACCAGCACATGTACAGCAGGATACTGAGCTGTGACTATGAGTTTGTTTCCCCTTGGTGGGATGAAGTCTCCCTCAATGCCAAGGACTTGGTAAGTTACCCAAGGCCACAGATGTAGATGTCATGATGTGGAAGAAATTATGACCTGAGTATTGTAGGTAACATGAGGGGGTAACTTGGCTTCTTGTCAGGGAAGAACTTTGTAAGGCCAGGCCTACACCAGAAACTTTTACTGGTGTAGTAGTGTTGCTGCAGAGTGTGATTTTATTTTATTTTGTTTTGTGTGTGTGACATTCCTGTACTGTAGCCCATAGGGCTATCTTAGCCTTTATTATAATAAGTTGTAATGCAAGGAACATACAGGCCTGTATCCTGGATGGCATTAGCTTAAGCAAGTTCCCATAAGTATAGTCCAGTATTGTCGGCTTGTGACTCATAGATAAATGGCCTGGTAGTCACCCTTAGATTTTGGGGAACTAGAAATAGCTTGCTCAACAGCAGAAGTTGGAATCTAACTGTACCAACGCCCTGCACAAACACTGAAGTGGTACTGGACTCGTATGTTTTAGGGTAGCATCATTGGCAGATGTTTAACCACAAATCTGCTTGAGCAATAAATAAGATGCATGATAATGAGTTAAATAGCATTACTGTGTATGCATATGTTAACCTGTAGGGTAAGTGTACCCCCATAGCACCAAGGTGAGGAAGTTAGATTTAGGCCTGAGCATTAAAATGGACCTTCATGATCCTGCGCTGGCCCTGTAATAGGGGAAACCACTGTGTGGAGGGGGTTAGTGTTCCATCATTGGACCCTTCCGCTCTATTGTTATCTGCCATCAATCTTAGGCATTGAGGAACCTGGACCATTGGACTCATTTGGCACGCCAGAGACAGGGTTGGTCCTTTGTCTCTTACCGTCAGGTCCTCAAGGAAGGGTGCAAGTATGCAAGCCTAAGAGCATGTGCAAAGAATGATACCACAGATATTCCCCAACACTGTGTTTTGCCTCTCTCTTTTATGTGGTTTGAAGCTTTTCTGGCTTTATTATTGATCTTAATGAAAATCACTAAGGCTGTGCTTTGCCCTCAGTCTAAGTGTTCTTGCCATATACCCCGAGGTTCCCTACGAGATATTGAACTCACTGGTTTTAGTTCTGTGTAGCCTGATTCTGGGACAATAGCCCTCTAACCCTCAGCTAGTCCTATCTGCAGCTCTGCTATTCACTTCTTGTGAGACCTTGCACCAATCTCTCTGTGCCCCATCTGCAAAATGGGGTGTGTGTGTGTAATGCTTTGTTAAACATTTTGAAATCTTTTGGTGAAAAGCTCTCTATTTTGTTATAGCTGTTATTCAATAATAATAATATTTAATAATAATGCAAACTAGATGTGCAGAGCAATCCTTCTGAAGTGCAATATTGAAGTACCAATGTCTTGAAAAATACATAAGTGGCTCCATTTAGCAGTCTTTCCAAGCTCACAAAGTACAACTGATAGCCAAAAGAAAAGACAAAAATTGGATGAGCCTTATAAAATAACAGCAAAAGATGACAGGAATCAATCTAAAGTTAAAACTCTCGCTGTTTCCAGCAACAAAATATAAATTAAAACCATTCAGATCAGCATTATCAATGAATGATTATTATCCACTGTCAACTGATAATATTGAAATGCTTTACGATCAATCCATTTGTAAAAAATATAGGAATGCAGGACCAAAACAGACCAGTGGCTCATCTTAATTTTCTTTCCTGTGTCTTTCCCCAATTCAGGAAAGCACTAAACCTGTGATTTGTGTACTGGGACCTCTGAGAATGCTCAGTACTTTATAGGAAGACCTAAACCGTCCCTATGATATGCTTACTTTTGCTATACTATACAATGAGATAAATTCTTGACTCATGCTGGTGATCATTCTGTGCCCTACAGCAAGAAGATGCATGCCCTTTTAATTGCACTCCCCAGCACTGGACTGTGGATGATATTAGTGATAAATTTCCAGTTCCTTTTGATCCAACATATTTAAACTTGCTTCTTTGAAATCTGGCTGCAGGTTCAAAAACTGATAGTCTTGGATCCACAGAAGAGGCTAACAGTACATCAAGCACTGGAACACCCCTGGGTCACGGGCAAAGCAGCTAAATTTGCTCATATGGATAGCACACAAAAGAAACTGCAAGAGTTTAATGCCCGGCGGAAACTGAAGGTAACATTACAGAGCCTTGCTATTAATCATTCTGGTATATTTCTTATTTCCCTTCGACACAGAGACTGTATAAATTGTCGCTGCTAACCAGATCTTCTCTCATCAGCTCTTCAGAATGCAGTGATTTTAGTTAAGAAACACTTGAGATTTGTCTACACTTTCAAGGGGATGTGGATTATGATAACCCAAGAGCTATTCCAGAATAACTCCATGTGTAGACAAACATTAATTAAAATGTTACAGTTTTGCTGGGGGACTGAATGACTCATGGAACTGGTAAAAGGATATGAAGCTTATTGTATCTGAAGCGATGTTTCCACTGCCAAAAATAAGATTGTTGTTACGTGCTATCAATGTAAAATTCAGGTGGGGACCAGGCAGAGGTAGTTTCTACCTTGATGTGGCTAGTCGAAATAAAGCCCAGGTATAGTGTTTGATCTCTGCTAGCTACGCTGAGGTAAAAACTGCCCATGTTCTGTCTTCACTGGGATTTTACATTGCAATTGCTAACATGATGTGAAAACTCACCTTTTTTTTTTTTACTCTGGAGACATAGCCTATGGCATCACTTCAAATCTATCTCAAAGTCATTGCAAGCTGGTGTCTCTTTGGTGGCCTGTGTGAAACAAACTGGAAGTCTCTGTCCATCCCTAGTGGATGGATGTTGCCACAACAATAACTGGCCCCTTTGTTAGCCCAGATACCAAGGAATGAATGGAAACTGATCTCTTTCCTCTGGAGGGAAGGGGTATGTCTCCAAATCTGGACTTAGAATGGGGAAACTGATACTGACCATGTTCTATCTGTTCTATGGACTGAAGTTCTCTGTCTACCCAGGGCTGTCACTCCAGAACGTTTCTCTGATGTCTAAATTCACTCAAGGAACTTAAATTAACTGATTGTTTTTTTAAAACCAGTTTTACTAATGAAAACATTGTAAGTCTTTTAATTGTATTTATTTTTATTACTTATAGATGCACAGCAGGGCCTCAGTCCTGCAGAGATTCACGCTTGTAACTTTACCCAGATGGGTAGTCCAATTGACTTTGAACTTAACTTCGTTAAGTTTTTGCAGGGTTTTTTTCCATTTCCAAGTGACCTTGTCTCTTCATCCCACTGGCCCTATAAAAGAACCAAGGTTATTTTGTATCTCTAAAATGTATCCTTGCACCACTGCTGTTCATTAACTCCTCGTGTTTGTTTTTAAATAGGCTGCAATGAAAGCTGTGGTCGCTTCTAGCCGCCTAGGTAACCACGGGCATCATGACAGCTCCAGAAATGGACGTACTCATGAATGTACCAAAGAATCGTTCCTGGCTCAGGCAGCTGAGAACTCCTGTCTGCAAGACCATCCTGATAGCCCTTCTGTGGCCAGCCACCCAGAATCCAGTGCAACAGGTCTCTCAGCAAAGGCAGAGAACCTGAAAGCTTTCCATACTGATTGCCCTGCAGCTCCCAAGCTTGCGTTTAATGGGGCCAGCTGTGAAAGCTAATGTTCTAAATATGACTGCTGGCTCTTAACTTTAACTAAACAATATCCCACGACTTTTGGTCACAGCCATATGGAGAGGAGTAGGCAGAGGAAGACCTAGCCATGGGAGGAGCATCTGAGAAACAACTGAAAACTGGGACTCTGAATAATACAAAGCATGTAGTAGGTGTGCTTTGACAAGCACTTGGTCTCTCATGTGACGCATCCTTATTTAATGTCTTGTATCTAGTACAATAGTAACTGGTGGCTGTGTATGTGGGTGTCTGTATGGATCAACCTAGCAAACCAAAGTTGGCAAGTTGGACTTCCAACAAACTGTTCATGGCCACCTTCTCTATGGCCTATGAAAGAGGAGCAAACAGCAGATACAGGCATTTTTACCTTCCCTACAAAAGAAATTATGTTATCTTCATGACTTGTTTTGTAATTTAATGTAAATAATCCTCTTAGGTATATTTAATGAGGGGAGAGGGTGGATCTATGTTATCTCCGTTATTATCATTGTTAGATCTTCAAGGCCCAACTGTGGGATATTTTAGGTAGGGTTGGTAGACACATCTGGACCTAGACATTTGATGCCATACAAAGAAATAGTGCTTACCCTGTTTAATTTGTGCTCCATTTACACTCCAGTTTCAGTTGCTTTTAAGAACTTCAGTCTTTTGCTACGGACAGCAATGCAGACCACATGGTTCTTAATAGCAGAGGCCATTGGCTAGTCCAACCTTTGCATTTGCTTTCTAAGTCACAATTTACAAAATTAATTCTAATGATGAACAATGCAAATATTTCTACTGAGCATCCTAAGACTTTGTTTGTAATATGCAAGACATGCTGTTGTTTCTGGATATCCTGCATTGAAGACAATGTCTTTGTACAGCATAATGTTGTTTCATTTTTTTAAGGTTCTTGAAATCAATTGATAGAGTATTTGGGGGAAACCCCAGTTAGCTTTTTTTGGCCCAGTTGTACACCCTGCTGCTGGATAACCATTCAGATGCATCAAGTCTGTGAACAGCAGTTTTAGAAATATGTAACCTGTTTGAGACTATGAGCTGTCATTCAGTCGGGTCACTCCCTATAGATACAGTCTCAAAACTTGTAAACTGGCATAGCTCCATTCACTTAAATTACACTAATTTACACCACTAAGGCGCTGGCCCAATGTGCGCAACAATGGATTTCCGGCAGAAAATCTCAGTCGAAAGAGATTGAAATGTGTAAATAAGGTTCATTTTTGATACTTTGTATGTACAGCTTGGAATCTGATAACTAAGGGCTCACAAATAAAACTTACATGTACATTTAGCCTAAGCATTTAGTGTTGCTGATGCAAAATCTAAAAGGGCATAGAGAGCAAGTCACAGAACTATAAAACAAAGTCAAATGATTTTCAGATTTATTCACAGCACAAGTAGAAATTGGAAAGATTATACGTAAGGGCTTATAAGGAAAAAAATGTATTTGTGTATGGAGCATTTGAGACAAAACAAAAAATGTAGTGGGGGGAGAGAGTCCAAGAGTTTTACGGATTGGAAAAGTACTAGTTCTAGGCTAGAGAAATGCTCTTCTAATTAGCATCCATTTCTTAAATGGGATACTAGCATACATCTGAGGAGATGCATTAAAAGGATATAAGTTTGGATGCAGATAATTGTTTGGGAAGAATAGAATATGGGATCTTGAAAACAGTTGATGTCAAATTAATGCAGATCATAATGTTAAGGTGTGATCAATGATGGAATCTGAAAGGAGAAAAGGGCTTTTTTATGAAATGCATATAGGGCTTGATTTCAAAGATTGCTGAACATGATGGCCCTGATCTTGCAAAACTCTTAGGATTAAATCCTCTACTCATCAAAGTCAATGGGAGTTTAGCCATTGATTTTAGTGGGGTCAGGACTTCACCTTTAAACGTTGCTTTGCTTAACTGGACTTCAATGGGGACACAAATGCCTAAAGTTAAGCACAAGCTTAATTGTGTTTTACAGATCAGGACCAGAGTGCCTAGTGCACCCTGAAGGTTCAAGCCCATCATGGCAACATAGTCCATAAAGCTTAGGGTCCAACCCAGTAAATTGCTAAATAACTACTGGGTTGACTTCAATGGCAGTTGAGGGTGGTCTTTATTTTGCAGGATGAACTACAGAAAAGATTGAAGAGCTGCGAACACTGATTAACAAAGGATATTGCAATGATAGAAGGAATCCAAGGGAAAATACTACGCAAAAAAAAGAATGTATATCTGTCATTTAAAAAAAAATTATTCTGTAATTAATGATAGTTTAAAGGTAGAGAAAATATACTCCCTGGAATAAACCTAACTAGAACGTACAATTTTGATCTGTAGATATGTATTTTAATAATAATTTACTAATTCAATTAAGTGTTAACATTTTCAGTGTTATAGGTATTTATAAAAGTATCAATAAATATTAATCATTATAACACATGGATCCTTTGTGTTTACTGTTGAGCTGTCAGACAGAGGGGAAGGTTAGGGGAGTAGTGTTGCTCATCTGATAGGTAGAAATGATTCTCAACTGATCTAGTTTTTACATGGTTGCCTGACTCCATCTTCACATAACTGACTTTCAGGTTTCAGGAAACTGAATATCTAGGACCTAGGTTTTTAAGGGCTTCCATTGCCTGGCTTCTGTTTAACTGGAAGATAAAGGGACAAGATTCCCAGCCTGATTTTCCTTTACATGAAGGTTCCTTAGTGTAATAAGAATCTGTCTTTCCAAGAAGGCCATCTATTGCCTAAGTGAACCAAGTTAAGCCTGCAAAGTATAGTCAAGGTCCAGACTAAAGAGAAAATAATAATAAAAATAACAATAATGATCACAAGTAAATAAAAAGATTTTGGGGTCTGTTAAAAAATATCTAGTGGCCCAGATTTGGCCCATGGTCTGCCTATCGACTACCCCTGTTCTAGGCTGTCGTCCTGTTGAGACTGCCCTAAAGCATATGACTTTAGGCCCAGACCTGAAGAAGAGCTCTATGTAAGCTTGAAAGCTTGTCTCTTTCACCAACAGAAGTTGACTTGTTTGGTAGTTGGCTCTGATTGAGGGAGGCTATTGGGGATTGTAAAAGATATTTTTCCAAAACTGGGAATAAAGAAAGTGGATTCTGTGAAGATTACAGAGGATGTAGATTAAGCAGAAAAAGTACTAGCTCAAATTCTGGCTGGGGCATGATTACACAATGCAAGCCTAAGGGTTGGTTAGTGGGTTGGGTCCTTGTGACTGCTCTAGGCAAGAGTAGCCTGAACGTCTGGCTATAGTCTGTTAATGAGTAGAGCTGGTTAGGAAAATGTTGATTTGTCTAACCTGAAATGTTCTGTGGGAACATATTGGGTTCGATGCACTTCCAGTAAACCAGAAGCAGAATTCTGATGGAATCCTGCCAGCTTGCCTGGGGAGCTTAGGCTTCCAAGGTCTCCAACTCCAGGACACCCCCACCACTTAGACTGCCACTGGGTCAAGGATCTCAGGGCTTCCAAGCTCCCTGACATGGAGCTGGCAGCCTGCAACTCCTGGGATGGGTTTCCAGGACTACTGGAGCAGTCCCCATGTCAGAGCTGTTCCCCAGCCACTGCTCAGGATTGTGTCAATTACATGATTCTGGGTTTGTGGGTGGGTGTGTTTTGTTTGAGGGCATGAAACTGACCAGACTTGAGTCAGTTTCATGCGTCTAAGTGGAGGGAGGCATGAAACTGGCCAAGGCTGTGTCAGTTTCATGAGCCTGTTTCCATGGAGAAGCATGAAACTGGCCAGTATTGTGTCCATGTCATGAGTCTATGAAGGGGACGCATGAAACTGACAAGAACTGGATCCATTTCAACCAGTATATTTCATTGGGTCACGTCCAGGCACGCGGACATCGCGCCCTCAGGTTGCTACGTCAGCTCATGAGGTCACCACAGCGACAGCCTGGGAGCCCGTTGTCACCCAATCCCCACGTCAGGGCCACCCGGCGATCCCGCCTGCAGCCGCTGCCTGACGTCATGATATAACACATTATTCGCGTCACCCCCTGGGGGGAGGGGCGTGTGAGGTGGACCCTCAGCCGTCCCCAAGTCCAGCGCAGGTGCGGGAGGCTCAAGGGGAGGCCGCCTCCTGATTGGCCGCCCGCGACCCTCCGCCCCCTGACACTCGCGCGCGAGGTTGGAGAAGTTACAACTAGCGCGCATGAGCGGCAGTCAAGGCGGCAGCCCGGCGGCGCGGGGTGGGCGGGGCCTGTCGCGCGGAGACGCCGTTGGGGCGGAGCCAGAACGAGGCTAGGTATGGCGGAAGGGGCCGGAGGGCCGGGCCCCTGCTCCTGTTTACGCGCGGCGAGCGAAGGGGGCGGGGCTGGGTCTTTTCTGACGGGGCGGCTGCGTGCGTAGAGCGCTGAGGTAACGGGGGGGGCTCTGCGCGTGCGGGCCGGGCGGGGGGGGTCCCGGGGGGGGGGGGCTCTGCGCGTGCGGGTTGGTCTTGGGGAGGGGGGTTCCCCCGGGTCGAGGGGGCAGTAGCGTTTGGGCCCCCCTCCCTTTGGAATGGGATAGGCTGATGGCTCAGACAACTCAGTCCTACTCAGGGGGGCCTGAACACCCCCATTTCCACCCTGCCCCACGGAGTCTCACTCCCCCCATAAGGGGCTCCTGAGGAATTGGGGGCTGGAACCCTTGTGAAGGGGCGGGGTGGCTCCAGCTACTCCGCTCCCCTCAGACGGGGTGTGTGGGACACCCCCCTCTTCTGGGTTCCTCACCCCACCCTGACCCACACAAGGAGGGGGCAGCCCCTCTTCCCATTAAGAGTGGGCTGGGCTGTGTGTATAAGACAGACCAGCCTTTTCCCTCGTGGGGCGGGGCAGGAAGTGGTGGTGAGAGACTTTAAAGGACCCTCTTGTTTTCTCCCCACCCCGCCCTCGCCCTCTGAGCTGTGGGACGTTTGCCTCTGTGCTCACTACTTGTCCACTTTAGTTTTTATGGGGTGGGTTGGCACTTGGGGGGTTGAGCCGCGAATGCTGCACTTGACCAGGCTGGCCTGTCTCTTCTGTGTTGGAACTGGGGATTGCTCACGTTTCTGGGATGCCAAATACTATCCTGGTCTTTCGCTTTGCACGTGCCCATCTGGCGCTGATGAGGTATATTTTTGTTGACCAGTGGAATGAACCTTTTTCTGGGCAATAGCCCACCTTTCCTGATGCAGGGTTTTGGAGTGAGTTCAATTTAATTTGACTCAAACGAGATTAAAGCAAGCTGAATAAAGTAGTAAGTGGACATGTATAGATCATTCTGAGCTAGGGACTAAAGTGGATAATTCTGGGGACTAAATGTAGGGCAGTACTTCTGCACTAACAACTTCTGTAGCAATGCTAATTTTACCTTTACGTTGTTTTTATTATTCTTGCTAAAACAAAGTTATTTGTGTAGCGCTAACAAAGTGTCTGTTGTTTGTGTTTGAGAGGTAGGAAATGGGTCGTAATCTGTATCCAAAGTACAAAATTGTGTGGAGAAACATGTAACACGAAATACAAAGGAGAAAAAAAGTAATTTGTAAATATCTAATATTTCAGATTGCAATTGTAAGTGTTTGTTTGTTTGTCCTGACTCAAACAATGTGACAAGAATGGTCTCTCACAAGTTTTACGTTTAAGTTCTGTAATTACTTTTCTTTTCACTTAACATTTTTTATGTAGGACCAAACAACAAGTCTTCATGTAAATTAAGTCTTCAGCCTTGTAAGTATATGAAGCTTTTTTTTTATTCTTAATATGTAATTCATTGAATTTTTTAGGTCTCTAACAAATGTAAAACATTCGGAATCTGAAAAATTCACATTTTCTAAATAAGGCTCAGAAAGGGTTGCCAAGTTTGGCATAAGTTACAAGATATGACAATTCACCTAGATAGACCTGGGAAGTGCTTGTTTTGCAGTGTTATAAATTAGACGATTTGGATATTTTATAGAAACAATGGTTATCAGAATTTGGTAAAAAGTGGATGTTACACAGTATCCTTTCCAATAAGCTCAGTGGGCAAACTAGACAAGTATGTTAGTCCCCTTTAGCATGGACAGGACTGAAATGATGATTGAAATATCATCATTTTATTCTCATTTATAGGTTTGCTTTATTTCAGGTGTGGGCAAATGTTTTGGCCCAAGGGCCACACTGGGGTTGCAAAATCATATGGAGGGCCGGGTAGGGAAGGCTGTGCCCCCCGAAACAGCCTGGCTCTGCACCCTGTCTGACCCCCTCCCACTTCTGACTGCCTCCCTCAGAATCCTTGACCCATCCAAATCTCCCTGCGCCTTGTCCCCTGATCGCCCCCTCATGAGACCTGCCCCCCCTATGATCCCACTTCCTACTCAACCCCCCCTGCTCCTTGCCCCCTAACTGCCCCGACCCATATCCAGGCCCCCCAGGACTCCCATGCAGGGGAGGGGCTGAAGTAGCCTCCCTGGCCGGGAGCTCAGGGACCGGTCAGGAAGGGCCCGCAGGCTATAGTTTGCCCACCCCTGCTTTATTCACTAGATTTCTAAGTACAACTAGGAACCTGAAACGCATTGGTGGTGTGTTGCACTAGCCTAGAATGATTTGCACTTTGTGCATTAGTATTAATAGCTATCCTTGATAATGCTGGGATGTGTATGTACAAAACAATGTGGGAGAAATTGACGGAAATGTATAATCTTAAATAAGAAATTATTATGTAGTATTAAATTGTTTTTAGATATTGCATAAATCTTATTTCATAAGGTAAATTGAGCTGTAAAAAGACTAAGTAACACTTAGAGATCATGCAATATCCATTTAGTTTCAGAATACACTGGGCCTGGCAGTAGTTACCTTACTCATCCTACATGAAGCACAGTCATGACCGATCAAGAATATATCCTATGCAAATGGAAGAACCGTTTATGGCCAGCAAAGGTTAGAGCATTATGGTACCATTTAAATAGGTATAGGAATGAGGATAAACTTTGTGGAGGTTCCCTCCCACCATCTTCAAAGTATCAGGAAAAGGTAGGACGTGTGGGAGAGGGATGCGTCATATATGTGATCAAAAGCCAACCAGCTTATTCTATTTGAAACTCTCTATTGGGAGACAACACCAGAAATGAATTACCTAGGCCAAAAGAACTGGAATTATTGACAGGAACAGATCTTATTTAAAATTATGATTTCCAAGTAAATATGAGGTTGATGATTTTTGTTTTGGTAGCATCTAGGAATCCCAATTCTGGACCAGTGTCTATGAACCCATTGTATTAGATGATGCACAAACAGAGCCTCCTGCCCCACATAACTTACAGTCTAAGTATAAAATGAGAGAACAGCTGGATACAGACAGATGGGAGCATACAAGGAAGCAATGAGACAGTGACTGTCCGCGTGAGAGGAAGTGATCTTAGCACACTAGCCGCCTACCTGTTTTCAGTTTTTTCTGTTCCTCATGACAAAGGAAAATTAGTTAGTTTTGCAGATATTTCCAGGAAGCTTCTCCCAAGCATGAGGGGAAGCATCAGCAGAAGCATGCACAAGTGAGTCTACTTCAGTACTAAATAAGAGATGGCAGATAGAGTGGGGATAAGTCAGGATGGACTTTAAAATGACGAAAAGTAGTTTGTTTGATGTGATGGTGAAGAGGGAGCTAGGGAAGTGTTCCTGGTTGAGGATGATCCCATACTGTCAGCAGATTTGTCTTGTATAGTTCGCCAGAAGCGTTTAATTTGGATGGCAAGGAATTGAAGCCAAATGTAAGCTGTAATAGATAAGACAGAGGGTTTCCCCACTTACGTTGGAGATGCAGCCTCATTCCCTGTCATACTTTAAAAAAAAAATCATTTATTGAGGGAAGATAACTTTAATATTAACCTAATGTAAAGTCAGGAACGTCTGCTTGATGTAAAGTAGCGCTTTACTTACTGCTTTCCTGCTTAAACTAGTGAAGCGCTTGGTTTTGTCACAGTTAATTTTGTTAAATGTATTCATAAGCATGTTCTCAGTTTAATTCTCCAGCTCTTCTCCTTAGTTTCTTATCAGTCCTGGGAGGTAGCTTAACACAGGGTAAGGATGTACTTAACAGGAATGAAGAACATGGCACAGATATTTCCTTTATAATTTGTCTGTCTTTTCCTTGAATCCTTTTCACTTCCTTTGCATAATTTTTTCTGATACACTTTAGCCTCCTTTGTACTAAATTTTCACTGACTGTTGCTTTTTCTTGTTGCCTTGCAGAAGAAACAGGGATCAGTCACCTAAAATATTGTACTTGCTATTTTAAAACACGAGCTACATGGACTAGATGGGAGTTCTTAATGGAAAAGGTCCCTCATGCACAGTTATGTTTTTATTGTAAGATGCTTGTTTTGTTAGTAAACTAGGAGTTTTGTAATTTGAATTTGTTTAGGAGATTTTAATTATCATAAAAGCATCTTAATATGCATTTACAAATAATGTTTATATTTCCTAGTGCAAGAAGGTAGCTTATTTTAGGAAAACTAGATATCTTTATTGGTTCCCTGTATTTTAGTAGATTTGGATATAACCATAAGAAGGGTACTCATAAGATGTATCATTCTGTATTCAGCAAGAGAGATCTTAATTTGTTCCAAGCATAGTTAATGTACTTTGCTGTGTGTTTGCTTCTGTTGTATCAAGTTTTGCACGAATTATGTATGTGCCAAAATAAAGACACTAAGATGCTATCAGGAGGAATGTGATATAAATACAAAAAAAAATTTGCACAATGTCTATTTAAAGTTTCCTTGGGCATAGGCAAGGTTAGGGGGAAAGGAGTAACAGCACTTTTACATTAGCAGCCGTATTCTGTGAAATGGTTTCTTGTATTCACAAGATGCTCCAGAGCTATTCACTTTAGATTTCATTCAACAGCATGAAGCAAAACAAAATGAGATTTGGGACAATCTGGAAGAGAAGTTGGCACCATGAATACAGAGCACACCTTCTATGTTGATCTGCTACAGAAAAAAATCAGACTAAAATAATGTAACAAAATATTATAAATCAAAGAAAGCAAATACACTTATCGATGTTCTTAAACTTAGTTTCATAGCCCAATCCACTTCTCTCGCCTTTCCCTGCGTTAGTTGTGGGAGGGCAATTTTCTCTGTGGCATAGCTGAAATTTCTTTCCATGCTGACATAAACACACACTATTCTTGTTTGAAAGTGGTTGAGATTCTCTAGGCAGGTTGGAAAGCAAATTGGTTCTGTCTATTTTCAGGTCAGCAAGTGTGAGAAATAAGAATAGAAAAACATCTTCAGAGTAGAAACATGAAACTCTGTGGCCTTTTGGGTCTGTTAAAGGTTATATCCTGCTAGGGGACAGACTAGATTTAATAGAATCTCTTTCTTCCTCCACCTTCTGGGAAATTAGTTTTCTTAAAACAACTCGTACAACAATCATGAAATGTTTGTTTCCATGCAGTGACATGTCATGTTTGATTAGAAGATGACTTTTATACAGCAGGTCAAAGTTTATATTTACTTTAGCAAATGCTCCTTAAAAAAACCAAGAAAAACAAGGAGTACTTGTGGCACTTTAGAAACTAACAAATTTATTTGGACATAAGCTTTCATGAGCAAAAAACCCACTTCCTCAGATGCATGGAGTGGAAAATACAGTAGGAAGCTATATATACAGAGAACACTAAAAGATGAGGGTTGCCATACCAGCTCTAAGGAGACAAATCAATTAAGGTGGGCTATTATTAGCCAGAGAAAAAAACTTTGGTAGTGATAATCAGGATGGCCGATTTCAAAAAGTTGACAATAAGATGTGAGTAACAGTAGTGAGGAAAAATTAGCATGGGGAAATAGTTTTAGTTTCTGTAATGACCCATCCACACCCAGTCTTTATTCAAGCCTAATTTAATGGTGTCCAATTTGCAAATTAATTTCAGTTCTGCAGTTTTTCATTGGAGTCTGTTTTTGATGGGTTTTTTTGTTGAACAATTGCGACTTAGGTCTGTAATTGAGCGTCTAGGGAAGTTGAAGTGCTCTCCGACTGGCTTTTGAATGTGTTAATTCTTGATGTCTGATTTGTGTCCGTTTATTCTTTTGCACAGACACTGTCCGGTTTGGCCAATGTACGTGGCAGAGGGGCATTGCTGGCAAAACAGTTACAGTGTGAGGCAATATCATATGTTTTGACTAAAAGCTTAACACTGATATTTTTGTGGTACTTTCCAAGGCTTCAGGGACATTAGTGTGCATCGGTGCTGCTGTTCTGTTAATAGTTTGATACCCAAATAATGTTATAAATATTATCTGAGGAGGGGGAATACTTAATGTTAAGATGGATTCCATTGCATATCCCATACCTGATATAGTTAGGATGCGACTCTTCCTTACAACATAGCTTTCCGAGTTTCTCTCATGTCTTCACTTGGGATGCATGCTATATGCCATCTTTATTCTTATGAGCATTGTGTGCATGGCTGTAAAAATTGTACTTTTCTCTTCATTTAGGTTTTATACCAAATCAGAACTTCTAGAAGACCAATTATTTCTAAAGCAAAAGCAGCCTCTTTCAAAGTTGAAATACTCGGTCTGGAAGAACAGTTAAGTACCCTTGTCATTAATCATCTTATATTTAAGAATCCAAAAGTGTGGCAAACATGCTGTAATCATTGGTTCTTGAAGCTGTCTCTAAAGCAAGATTAACTGATTTCTGAAGTGCCTTGTTGGCTAACCAGAATTTTGTGGCAGTTTTTAAATGCATAAAATCTTATGACTGTTGAAGAATTGTACTAACATGTTATTCTTAAACTGTTCTAGGTTTTAATCTGAAACTTCTTTCATGGTCATTAAAAGTAGCAAAGCTTCCTAGTATTTCAGAAGGCATTTTGATTACTATACTTCAGTATAGTATACATGTAATCATTGAAATATTTTAGATAGTGGACTTGATATATTCCACCTTACCAGTCAACCTCTTAATTTTATTATTGTCCTTATGATCCACACTAACTAGTAAGTTGCAGTGTTTTTCTCTCAATATGACAGTTAATTTCTGTTGTTCAAAATACCGAGGAAAAGGTACTGATTTCTTATTGCCTAAAGAAAATGAGACTTTTAAAACAGTGTAATGTCATTATTAATTTAAAGCGCAAGAACAATTTTACTGTACTTTCAGGACTAATGTGAATTGTACGGACACGGAGCCTTTGAAGGAGGAGCGCATAAAAATCATTGCCTCTGAATTAGGTGGGATACTTTAAAATTTTAATGCTTTACAAAGGTGGTAGAAAAGGAAGAAATAGGTGGGTGAGTATCTAAATACCCAACTCATTCATTTCCCTGGGCGGCTTCCAAAAACAGTCTCCATGTGGATACATGAAACATCACAAACAGCTACCTCTGAATTTCCCCAAATATGCCATCTCTGAAATGTGATACCAATATATACTCTGAGGAATGACTTCTGTGCAACCCATGTAACAGTTATTTTTTTTAAGAAAAGCATGTTTACTAGTAAGATCGTCACCTAGTAGATCTCTAAACTCCCATGTTAAATTATTTGTAATTTGGAAATGCTGTGTGAAGCAACACAGATATGTGAACTTTATTCTTAAAGGCATGAGGACAAATGGGAGTCAGCAGGTCTTAAGTTGTGATTATGGCTCTGCCGCTGATTTGCTGTATTGCCTTGAGCAAAGCTGCTTCATTTTTCTGTCTCCAGGCTCAGTGTTGGGAAAGATGTCTTCTAGATCAGTGGTTGTCAAACTGGGGTGCACGAGACCGCCCCAGGGGGTGTGCGAGCCCCCGACGCTGCCACTGAGCCTGCCCGGGAGACTGCCGAACTCTGGGGTGGGCTATTTTAGTCCCGCCGAAATGCCGCTGCTGGCAGCTTCCGGTTTTTGTGGTGGCGTTTCGGCCGACATACCCGCCCCGGGGGCCACCAGACTTTTTCCTCTGTGGAAGGGGGCCGCCGGGGAAAAAGTTTGCAGACCCCTGTTCTAGATGAAGAAGCTCAGGCCAGGTGTACAGTAAAAACTGTTGCCAGCATAGCTATGTCGGTCAGAGGTCTGAAGTGTGACTGACGTTGCTCTGCTGCAAAAAGCCACTACTGTACATGCAGTTTTTGCTGGTATATCTTATTTTGTTTAGAAAGGGTGATATAAGTTATACTGGCAAAAGTTTTCTCAGTATAAATTGCATCCATGCTAGAGTGCTTTGCTGTTGTAGTATACCAGTATCACTACATTGGCCAATCCTTCCAAGTGTAGACCTCACCTCGGTCTAATTAGTTTATCCAAGAGAAGTTTAAGAGGTGATTTGATCACAGTCTAACAATACCTATCTGGGGAAGAGACTTCTGACACTAAAGGGCACTTTAGTTATAGCAGAAGAAGACATAATGGGATCCAGTGGTTGGAAGCTGAAACTAGACAAATTCAGATAAGAAATAAGGTGCACGGTTTTAACAGCAAGTGTAATTCACCAGTGGGACACCTTACCTAGGGATGTTGTGGAGTCTTCATAATCTGAAGGCTCTAAGTCAGGACTGGGTATCTTCATGGCACGGCAAGCCTGGGAAGGAGGGAGGTGGGAGAAGCGGAGCTGCAGTTGCTCGTAGGCGGAAGCGGAGTGGAGGTGAGCTGGGGCAAGGGGGCTGCAGCATGTAAGCGGGAGGTGCAGAGGAACCACTTGTGGTAACACAAATTCACATATAACGAGGTAACGCAGCCACGCCTCCCAGAGCGCTGCTTTACCACGTTATATCTGGATTCACATTATATCAAACCGCGTTATATCAAGGTAGAGGTGTAGTTGGTATCTCAGATCTGCTTGTGGAAAATGATCTGATGACCATTTTGACTGTAGTTTAGTTATATGCTCTTTTATTCAATTTTGCTTTTCCTTCCCCGGTGCTAGGCCTTCCGTGCTGCACCATCGGAGGGATAACAGAGAATCTTTGCCAGGATGTGTTTTAACCTGTACAAGTCTATTTAAAATTTGTAATCAGAGAAACATGAGCCTTTTTGTTTGCATTTATTTACTGTTTGGCCTTTAAAACTAATGGTGCTTTTTGCCATGCATTCTGTGATGCACTGTGCAAGAGGTACTATAAAAACAGTACATTATATTTTTACTACACAAAGGAAAAGTAGTCATAACTTCTTGCATGCCTCTTTCAGCAGACCAGAGGAATAAACCTAGTCATCCTGTGGAAGAACTGAAGTATCGCAAAGCTCTTAAAATCGCTCTAGATATTTTGAGTGCCTCTCCGAAACAAGTAAGGCCTTCAGATGAGGGACGAACTACTCGATCAGCCCAGAAAGAAAAGAAAATAAGAACTTCATTGTCTCCTCCTGAGACTAGGTGTCCAATATCTTCCCATAAGATAGAATTAGAAGGAGGTGAGACCTTGAAGGAAAAAGGGGAACAAAAGACATTTAGCCCACAAACTGATACAAAAAAACCCAAACGAAAATGTCAGCTCAGTTCCAAGGAGAAGGCTAAAACATGTGGAAATAGAACAAAATCTTCAGAATCTAAAGCTGGGGACATTTCTAGCACATGCAGTGCTGGCTTTCTGACTTCCAAGACATCTAAATCAAAAGTAAAAACATTAACTAAACAGAAAAAAGTAAAATCCAAATTGTTGCCAAAGTCCAAAACCAGAAAAAGCTCATCACTTTTGCTAAAAGAGAATGAGAAAAGTAAGAAAGGAAGAAAGAGACCTAGAGATGCAAGTGAGCCCTCATCTCCTAGCACTACATTTCCAGATGATACAGCACATATTTTTGTTAGAGAGAGTACCCCAGTATCTGCTTCCTGCAATTCTACTGTGTTAATATCTGCTGGAAAAAGGATTTTGCCCAAAAAGAGATTACTGGATTTTTCTATTACAAGTACCTCACCTGAATTAGAGAGTAACATCAGTGAAGAGAGAGACGCTCCAGCAAGGAAATATAAAATGTTAGATGGGAGCAAAAAGCCAGTGAATTCAAAGTGTGTTAACTGGAGACAAAAGACTACTGCAGTTTCACCTCTGCACAAAAAAGGGGGATGCATAAGTTGCCCTGAACCTTTATCTGGGGCTTCTAAACATAATAATTATTCTGATAGCCTTCTTTCTGAGTTTGAAAAAGAGAATAAGGGTACTTCACACAGTCCTGTGAATAAAGCTAACAACTGTCAGCTACCTGATTTTGGTGAAGATGAAGAAGGTAAAGTATTTCAGTGGGGGAACTAGGACTTTTGTCATTTGATGTTCAGATATTGCTTATCTATTTTTGTGGGGAAGTTGCAATATCTTGGGGAAGGGGTTCTCTGAACACTCATTTTATACTGAAGTCCATCATGACCAGTCCTTTTAGCTATTGTGGTTTTTTTTAAGTTTCCCTGAAATTTACGTGTGGAAACTATTCAGTCATATTGGCTAGAAGGAATGTTTTTCCCTGTTGGGAAATTTCAGAATTGTTCGGTGAGATGGACAATTCAACACTTTCTCCATTCCAACAATGCTTTGGGTTGAAAGTTAAGATACAGAGTAATTTATCAGTACTAGATGTGATTTATTAAATTTTATTTTTGTTTTTTATTAAAGTTTATTTAGGAAGTTTTTACAAATCCTATCCATGTAAATATCTGACACAATACAAGAATCATTACAACAGTGAGCTTTTGTATAGAGAAACATTATACAGTGGTATAATCATTGGCTCTTTCTATTAACAAGATGTTAGTGTGTGACAATGAGCATCTTTATAGTACGCATGACATGTCATTTCTGCTTTACTAAATGCTTTAACTTTTTGTGCAGTGCCAGATTATTATTTTGCAGTTCAGCGTTACTAAGAAATATAGTCAGAACTTGCAAACCTTCCATTAATTGGTACAATGTTTCCTGCTCTTCAGCATTCTGATAGTAACTGATATGTTTCTTAGCACACTTTTTAGAGGGTCTGGTTCCCTCTCTGAAGAGTTCACGTGAAAATCGCACAAACTTGTATTTTAATGCCTTGTCAAGAACTAACACTGTAATTCTCCAGTGTTAGTTCTTGATTTCAGTCTCCTTCATCATTTGACCTCAGCTTGATGTTTTACTGCTTGAATATCTACAATTTCTACATCCACTGACAAGTGTGTTGTTATAAGGAGGCAGATAATCTTTGGCAATGCTTGTAGTATGAGCAGTCAATTTCACACTTGGCCTCTCTTACCACTCTTGTATCTTGTTTGATTTCCTTTTTTCAAAATTCACTGTTGTAAACAGGGTTAATTGTTCTTGCTAATTTGTTTTATTTCTAATTATGAAGTCAATTAAATTAGTAACAGGTGTTTAGATGCTTCCTTGCCACTACATTTTTTTCATAGAGTTCGTCTTAGTCAAAGCCATAGCTTGCTGCTTTCTTTATTTTTGTACTATGCAAAGAAGCAGGCTAGTACCATATCTACAAATATATTATCTCTCTCCAGTGTGTGGGTCAACACTGAACTGCTTACTTATGGATTAATCTGTATAGATCCTGTTGTGTGGCTTAATGGGATCACATGATGAAGATGAGTAGCCTCCTCATCCTATCCCCGATGGCCTCAGAGCAGCCCAGCATGCAGTCCCTCACCTCAGTTTCCCTTCTTGGATCCCCAAATAAAGTCCACACAAGGTTTTCCCAGTCTGGTCACTGCCTTCTGTAGGGTTTAATTTATTAATTTTAAGTTCAAAACTAAATGCAAAAGTCATCTCTCCAGCCTTTATCTGGTCACAGCTAAGACTTCCCTGGTCTGGTCAGCATCCCCTCTGCCTTTGCAGGCTACTCCCAGTTCTTCATAGCTGGAGCAATTCCCTTGATCTTAAGGTCTTCACTGCAGGAGCTCCTCAGCAGTCTTCTGAGCTTCCCCCTGACTGCAGCCACTTTCTGCCCTTCATATGCAATTGCCTTATTCCCCTCAGGTAGGGCTCATTGTGTAATCAGGGTCAGCTTGGCCCCAGGCTCTGCAGCCCAAGGGCAAGCCACCCTGTAAAATATGGCTAAATATCTGTGAACCAATTTGTGTGCATCATTTTATATTTGAATAATTATTTCTCCAGTAATCAGTACTGCTATTAGCTTGTCTGTTTAAAATTTATTCAATTCAGGCAGCCCATACAACCTTTTGACTTTCTCCCTTTCTCTGAGACGTAAGGATTTTACCCTAGCAGAAGTGTCTTCCCCATCCCCCACCTTTTTTTAAAAGATCCTTATTGTTTCCAGACACTCATTTACAGAGGTCTACTCCTCTCCCCTTCCTAATTTTTTAGGCTCTTAACTCTATATTCACTGGCCTAATTCTGATTTTACACCAGGGTAAGTTTGAAGTAACTCAATTAAAATCAAATGGACTTGTCCTTGTGCCAGGGTTAAAATGCACAATGGAAAATTGTCATAGCTTAATAGGTGTAATGAACTCAGTAATTCAAAATACTATGGGATATTTTTCAAATTAAGATACTTCACACAACCAGAAAAAAAAAAGGATAAAACAGTTCTTCTCACTTCACTGACAGGATTGGAATCCTCTGAGCTGTCTTTGAAGTTTAGCTCTCCAGGAGATCTCTCTCTCAGTACAGCTGTGGTAGATGAGGAAGAAGAGGAGGATGAAGAACTTCCGAGTATTCTTTTACGTCAAGGTAAGAAGAGTATGTAACTATTTCTTTGAGCCTTAGTCATTGAAGACTTAAATATGATTTAGACTTTGTTTACTAATAGCTTGGTAACCAATATAATGGCCCCAACCCTTAACCATACCCCTGCCCTCTGACTATGCCACAAACTCCCCTTCCACTATCCAGCTCCCCCTACTCCCTGCCCCCTTATCACACTACCTGGAGCATGGGTGACTGGCGGCACAGCTGCACCAGGACAGGCAGCCACATACTGCACAGTACAGAGCACTGGGTCAGACTGCAGCTCTGCAGCTGCACTCACCCGAGAGCTTGCAGCCCCAGTGCCCAGAGCATTGTGCTGGTGGCACAGTGCGGCACGCTGAGGCTGCAGAGGTAGGGGGAACTGCAGGGATACCCTGCCTGGCCAGGAGCTGGGCAGGAGGGTCTGGGCCGTAGTTTGCCCACCCCTGAACTAAAAGTATCCACTTCGCACCCTGTCACACCACTCTTGCTTCCCTCTAGGCATAAGTCACAAAAACTTCTATCCTTGTCTCTTTGGCTCCCTTATTCACCTTCACCAAATCTTTTTCTCTGTCTGTTCCATGTTGGAGGACACTCCAACAAGTTGTTATGCCATTATATTAATCAATGGTACTCTCCCCTCCTGAATACTATGTGTGATACTTGCTACCCTGTCTTACTAATTCTGCAGTATCCTTATTATGGGTTAAAAGAAGGGTAACGAGAATGATTAGGCCATGGAAAAAACTCTTGTACAAATAGAGATGGAAAAGATTGGGCTGGTTTACCTTAAAAAAGGGGTAATGAAATAGGACATGATGATAACATACAGGATAATGACTAGAGTAGAGACTGGCTCAGGAGCATCTGTACTCCTTGTTTCGTAACACAGGAACAAGAGAACAGCTGATGAAACTGAAATATAACAAAATCCTATCCAATAAAAGGACTTTTTTCCCACAGAACACATAATTAGACTGTGGAACTTGTTGCCACAGGATGATGTTGAGGCCAAAAAACTTACCAAGATCTTAAGATCTAATTGCACTTATGTGGATAACAAGACTATCCTGGATTGTTATAGTTAATGATAATAAGCGTCTTAAGGCCTGTCACTAATCTCTACCTATTAGGGATTGGGTTGAGATTGTCATGGAGGGCAGATTATTTCACATTTACCAGCTGCAGGATTGCTTGCATGTTCCTCTGAAGCATCTGGCACTGGCCACTGTTGGAAAGGACACTGGACTAAACGGACCATGAGTTTGATCCAGTTTCGCAATTCCTGTGTTCCTAGGAGACTAATGAAGATACTGAGATTGTAAGATCTCTGGGGCAGGGACAGTCCTCTTCTGTATTGTGTACAATGCCTAGCAAAAAGGGACCCTGTTTCTTAGCATAATTTGAGGTTGTAGTTCAGGGACCTTGTCTTACTTGTTTGAACATCAATGATGCTATGCTTGTCTAATTATGTAGTCCAATTAGCTTTTATTTTTGTGCCGTAGAACCATGTTCAATTGAACCAGGGATGTTGGTCTGGTGCAAATTGCCAAGATATCCATATTGGCCAGCAGTGGTAAGAGCAGCAGCTCTTTATTTCTTTGAAGATGGGATCTGAGGGTCTGATTCTGAAATCCTACATGGCTGTTTTGAGTATCTTCAGCCCCCACTGACTTCAGGATAAGTTGAGAACACTCAGCACTCTTCCCTGTGTGGTGTTACTTACGTTTGTTCATAATCTTTGAACAACATTTAAAAACAATGGGTATCTGAAAGCAGGATAGATTTTGCATTCACATGGCAAGGTGTGCAATGCAGATCTGAGCTTGCTAGATGAACTGTGAAGGATTTTTATGCATAGAGGCCACCCAAAAGGCAATTTAAAGGATTTTACTTTAGATTTTTACATTTTAAAATATCAGGAGCTTCAGTGTCTAGACTACTTTAGTTTAGCTGGAAGAATCTCTTTTGTGGGGGGTGTGGAGAAAGGTAGTGTCTCAGATGTCATGTTAGTGCTTATTTCCACTGAAAAACCCGGTTTTGGACAACAAATGTCTGTTATAGATTCAAAGTGCTCATTAGGCATTTGAATTAAATATTTTTTTAATTAAAAACAACCCACTATGCCAGAGCTTTATCCCCGATTAAAATTCAGTGCCTTGCTAAATTGCTCATCTGTCTTGATTCTTGTGATGTTTCCCTTATTTCCTACTCACAGTAATATTTTGGGATAAAGAGAACCTGTATTTCAGATGTAAAAAGTGAGCAGGGGCAAAAGAGGTTGGGTTTTTTTTGTGTGTGTGAAATCTCTTGATACAATCTTTAAACCCTATAAAGTAGAGAAAAGGGCACAAGCCCAATATTTTTCCTCTTCAGACATCACTGGGAACCCATCACAATCACCTTTACGTAAGAGACAGATGTTAAGGATGACATATTTGTTGAAGTGTGTAGCTGCAGGTCTGGTGTCTAAAGATAGAGTACTTGCTACAGATTCCAGTGTAGAAGGTGATAATCACTGAGAGCTTTGTAATACATAATGAATTCTCCATTGAAACCCATTCTATTAGGTAGCAAAATCTCATGAGTTTCTCTTGATCCAGTGCATTGTATTATGTTGCTACCTGTCAGAACAGCCAGCAAAGTGGTCCCTCTTGTGGCTTTTAACATGCATTACTCTGTTCTGAATAGGAAAGAATGATTAATGTACATCATAATACAGTGTTAACAGGTAGCATCCAAAGATGAATTAACTCTAAATTATCAGTTATTCTTGTCTTTAATTTGTGAATTTGTTTTGATCATGCTACTTTGCTTTTTTCCAGTGTTCGGCAATAAGGGAATACTTTCAAATAAAGTAAAACAAATTGCATAATCAAACAACTAATAAAGTCATGTGCACTCATGCTATTCTTAATGTACCAATTTTATTAGCTTTATTTGTTTTCCTGTTAGACATTGAGAGTAGAGGTTAATATATTTTCTGTAACGGTACATGGAGGAATATATAAAAATACAAGTGAAAATAATGTGATTGCTTTATAAGCAGTCAAGTTTCTAGAATGTTAACTTGTCTTTATATTTTCAACAGATAAAAAGAGTGACCCGGAAATATAAAAAAGCAAATGTGCTGCTGATAGAAGGAGCTATGAATGACAAGAAGGCAAAGGGGTATATTTTGTTGGTTCTGATAAATAAAGTTAGGAAACTAACCATTTGTTAGAATTGTGCTAAGTGTCTTAACAACCAGGGTAATAGAGTCATTCTGAACATAATTCCATTTGCTAGTACTGAAGCCCAGCATAGCCAGTCATTCTGGTTTTGAGTTGGCATATAGTAGCTCTTAGTTTTTAATGGCATGTCTTCCTCATCCCAACCCTTAAAATGTGCATGGCTTTTATAAAACTTTGTTCACTGTATTGAAAATCATACGGAAGAATGCTTAACTTGTCCTTATGGGTTGGCTTAAGTCTGCAAAACAACTTTAAACTTGCACTTCAGTCTTCATGTGGCCATCTTTATCTCTGTATCTGAGGATCACTGGACATAGTTCCGCTCAAAGATCGTCAGTGTCATTCCTAAATCAGTTGTTCTGTTGTCTTGGGCCTAACTCAATTTAGTATCAAACAATTCCTTGAATATGAACTGGTAGCTCAGAAGAACTAAAACTGGTACAAATTCTATTCTTAAACTAGGTATGGAACCTAACCTGCAGAGAGATGTAGAATTTGGCAGGATGTGGGGTGAGACTCTAAGCTTGTCTGTATGCACTAACTGTGTTCCTTTTTTTTTCCCCCGTGAAGTTTCTCTATAGGTCTCAAAAATCTAAAGCACTTTGACTGTCAAGAAAAGCAGAAGCTAATAGTAAGTACAATAATAAGAAGCAGACTTCACATTTTTCTTAAAACTGAATCCCTACTTATTGGCCTTAATTGGTTCTTTATCCCATACTACAATTTCATGAAAATATATCTTACCTTTTTTCAAATCTATTTGTATAACTTTTTTCAGATGGAATGCAATCTAGAGCAAAGTAATTAAATGTAGATATTCAAGGCATAATATGTCTTTCAAAATAGAGGGCGGGAGGGTGCATTGGAGGATGGGTACTTCAGACTGTCTCTGGAACTGGTTTTTGTTTGACTTACTGCTTCCAAATGCAAGGATCTCTAAGTGCCTGTACTTGCAAGTTAATCCATAGCTAATGGCTGTCAGCATCTGGCTTCCTTTAACTGTCTTCTTAGGACAAAACCACATTCAGCATGTGTTACAGAAAGTGTTCTTGAAACTTAACAATTTCTTTAACAGTGCTGAAAACAGTGTTGCCCTCTCTACAATGGGAGTTAAACTGTTATAGATACTGCTTATAGGTATTGTCTACAACTGGTTAGTTTCCTAGTATAGACCAGGCCTAAAGGAGCTTTTGCCTGAATCTGTCTAAATGGGTGGTAGTTTGGTAAGTCATAAATGCTCTGTTAGTAGTTACATTTTCACCCAACTAGAGCATACTTGTGAGACAGAGCTGAAGTTCCAGCTTATTACAGCAGCACAGTGCATTGCTTCTGTTCCTAAGCCTTCGCATTTTCACTGAAATTAGTTTTAGGCTTTCAAAATTCAAATCAAACCTTGAAAATACAAGTGCCAAAAGCATAGCCAAGCCAAGAAAGAATCCATAGGCAAATAATCCAAAGGACTCTCCAAATTACTTTCACAAAAAATTTGTACTTGGATTATCTTCAGCTTTTTAGTATTTTAAAAGTATTTAATATTTTGTATTCAGTGAAGACTGAGTTCTCTGGTAAATGTCTAAAATGTAAGATGAGCTACATTATATTCACCAGACATGTTTTTCTTAGTGCCTTCTAGCATGTGTATTTTTGTGGATTGTGTACTAGTATACAAAGCGCATTGATTTCAGTAGTGTTTTCTATAGCCTTGAAATGGGTTCATAATAGCATGTCTACGTTGAAAGTTTATAGACTTCTAAAATTTATTTTAATTATTTTAAAGGGATAAAATTGTTCTTAGGTTATATTTACTGATAAAGCTCATAGCCATATGGATCAAATGGCTGTTACACTATGTAATAGACAGAATTAATCTCTCTACCTTGGAACTGCAAGCCATGCTCTCTCCCAGCTGATGCTGAATAAGATGAGATTTAACTGCCCTTTGACCTGGAACAGATATTCTAGTTCACCTGTTAGCTCTGGCAGAGGGAAACCTGCAGCTAAGAGCAAGTGGGGAAGGAGTGTATGTTTACAAGGCTGAAAACCAACAAATGAACCCAATTGTGTACGTTCTGTGAAGCAGGGAGGTGTGAATACTGTTCTCTGTCAGTAGGTTAATGTAGATAGCTGGTTTGAAGTGTATAAAGTAAAGCTTGCTCTTTGTGAGGGGAAAGAGTGCTCAGGATCCTACAACCATTCTGTCTGGGCTGTCAAACAGAATTCATTCTAGAATCAACTTCCCAGTGTGACTGGACTCCCAGAAGGTCACTTGTCCTGAACCTTCACCCACTTCCAAAGTAATCCTAACCCTAAAGGGGCGGATGTTCAAATCTGAGTAACTTGTGGAGCCATACTCGTTTAAACATCTAATTAGTTCTGTGCCAGTTGCAGGATGGGAAAGAGCAAAGCTCAGCATATGTTAGTTTGCACTTTTGCAAGCCTTAAGAAATATTCAGGTTCCTCTATAATGAGGTCCCAAAATTTGGGAATCCTTTCCCCTCTGGGAAATCAGCAATTTATGCCATTTTATGATGGCAAATGGACTCGTTACTGTGTTGCAGAAAAACACTGATAAAACATCCCTGCATTATTTTTGATTGGTTGAGAGCGAAGGAATTATTCAGTTTAAATCCAACCTGTTGATTTTTTATTGTAGGACAAAGCCAAAGAGGACTACAGCCATGAAATCGAGTGGTGTATTGAACTGATTGCTGACTACAGAATTAGAGTAGGTAAGCAAATGGGTCAAGGCTGTCAAACATATCCATTCTAGTATATATCTATTGCAATATTGTCTGTCTTTAGAGCCTGTGCAGCTGAGGCCTTTATACTTACAGGACATTGTGGTAGAGTAGAAGACTTGAGACATGGGATTTATTGCAGGCTAAAGTTAACTTCCTTTTTGTGCCTCAGTTTGCCCACCTATGTGATAATTGTACCTCACTGGATGCTGAGTCTTCATTGAAAATATTGATTAATGTGCTTTGAATCCTCAGAAGAAATGTATACACCTGTTTTTCTAATTTATATGATATATAAAGTCTTCAAGAGAAAATGTTCAAAGACAAAAAACATATTCCTGTTCTGCTCTCTCTCTGCAGTTATGAGTTAGCTGTGCTAGGAGTTCTGTGGTCACTCTAATTTTGTAGCACCATGCATTGTGGGCTTCCCAGGGGCCACTTGCTGTGGGCTGGATGTCATGGGAACTGCAAAAAATAATCAATATTTACACAGTCCATTAGAGACTGGCAAATCTTCACAACACCTCTTTAAAAAGGTTTCCTCATCTTATGGATGAGGAAGAAGTTGAGGCAAGTGACCTGCTCATGGCCAAAAGTGTTGCCCTAAAACTGGGATTGGAACTCAGCTGTTCTTGGCTCTCGGTTCTGACATTAGGCCATTGAGCCACACCTTCAGACAGGTCAGTATTTAGGCTTTGAAATGCTTAGTTGAAAAGTGCAGTATTATGGGCAATGTGTTGTTTAGATAATGTGCTGAATACTCTTCATAGCTTGGAAATGTTCACCTGATACATATTGGCACTTTATCTGTGCAGGGCACCTTTCAGTGGCTTCTCTGTTTTAAAATTGGCACACTGTATGCCTGTTGCACTAAAGTATTTTAATGGTTAAATCGTGTCTTGATTCCAGCACCTTAAATTAGGATATTTGCCTAAAAGACTGTAAAGTTTCTTTAGGTTCAACTTTTGCATAGAAAATCTCAAACTTTTTTTTGTTTTCAGAGATTCTAATTGGATTGATAAAGGTTCCTTTATTTTTTTCAGGTTGTCGTTCTTTTACAGGATCCTTCTTGGAATACTGTGCTGATGACATCAGTAAGTATTTCTATGGCGTGGCTGGGTTTTTTCCTCATGTCCATGTTGGCCTGTGTAGATAATTTCCTACATACTAGTCTATCAAATTCTTGCCATTAGGCTTTCCAACTCCATAACTAAGTTTTTCTAACATACTTCAGGGATGCCAAAAACATTTGCTGTTAACTTGCTTTTTAATACACAAGACAGATCATAGATAAGAGAAGACATCTGTTGTCACTCTTCGAGGAATAAGCTAATACTTATAAGCACTAGGCTTTTTCCTGTTTGATTTTTTTTTTTTCCACTTGACTTGGCCCAATCTCACTGTCATCCAAAATTGCACAAATAGCAGTGTGTGTTATGGGGTGCCTTCACTGTTTGTAAATCAGATATTGACTGTGGATGGAGACCTGATGCCACATTAGATCGATCAGTGGCCCACTTCAGCATGGGAACTCCTATGTTCTGAGAGCAAATACATTTCAAAACCACTTCTATCCAAACTTCAATTCTTTAGTTTCTTTTCCAGCATAGTAAAGGTTTCTCTTCCTGAATCAAAAATATTTTATTTTTCTTATCCATAGTATATTTGGATGCAGTTACTTTAAGGCTGGTTTTCCTTTCAGGCTATCCAGTTAGAAAAGAAGTTAATCAAGGTAAAATACAAATGACCTTCCCAATCATAGCAGAGGAAGACTTTGAAGAATCTTTGTCAGAAACTACACCTATCAAGCCCTCCAAGAAAGTTCTTCCTGATAGAATGAGGGCTGCCAGAGACAAAGCCAACTCAAAGATAGTAGACTTCATAGTGAAGACAAAGGGGGCAGAGGAGCATCTTTTGGCTATTTTGAAAAGCAAAAAGCAGTCCAGGTGGCTGAGAGAATTTCTGAATTCAAGTCAGTATATGACCTGTGAGACCTACCTTGAGGATGAAGAGCAGTTAGACCTCGTGGTGAATTATTTGCAAGATGTCTGTCATGGAATAGATACCAGGAAGCTGGATGTAAAAAATGGTGATAAAATAAAATTTATTTTGGATGTCCTTTTGCCGGAAGTAAGTGAATACCTTTGCTGCTGTTTGACCTTGGTGCAGAGACTTCCTGAATGTTCTCCAGCCATTGAGTAGCATTTGAGCAAGACAAGTTAAAATTTATAGGCCCATATTTTAATCTTGGGTTCTTCAGATTAAGTACCTAACTCTGGATTTAGCAACTAAGATTAAAAGGTGGACCCTATTATTAGTATTAGTTTATTTAGTATTATTTGTTAAACCAAGTGTATATGGCTCAGTCTTGGGAGGTTAAAGGTGTCCATTTGGTTCAGCACATTAATCTGAAAGTTTACATGTATATGTTTTTTTAAATATTCTTTGAAAATAAAGTTCCAAATTAGCATTATGGGCCTCCTGCTGGTGTTGCTATGTTGTTGAAAAGTAAGTTTGTACACCAGCATAATGGCAGCTCTATCTCAATTTGTAAACCATTGTCCAGCTTGATTTATTGTGAATCTTCTTATGTAAGCACCAATTTAAATATCAGACAATAGTTTGTCGAAAATTGCCTTTATGTAGAATAAGAGCACTATACAATATCTCTCTGGACTCATGTATTTCTGGTGTCACAATGTTACCTTTAGGAAAGACGGCTGCTTCTCACAGTAGGCAAATTATAATTTGCCTTTCTGAAATGCTTTTATTATGCCAATCTGTGCATTTTTAGAAAATTTACACAAACAACTTTTCTTAAGCTCTATAAATACTTCTGTCATGTAGCTTATAAAAAGAAATGGAAAAGATCCTTAGAAGGATTTTTTAACTTCTGTAGAAACTAAAGTTTCTTTTAAAACAAAATTTAAACTTCTGTCTCTTATGACTGCAAAAAGATCCTTCCAAGTGGGTTACAGGAAAAGTTTATTTCCTGAATTTCATACCTTTTAAATACACACTTTTTTAAAAAAGCACCATGAGCAAACTTTACTAAATAGGGTAAAATCTTATTCCAGATTTTGTTCATCTATGGAGACAATTTCAGTTGCTGTTTTTTAAACTATTGTGCATACAATTTAAATTTTAATTTTTCACTAATATCAATAAACTGTGTTCTTACAGGCAATCATTTATGCAATTTCTGCTGTGGATGATATAGACTACAAGAAAGCAGAGGAAAAGTACATAAAGGGACCATCTGTCAGCAAAAGGTATGATTGGTGGTTATTGAAATCTCCTCCAGAATTTTACTTGTCAAACTTTTCGCTAGAAATTAGCCTGATTCTCACTCATCTTTGCATAAAAAATCAGCTTATATTCCCAACTTCAAGTTCCTAAGGAAATAACTCATTAGATTTTACCTTTTTTTCCTCAATCAGTAAAATCTTTGCAAAAGTGGGCTTTTCCAGCAGTCCCTCAGCTTTTGTATGAATATTACTATGTATTCAGATTTAAAGCAAGATTTGACTATTCCCACATGGAAACTTGTCAGAAATTGTACCTCCTTAAACTGAGCCTTTGGCTTTTCATCTTACTTTAAAAAAAGGGGGAAAAAAAAAAAAAGGTGGGGTGGGGAGCTGGAGTCTCTGTTCCAGTTCAGTCCCCTTTGTGCTGAATGAGTGGTACTCAGAAGTTGTAATGTGGCTACAGCTGACCAGTTGTGATTTCTGTTTGTGGAGGGGAATTCTTAACTCATATCATGCTGGTGGAGAGTGCCTTTGCCAGCCTCACCTAGCATAAGAGGGCAAACCAGGGGAGGAAGTGTTTGGCATGGCATGGGGAGGGGATAGAATGGAGCCTCCCCAGGCCAACTCTCTGCTGGCATGTGGGCCTTTAGGGACCATATCCCTCTCTCTGAAGTTAGAGCAGCCCATAGGCTGCTCTAATTTCTGTTGATCTTATGACCTAGGGTGACCAGATGTCCTGATTTTTATAGGGACAATCCCGATTTTTGGGTCTTTTCCTTATATAGGCTTCTATTACCTCCCACACTTGGTGTCTGGTCACCCTATTGTGACTACTTTAGTAAGTAGCCATAACAGGCTCTGTGGTGTATACTTACTCCTCATGTACTGAGTGTATATTGTTGCAGGAGTGATTCTGGCCTAAACTTTTTGAAACATAAATGCTGTGAAGTCTAAATGCTGAAAAATATAATACTCTTGTCACACAGAGAGGAAGAAATCAGATTACTAAAATCCTAATCTGAGAGTTACCTTGGGCAGATATGGAAGCTGTTGTAAAATATGTATTGAGCAACAGTAACTAAACTCAATTAAATTGGGGCGTAGAAGATTATTGCATAATAGTCATAGTTTATATAGCACAATTGTGACATATACAAAGGGATAATTTGAAGAGGAAATGGAGACTCCTGTTCACTTTCGCTTAGTGCATGTACAGTAGGACCTCAGAATTATGAGCTGACTGGTCAACCACACACCTCATTTGGAACTGGAAGTACGAAATCAGGTAGCAGCAGAGACAGGGGTGAAGAGTGGGCGTGGAAAGCAGATACAGTACAATACTGTTAAATATAAACTACTAGAAAAATAACGGGAACATTTTTAAAAAATTAACAAAGTAAGGAAATTGTTTCTGTGCTTGTTTCATTTAAATTAAGATGGTTAAAAGCAGCATTGTTCTGCACGGTAAAGTTCCAAAGTTGTGTTAAGTCAATGTTCATTTGTAAACATTTTGAAAGAGCAACCATAACATTTTGTTCCGAGCTGTGAATATTTCAGTTACCAACCACCTGTTTGTAACTCTGAGGTTCTACTGTAATCAGTTTTTGATTAAAACTAGTTTAGATGTGTTTATTACGATGAAAATGCAAACTTGTAAACAAGATGAAGACCAAAGATTGTGGGTATTTAAAGATAACTGTAAGATGTTTATTTTTTTAAAATGTACTTTGCCAACTTATAATTGTAAAGCGAACTTATTTCATTATCCAGCTACTGAAATGATTAGATGTTGGAAATATTCCTACTGACTAGTATGTTTTGGGTTGGTTTTTAAGAAGAAAGTAAGTTTATTTGTAAAGGCAGGAGTTCAGTGCAATGTTTGGGTTTTTCTTTCAGGGAAAGAGAAATATTTGACACAGAAATTCTAGAAAAAAAGAAACTGGAGCTTCTGAAGGCTGATCTGGCCCCTGAAGACAGTATATAGAAACAGCGGTAGGGAGCTTTAAAGTCTGCAGTGGCGCTGAATGCATATCATGAGGAAGAAATCAATTTTTTTGTGTACAATCTCAAATATTTTTACTTTTTTATCAACATGTAAATATTCTGTAGTGCTGAGTCTTCAGAGTGCTGTGTTCTTTCAGATGCAGTTGTACTTTCATGTCTTGTAAGTTTTTTTTGTTGTATGGAACTGCTCATTGCTTTGCTCTGAGTAATATAATGCTGAACTTCTGTAAAACTAATATTATGAAGATGTAATATACATTTTTATGGATGTATTGCTAGTCAGTTAGCTTGACGTCACCCTACCCTACTTGAAATGTACATTAGTAACGATCCAAGAGGATAAATGGCAAAAGCTTTGTGAGACTTTTGACATAATCATGTAATTTGTATTTAATTTTGTGTGGATTAGCCTTTCGAAAGATTTTCCTCTGCCATCAGAGGAACCTGTAATGATAGAAATTTAAGAGTTGCAAGGTTTTCTATAGCCAAGTATTCTTTGGTAGTTTCATTACCGCTAAATATACTGGGTTTCCTGTTTTAAAATTATCAGAGGTTGATTGTCCTTGCTCTACTTTAATTTGTGTACCTATGTGGAAATAAAAATGCCACCCATTAATGAAACCCAAGGCACAGAAACTCCTTCTGTTAAGAGGGCAACTTTGAACTTAGTGTAAGGGAAGGTGTTCCAACACATTAGAATTATTTTTATAATATGACCAGCTTCTCTTCTAGAAAGATGAAGCAATAAATTCAATGAGTGTCATGTTCAGCATATTGTAGGTTAATGAAACCACGGTTTCTAGGCACACATTTGGTATTTTTATGTCGAACCTATTCAAAAATCAAATCTGCATGCTTCTGGAGCTGTGCCAGCATTAGAAGCAGTTCACATCATGGTATCATAAATTCATTAGTATGTTGCAAGCAGATTACTGTTGGCTGGCCAACAGTGAAACTGGCTGACATCAGCATTTGTATACAGACTACTACTTAATTTGGGAAGAGCCAATCAAAAAAATTAGCTATTTATATTCTATTTATAGTGTGACGCTCTGATCAGGGTGTGGTATACAGTCTGGACTGAGGTGTAGTTTGATTTATATGGAATTAAATGCTGTAGCTTAATTTTTTCAAATCTAATGCTTTGTGAGAAATTGGAATGTAAAATGGCATATTGATATTGTGTGCGTATGTACAATATATGTGTGTGTGTGTTCATCGGTATAGTTCTTCAAATGACACTAACTGCACTGTATCTTGAGTCTATCCTTGTATGGTTTAGTGACCTATTAAATAGATGTATTAAGAACATGAATGTGACAAATGAATGTGGGTATATCGTACTAAAATGTTCTTTTCATCAAAAAATTTTGAAAAAGGGATAATGCAATTTATATACATTTTTGGCATGGTATAAAACCTTTAATTACAAGCCAGTTATATAAATGTACCTTCAATTCTGCTAAGGTCTTGAAAGCTGCTTTGGCAGATATTAATTATAGATGGAGATTTCTGAGCTTGGTGCTATCTCTTTACAATGTGCAAGCTTTGTAATTCCACAGATGCATTTTTCATTAGTGTTGCCATAATATTTATGGGACTTCTAAACAATGCCACAGTGGCTGAAATTCTAATATCTCATGTTCTTGAATTACAGTCTGGAGAGAAGTAACCTCAAAAATTCTGATGCCTTATTTATATGCATCACACTCTTTTCATGTTCATTTTTTCCCCTTTCCCCTTCTAATCAAATCCTACCATACTACTTTTTTTAAATACAAACTACTAGTAATATCTAATCTAATTGCACTTTGTTAACCAAGAATGGATTGTCCTAAAGTAGTACATCATGTTGAATTTTCTTATTTTTAATATGTGCCTAGCTAGCACAACTTAGCCTTGAAAATATTAAAAGCAAAATGTAAACATTATCTTCAAAAACCAAAGGCTAGATAGCTTTTTTTTTTTTTTTTTTTAACTGTTGTTTTTATGGGCATGTTAAGGCCAGATTCTGCGCTCCAATCCATGTTTGGCTGTCATTGACTTCAGTGAGTGCTGCAAATATGTATCCAAAGGCTTAATTGGATCTGTAAACGTAACTGGAATGATAAATACTTTCCACTCATTGCAGAAAGGTCATAGACCATTTCTGTAAAGTATAGATAAATCCAAAGACCATCTTTGTTAATTCCCATAAGATATTGTATTAAATTTAACAGTACATACAGAATGATATTGTGTAATGCAATAATATTTACTTTCTATTATGTACAGTATTTACCTTTTTATGGTATTTTGTGTCACTTCAGTTTCTTAGGTACCAGTTTCAGTCAGTATTTAACAAGGCATGAACTCAAAGGTTTATTATTTCTACTTTGTTTAAATAAATTCAGTTGCTTCACATACAGCTGATGTTGTCCTTTGCTCTCAATAAAAAAATAAATAAATAAAAATAAAAACCTCTAGCTGCATTTTGTATTGTCTGAAAGTTGAGTTGATTTTTGTTTTCTTCCAACTATGGGTATGTCAAATACCATTAAATGACATTTGGTATAGTATTGTGTTGAAGTATTTTATCTTGTAAGATAACATCTGGGTGAATATAAGAGCAGTGTCTTGTATTGTAACTTTTAATAAAACAGAGTAATCAAAAAAACAATTTTAATCAGTAGGTTCTTCATAGGGGAGTACAGTACACTTTAAAAATAGCACTTCCAGTATTCTGTGAGCAAAGCGGTTTCTTTTAAAATGTTTAACTGTCTGCCTGTGTTTATATCTAATTCATGGTCGATTTGAGTAAGCATCCAAAAGTATTTGTGATGCGTTTATCGAAATTGAACGTGCTGAGATCTCCTGTCAATATTTTAATAATTTATCTTTAACATGTGCACTAATGTGTTTTACTTATAATTTAATTGTAGGCTATTTACCCTTTACAACTGTAATAAGAATGGACCTTCAAGTAACTCAGCTGTGTTTTTTGTCCAAACCCAATTTAATTGTTTGACATCCTGCTGATGGAATCTTGTTCAGTACTTTAGAGCTAAGCTACACAGAGACATTTACTGGAGTAACTGTAACTTCTAATGTGAATACTCTTTAGAGTGACCAGATGCCCTGATTTTGGGGTCTCTTTCTTATTACCTCCTACTCCTGTCCGGTCACCCTAATGCTCTTATTCTGACATGAGTCCCTTTGGGATTTAGTTTGTCACTTCCACGTGGGGAGTTATAAATATAGCAAGTTAGCCAGGTTGATAAATATCCCTATGTAGACAGGTCCTCACCCTAGATACTTGTTCCCCCTGCCTTAATGTAGTTCATTGATATGCATCTATGGCATGTTTTCTTCATGTCTAAGCAATGTATGGACAAAATCTTATGGAGGAAGTTTCTGTTAAATTTTGTTGGTGTGTAAACTTAATGCTTTTTAGGTGTTAAGCTGTTCTTTTGGATAATGAAATTTTTAACACACTGTAAATAGGAGATAGCATTTTGTGGGGCCTGAGACTAAACAAAGAGGCGCTAGTGGCTGTCCAGCTGCAGCGCCAAGTACTGTACTGTCGCATATCGGATTTGAAGAATAGCATCTTACTACATCCATCAGACACATTTTTCTGAGAAAATGCTGATCCTCACAAGAACCTCATCTGAATGGCATATTTAAAATATGTTAAACCTGTATAAATCTCCCTGTTGTCATGCTTTTCAGGAGTCTGTCCACTCACTCCTTAAACCTGTGGCTTTTTTACAGTTCTGCATACAAGGGTGGGCAGGGATGAGCTCAGGGCTTCTGCCCTGTGGCAGGGGTTGGTGGACTAGGGCCTTTTGCCCTGCAGGGATGTGGGGGTCTAAAGACTTAGAGTGGGTGGGGGGAGGAGGGAATCCTTCCAGCTTTCTGGTTCTCTGGTTAAAAATGAGCCGGTTGCAGAGGTAAGAGTTCAAAGGGAGATTTGCATCAGTGGCTGAGAGTGCCCCTTGCGTATCGGGGGTCAGCAGGTGCAATGTTTGCAGAGTTGGGTTGCGTTTGCTGTAAGCGAATACCCCGCAAGACAGTGGGGCTTTGAAACATGCCGTGAATCTAATGCTAATGCTAGCGGCATGGATACCTGCTAAAACTAACCTCCTGACTGAAGTGGCAAAGAGTCCTGTGGCACCTTAAAGACTAACTAAAATTTTAGAGCATAAGCTTTCGTGGGCTAATACCCACTTCGTCGGATGCATGCAGTGGAAGTATCCAGGGGCAGGTATAAATGGGTAGGCAAGAACCAGGAGGGAGATAACAAGGTTAGTCCAATGAGGCTGAACCAGCTTGTTATCTCTAATCAGGGAGGGTGTGGTATTCCTCTAGTAGCTGAACTGAAGGTGTGAAGAGCGAGAGAAGAGAAACTGCTCTTGTAGTTAGCTAGCCATTCAAAATCTCTATTCAGTCCCAAACTGCTTGTGTCAAATTGGCAAATGAATTGCAGCTCTGCAGTCTCTCTTTGCAGTCTGGACTTGACTTACTGAGGAAAACATCTGCCGAAACCCGGGATCGAACCAGGGACCTTTAGATCTTCAGTCTAACGCTCTCCCAACTGAGCTATTTCGGCTGATTGAGAGTTATTTGCTTTCCTCCTTCCTCTGAAATTGAAGAGTGATGCTCAAGGGCTCATTAAAGGGCATTTAAAATGTATTTATTAATGATTAATCGGGTGCTTTAGTGTTTGCCTGTGTAGCCCATTGCCAATGTATGCAAAGGTCCACTGCCTCCCTTCTTTGATTTGATAGCCATGAGCAGGCACTACTGCACATAACCCGGGGAGACCCTGGCCAAGGCTGTCCAGGGGAGACATGCAGGGTAGTATGCCTTTGGCCCACTGTTACAACTCCAGTGCTGTTGACATTGTTACTGATTAACGAAGTGGGTGAGAAGAGAGGAGCCTCGGGTTGCTTTTTGGGGCTGGGGGAGCAGACTGCAGCGGATGTACGGGGAGAGGAGGCTAAAATTTGGCTATATCTATGAAATATGTACCCAGAAAGACCGTATTTCTGCCCTTACTCCTTTGCCCGTTTGCAAATGCGGGATGCTCAGCTGTAAGACCAATTGAAGGCGCAGAGGGACAATCTTTTTTCTCAGGTGAGCAAAGCAAAGGGCCGTGGGAGGCAGTAGCCACAAATCCCGCAGAGGGCTTTTTTTGAATCGGATCAAATTCCAGTGTGGGGTTCTGGCCACGGGCCCGGTGCAGTGTATTATACTGCTCCTTGTACCAATGTGCTACTTAGGGAGTACTGAGCGTGCTCAGTAGCCTTCATTAGCCATGAGATTCTGCTGACTGCTATTGACAGGGGTTAAAAAGTGGCAAAGGGAGGAGATGGGTGGTCGGGGTCTGAGCAGGGGGCGGAAATGGGCTGGGCTGGTCCGGGGGTCAAGCAGCTGGAGAAAGGATTAGCAGAGGGGCGTGGGCTGAGGAATCCCCCCCCCCGCCCATGCAGAGGCAGCCTAGCGGGGGAGGGGCTCTGCCCTGGCTGCCGCTTGAAATCCGGGACCTGTTCAGATGGCCGCAGATCCCCCCCCCCCATGCTATTTTAAACTACAAAATCCGGACATGTCCCTGAACATGGGGCCATCTGGTGACCCTAGTATCTATGGGGGCAGAGGGGTGGCTCGCAGCAGTGGAGGTTGTGTCGGGGGGATTCATGGGGGTGCAGGGGCATTGGATAGTAAAAATATGTAATGCTAAGATTTTGTGGACCAATGCACACTCTGCTGGGTGCACCCAGCAGCGATCTCTATGGGGATGATGGGTGCGCTGTGCGGGGCACTGAGAGGGTGCTGGAGCCAGGCTCCCCTCTCTGCCAGCTCCTGTTCCGTTCCCACGCGGGGCTGGCTCCCACCACCCCCCTCGCTGGGATGCTCTTCTGCGCGGCTCTATGTCTGTGACCCAACCTGCCACCCCCCGGGATCGAACTCCCGACCTCGGGGTTCCCACACACACCCGCGCTCTAACCGCTGCGCCAGCTGCGACCGTCCACCCCGGGGAGCTGCCCAGTCCCCTAAAGCGGGACAGACCTTGACAGCCCCCCGCCCGCTGCAGGAGGAGCCGCCGCCATGAGAACCGCCTAGGCCAGGCCCGGGCGGACCCGACAGAAGACTAGGCGCCGCCAGGGAGTCGGACCGCAGCGGAAACTGCCGGCGGCGGGGGTGCGGGGGGGGGCCAGCCGGCCGCTGATTGGAGGCGGCGCGTGTCAGTCACGGCTGGGATCGCGCATCCCTGCGGGGAGCGGCATCATACGGTGCCCCCCGGCACCCCGGGGGGGGGGGTTGCTGACCCTGGTGCTGCTGCAATGAGATGATCTGCAGCCCGAGCCGATCAAATGGGCCCCCTCGCCCCATGCAGCGTCTCGGGGCCGCCCCGCTGGTCTGCATGGCGGTCAGCAAGTTGTGTGACGTCCCGCAAAGCTACCCCCCCACCCCGGGATGCGTGAGGCCCTGACACCCCCCTGGGGAATATCTCGGGATCATAATAATGAGGGAGTGGCCGCCCCCTGGAAGCTGGAGCCGGGCTGTTTTGCACGGCTGATCAGAACAAGACGGGTATTATCTCGGCGCTGCACATTAGTATAAAAACGCCTCTCTGGAGAGTAGGTTTCTTGTCCCTGCCCCAGCGGGGTGATCTGGAGCCCCGCAAACACAGGGGCTCTGAGGAGGAGAGATCAGGCCGCGGGGCGAGCCGCTGAGGAAGGCCGGGTCCTTGCTCCAGTCCAGCCCTTCCTCGGTCGCCCTCGAATAATGTCTGCAGCCTTGTTCTGCCAAAGCTTGCCAATGGCAGGTACAAAGCAAGACGTGAATTTAAGACCTTAGGGGGCTGCGGGAAGGTTTCCAGCACGCCGGTCTCTGTGGCGCAATCGGTTAGCGCGTTCGGCTGTTAACCGAAAGGTTGGTGGTTCGAGCCCACCCAGGGACGCGGTCTTGCTTTTTGCCTGGTCGCTTCAGTCCCGGTGCTGGGGTACGGGGAGATAGGCTGCGTGCGCGGGGGATGCAAAGGGAACGGCCCAGGTTGCAAGTGGGGAGCCGTGGCTTGTGCAAGGGAAATAAATCCTCTTCCTGGAGGAGAGGGGGAGGGAGTGTGTATTTTGCACGAGGCGCGGGAGCATTTGAGTGGCACACTGAGTGGGGGAGGGAAGTGAGAGAGCAGCCAGACAAGAGCTGCCCCTACTCAAGATGGCTGCACCAGCAGCCAAGGAGGGAGAACGTGTTTCTTTGTATACACACGCCCCAAGCCCGCACAGCCAGGGGTCCCCCTTGCAAACAAACCCTCTGCCCGGTCTGGGACAAGCGAGGACCGCTCACAGGTAGTTTGTGCCCCCTTGGCTGCCCCACGTTGCAGATCTTAGTCCACACGCCTGGCAAGTATCCTGGCCTCACCTTTCGAACACACACCCCTTTGCAAATAATTTTGCACCGCCAGCCTTACACACACACACACACCCTCCTCCTTTCTCTGACACCACCCACTTTA
>ML677376.1:3448662-3510044 GCA_007922305.1 Dermatemys mawii | reverse complement strand
ACACCACCCACTTTACACACACACCCCGCACAGACAGACACCTCCTTACACATAGACACCTCCTTTCACACATACACACACACACACACACACACCCTCCTCCTTTCTCTCACACCACCCACTTTACACAGACACACACACACACACATCCCTTAGACAGGCGGAACCTGGGGGGTCTCCCTGCGTTTCCCCGGCCCGCCGGGGACCGGATGTGGGGGCTGCACCGTTTCCCAGCCGGATGGCTTAGGCGGGTGCACGGCGCCTGCCAGGCAGAGGTTGGCTGAAGGGCTGGAGGCGAGATGGCGGCGCTGGCTGGTGAGTGGGGGGCAGTAGCCCCCCCCGTCTAGGGGTAGAAGCAGGGACACCCCCCTTATCTGGAGGATGGGGGAGTCTCCCCTCTAGGACATGGGCAGGGCCAGCCTCCCTGCCTGGGGGTCTCGCAGTAGGGTGGGGGGAAGGGACAGCCCCCCCCCCCCCGAAGAAGGTTGAAAGGGGGGTTGCTTCCCTTTTGTCTTGTGTGTGTTGGTGGGGGAGGGACCCTGCCCAGTGGGCTCAGCCCAACCTCACTGGTAGGAAGATTCCCCTCCCCTTCTGCCCCCGAGCTTAGGGGTCTAGACTGTGTGTCTCCCTGGCAGGGTGGTGCTTACGGCTGGGAGAGAGCGTGGTGTTCAGTGTGTGGGTGACACACGGTCGCAGGACCCCCTTGTGAAGCGCCTTGAAAGTATCTCTCCACTCCCTCCAGCCCACACGTGGATTTCGGCAGCCTGGTCCTCTGGGATCTCTTGGGGACCAGTGTAGGCCCCAAAATCCCTGCACCGGGGTTGTGACAGCTCAGTGTGGCTTGTCTGACAAACTCGCACAGGTGGCAAGTCCTGGGCTGTGGATCAACAGGGCGCTAAGCAAACCGAGACATGCACCACAGCAGGCTTTGAACTGGATTTAAGGATTGGCAAATGCCAGCCCGGGCTGGTGACTGGCACCCCCACTGTACCTGCTGGCCTGTTGCCATTTGCATGAGATTTTAAACCTCTCATTGGCATACTGCTGCAATGCAAAACTCTGTATTGCAAGAGTGCAATAATTCCAGGGCTGCCATGCCAAAATGCATATATTCAAAATAAATCCCCCCTTCTCTTTGTCACTAATGGGCTCAAAGGTCATTACAACTGCAAGGAGCTCAAACATTTATTTGCCATTTCTGCTGTTTGCAGTTATGGGCTTTGCTGCTGGAAACAGACTCTTGGTTTCCCATGTGTTTTTTTCCGAACAGGTTGTGACCTTTTCTTTGCTGATACACATTATTAAAGTTTTGTGGTCTCTCCATCTAGCACTAGAGAAAGAGAAGAGTGTCATGTTACCCTGAAACCTATTTGTAAACCCGCACTCCCACCTGCCTGGTTGTAAAACTCAGGCTGAGAACTCTTGTGTTGTCCCTGTGTTGTTTTTGGTGGCAAACACTCCAGGAAAATGACTTGCATCCAAACTACTGCTTCAATTGATTTATATGAATGCTAATAGAAGTATCTTCATTAAACTTATTTTTAACCCCCCCCCTTTTCCTCCCTCCACACACACTGCTCCTCAGAGCCTACCTTTGGGGCCTAAACTACCTGCCTATGTCTCTCTAAAAACTGCCTTTAAAACTGCTCCAAAATATGGGAGATTAGGCACGTGAGGGTAGACCAGAAAAATAGTTTGTATTTATTTTTTATTTGTACTGCAGAAGCATCTAGGAGCACCAGTCACGGACCAGGCCCTCCACTGCACCAGGCCCTATACAAACACAAAACAAAAAGACGGTCCCAGCCCCAGAGAGCTTTATGTACAAAGGACAAGAGAACTGGGGAGCCCAGAGTGACAATATAACAGTACTGGTCAGCAGGATAGGTGGTGGTTTCAGCAGCCTGACTCTTAAGTTTTTTGTAGGCATCATGGCAAAGGAGAGTTTTCAGGAGGGATTTAAAAGAGAAGAGTGAGGTAGCTTTTGCGATGTTTACAAGGAGCTCCTCCTATGAGGGAAGGCCAAATGGATAAGGAGAAACAGAGGCATGACTATTAAAAGCAAAATAACAAAACCCACTCACCCTGCCCTCTCCAGATATTAGGCTGCCGTCCCAGTCCTAGATGGGTACTAGATTGCTGACTTCCACCCATGCCAGTGCTACCTGCAGGGCTGTCAGTGTGAGAGACAGTTTGAAATAGTGACAAGTTAGGTGAGGTTATATCTTTTATGGATATCTTCTGTTGGGGAGAAAGACAAGCTTTTGCGCTCCACGGAGCTCTTCTTCAGGTTTGGGAAACTGAGTGTGTCATAGCTAAATCCAAGGTGGAGCAGTTTGTTTAGCATAAGTAGTTAACACATTTCAAGGGACTCTCAAAAAAGTATCATTTAAGTCACTAACCTACTAGACAGTGAACTGTAGGCACTCTTTCCTTTAATCACACTTATGGTTTGGACAGAGGCCCAGTAACACTTGCTTGACGTGCATTGTTCTTGACATTTTAAAAAGCACCAGTCTGTGTGTACATTTCTTTCTTTCTTGCTCTGGTTGGTGTCAGGGCTAATATATTTTGGTGGATGAATGTGACTTTGTGGGGAATGGGTTAGAGTTTTATGACTGAGAGATCTGCTTAGCTTTCCAGTCCTTGCAGAATTATACCCATTTGTGAATTATGATGAGCAGGTTGGTCAGTATTAAACCTCCTACCTGGGCCTTGGACATCCCTGCTCTCCTTCCCCTGCCTCCACCAACCCTACTCCCTCCTGGTCCGTTATCCTGAGCTCTGAGCCTTGGGGGAGGAATATCAGGCTTAGGGAAATGCAGGCCCTGTGATGGCAATGCAGCACCGTTCTCATCTTTCATTGAGATTCTGGCTGTGTTAAAGGTAAACTGCCCTGTGGCTTTTGTTCACAGCTCCTCGCCTGGCCCGCGCTGGGATCTTTCTTTTGCGGTAAGTAGCACCTGGTTGGTTGAGCAACCACAGAGAAAAAACTTGCGTGGGGGGGGGAAGGCAAAGTGAATTAAATCATTTTGCTGCTTGCAGCCCTCTTTATGCTTTCCTCGTTAATTCTTCCAATCTGCCGTCTCTACAGCCTATTCCTTTCATGTATTTCTCCTCAGTGAGAGTGCATTTGCGCAGAATGCAGCTGCAGAGCTCTTTGCTTGAGTTGTTGCTGTTCGTATAGAGACAATAATGTCAAGTTCTTAACAGACATTCACGGAAACAAGCCTGACTTGTCTGATTGTGGTAGGGTCACTGGAAAATGTTGCCCAGTGGTTAGATCACAGGGCAGGAAGTCAGGACTCCGCTTCTGTTCTCACTCTGCCATGGACTTTGGTCAGAACACTTAATTCCTCCATTCGTCCATTTACCTGCCTGTAAATGGGGGTGTTATGCTTCACGGGGCTGAGGGACTTAATTAGCTAGTATCTGTAAAGCACTGTGAGATTCCAGGATGGAAGGGACGACATAGCTGTCCCAGTGTGGCTGCTGCACCATGATGTTCAACTGTGTCCATTTTTACAGGCCCAGCTCTGTGACACCTGTTCACACTCAGTGGCTCCATGAGACGCCAGCGACCAGCCATGCTGACAGGTAATACGACGCTGCCATCTAAGTTCTTTAGCTGAGTGTCACTTCTTCAGTTGGGAGATTGCGAGTGATACAGGAAAGGAATGTCTGTCTGCTACAGCTCCGTTCCGGTGTATGGCTGAAGAAAGCCTGGTTTCTCTCTCTCCTCTTAGCAATCAGTATTAAATGGCAAAACGTTGGGTCCTAGAGATGCACCTGCCAGGTAGCCTGAGTGTAATGAAGGTCCCAGTGAAAGTTCTCAGCCTGTGCAGCAGATTCCACAATATTTGGACTTCTCTCCACTACGTGGAGTCCGCTCGTTTGAAAAGCATAGAATTCACTCAGCCTGGTGTGCTATTTTTAATGCTTAGAACTTTCTGAAACAAAACTCAATGCAGTATATTCACCGTGTGATCCCAAACCCTCGCCATCCTCAGCCGCCTGCGTCACAAGGCAGAGGAATGATATTTACCAATGTTCTATGTATTGTGCTCCTCTCTTCATCGACTGGAATCCTGGTCTTTAATGTGGGAACGAGATCCAGTGCTTGTGAAAGTGGGGGACAAACAGCACTGGTGTTTGAGCCAGCTGTGGTGCGTCCTTCCCTCTGACCTGGCCAGCAGTATCCCTGGCTATTCCAGACACCGGCTCCTTACCAGAGCACCTTCGTTGTGACTTGCTCTTCCAACCCTGGATCCCAGGCACATGTTTGCCAGTGCATCCCTGTCCTGACCTGCACTATCCTCTGCCTCTCCATCCCTGAGCAGACATGCTTTATTGTGCCGAATGGGGTAGTACTGTGAGATTTCCTCTGGATTTTAAACTAGCTGGTCCAAAGGTGACCGCTGAGTCTACCCTAACCCTATTGTGCCATCTTTAGCAGCAGCTGTTATTGAATTGACTATGAGGAGCTAATTCCAGTCACTCTGTGGGATCGAATGTCCTCATAGCTGAGACACCTTAATCAGTGACTCTGTAAATAACCGGATAAATTGTAAGCTGGTGTTGCCACCCATGTTGTTCGTTCTCAGCCCATCCCAGGTCCAGCAAAAGAAACCTACTGTCGTCCAGAAAAAATCCTACGTTCCTACCAGCCGGGGAGAGTATATTGTCACCAAACTCGATGACCTAATCAACTGGGCTCGTAGGGTGAGTGGCCAGGAGCGCCCGGGACCTGTAAACAAGAACGGGTAATGAAGGCTTTGGCGTGCTCGCGGGAAGGTAGATGAGTCTGTCTCTTCAAAAGGGCAGCAATTGATTTCAAAACCTCTGGTGCCCTGCGATGAAATAGGGCATGTTCCTTGGCCAGAGTTGGGGGCTTCAGAGAGAGGGCTAACGACTTAATCTGAAGGCGCTACAAACTTGCTTAAATATTGTGTTGAGAGAGTCACCCTGTTCCTATGTGGCTTCCCTCCTACCTTGTCTATTCCACCAAATGTCAATTTCTTGGCTCTTTATCCATATCCACAGTGGCTATGCAGAGTTCAGCCTGCTTTATTGTTGGTGGGGCTCCTCAGAGGGCACCTTAAACTGAGGTGTCTCTGCTCTGGAGAGTAAGGCTTTGTCATGGCCAAGATTGTTTTTCTCCATTCTCCTGGGCCCTTGTGCCATTTGTTGTGCACTGGCAGCTGCCCCTTTGCCCCAGAACCGGCTGCATTTCAGTGGAGCTGTAGGTATATCTTGGGCATACTGTGAAAGGCTATATGCATACACATAGGCGTGAAGTGCCTTGGGGCAGAGGCCTTGCCTTCCCATTTGTATGCAAAGCCCACCTCCATCTGTAGCATTACACACTTAATACAGAACGTAAAACACCCTCTTCCCCTCAGACTTACTGTCCCTTGAAACATTCTGAGCAGCCCACACGGGTCTCAGGGCTGCAGACCCCAGTCTTATTTTAAGCACCGTTCACCTAACTCCGATCTCTCCCGTCCCAGAGCTCCCTGTGGCCGATGACCTTTGGCCTGGCGTGCTGTGCGGTGGAGATGATGCACATGGCAGCTCCTCGCTATGACATGGATCGCTTCGGGGTAGTGTTCCGGGCCAGCCCCCGGCAGGCGGACGTCATGATTGTGGCCGGCACCTTGACTAACAAAATGGCCCCAGCCCTTCGGAAGGTGTGGATTTTGGCCATGTTGGCATGTGCAACTTTATGACTCAGGTGCAAAATGAGTTCACTGTGAAATCTCTCTCTCCTCCAGGTTTATGACCAGATGCCTGAACCACGCTATGTGGTCTCCATGGGAAGGTAAATGCCAGAGGCTTCCTTATTCTGTTTCAATTTGCTGGAAGGAGATCAGTTGCCACAGCCTATATAAAGTCAGGGTATGCAGTCGTGGGGTGTAATTGCGCCCCATGTAAGCGAACTGAGGTAGCATTACTTTGACTAGCTCAGATTCCTGGAGCGGCGGAGCTCTGGTAGCACGGGCTGCAGAATGGGCTCTGCAAACCTGCCCAGGACCCTGCATAATTAGTTGTTAGGACTAGCCTGTGCTGACGTGTTATGATTAACAGTGCTCCAGGACCCCAGCTAACTAGATTAAAGCTAGCTGGAGTGTGTCTACACGAGCTGCAAACCACCCAGGAGTGCAGTATTGACCTACCCTAAGAATGTGTATCGGGATGAGCAGCATGCGGCAGCAGGAGCAGCAGCGATTTTAACCTCAAACCCCATTTGTATGCACAGATCATGATGCGGGTTTGGGTTATTGTTGTGTGATTGACGCAGAGAGATTTCAAACGTAGATTTCTTTTAAAGGAATGAAATTCTTTAAGTCTCTTGCTCAGAATCTGGTCTGTCGGGAAAGCAGCCGGGCTGTCCAGAGATTCTCAGAACCAGGAGCCTAAGCCAGGCCCGTGGGAGATGCACTGATGCACAATTATTTATCTGCATGTGCCGATAACTGCATGTGTCACTTAGGCTCTTGTGTCCTGAGAGCTCGGCCCTGAGTGTTCATGTGGAATGGCCACAATATTGACCCAGCACTGAACTGTCTGAAACTTGCCCATTGCTCTAACATCTTGTGTTTTAACTGCCGTGTGGCTCTGTTCTCTCAGCATCTCTGATGCTTGGGTAATGTCTTGCCTTACCTTCTGTGTAACTCTTGCCTGCTGCTCCCGAGTTACGCTTCAAAGGAAACTGAACCCTTTACATCTTTTGTAGCTGTGCTAATGGCGGTGGTTACTACCACTACTCCTATTCCGTGGTGAGGGGCTGCGACCGCATTGTGCCAGTGGACATCTACGTTCCAGGTAAGAAGAAACTCTGCTTGTCTCTGTGGGATTCCAGTACGTTACTCTTAAGCGCAGCAAGCTGGAGCAGAGCTGCAGCAACCTAACATTGTGTTTTAGTTCATACTGCGATTGTAATACATTATGACTCCTGTCCAGTATGTAACTACTTAAGAGCCTTTTGTTTAAGTTTTAAGCTGCATTGCTTAAATTTTCAGGCTTTCATTACATTATGTTCAAAGAAGGAACTGGGAGGAAAGTCAAATCCTTGTAACTTCTGTACAGGTGATTGCATCAAGTCCAGTCTGGGTATTCATTAATCCCCAAGAAAGGGATGTTCTCTGTCAAGATACCAAGTTATTTACAAGGAAAAGCAGTCCTGACATTCATAAAACTTTTCCAAGTGCATCCCAGTTCTAACGTCTAAAAATACAGCCCTTTCATCTGTGACAGCTGCTTTTTTTAATGCAAGAGAAAAACTTATGCCTTATTTCTAACTTAACAGTGAGAGTGATTAACCCCTCTGGGACAAACTGCCACAGGACGTCTTCAGAACAAGGCCGGCTGCCTTTCTGGAAGAGATGCTTTAGCCAAACACAAGTTATTGGGCTCCATGCAGGGGTAACTGAGTGAAATACTCTGGCCTGTGCTATGCAGGTCGTCAAGCTAGATAGTCTAATGGGTCCCTTTTGGCCTTAAAACGTATTCATTTATGGAATTTCTTTCTGAGTGGCTCCAGTACTTTAGCCCACCCAATGCAGCTGGCTGGCTGTTTATTACATGTATTGAGGTGGCACCTAGGGGCTCCGGTCATGGAGCAGGACCCCCCAGTGCTAGGCCATGGATAAACGTGGCCCCAAAGAGCTTCCAGTTCTCAGGCTCTCCCTTTCTCTCTCAGGCTGCCCGCCTACCGCCGAAGCGCTGCTCTATGGAATCCTGCAGCTGCAGAAGAAAATCAAGCGGGAGAAGAAGATTCAAATCTGGTACAGGAAATAGCCTCCCTTATTTATGAGCTAGCTATTCGCGCCCGTCCCCGACAGAGAAATGTATTTGTATTGTCACGCACACTGCAGCCGTGGTCTGCACAAGCCTCACAATAAAACGTGATCTGTTTAACGTAATCTCCTGTCTCTAACATTCCCGCTCAGTTGGGGGGCACACGCCCTAGCAAGTGTCGTTGCACACCCTTGGTGCTACCCGGGTGCCATCGTCCCATCCCTCTCTTTTTCAGGGACTCCCTGCAACTCACCCAATTCTCCACCTTCCAGGTGTTCTGGGTGCCCTCCCCCCACACAGATACCCCCATGGATATAAGGGTTAACTCAGCTAAGATTCTGAATTCACTGGTTCCTAGGTTGAATGGTTCATGCCCACTAGGTTCTTCAAATCGTTATCTGCTGTTGGCAAACAAATCTACTCTGTAGCCTCCCTCTCTTCTGCGATCTGGATCTGACCCAAGGGCTGCAGTGGAAATGACAGGTCCTGGAAACTGGACCCTTTTGTGTCGTGATGTTATTTACATCAAATAATGTTAATGGTACAACTGGCCAAAACCAATTTCTAATAACAGAGAAGTTGAGGCAGATTCATAAGTGAGTTTCAAGTGTTTCACAGGGTCCTGGCTTGATTTTAAGCTGGGGAAAAGTGCCTCTAAACTTCTGCCTCTGTGATGATAATGGGCTTGCATTCAGCTTGCATAGATGAGATTTATTTGGGGTTTGTTTTTTTTTTACTCCTCTGTGGCAATCAGGACTGAGACACATCCCCAGCTTTGCCACAGATGGGATGTTTTGTTATTCAGTCCCAAGCCTGCTCTAAACCAAACTCCCAGAAGTCTCATCTCCACTTTCTCACATGTAAAATTCTGAGCTTGATACTGTCGGCAAAAACACAGCTACAGCAGGGGCTGATATGGACTTAAATCAACATGTACTGTCTTCATTTCAGCCCATTACTGCAGCTTCTATACCTCCCTTTGCCATCCTAAATCTCTGCCATCTTTGATGTTTACACTTTTCATGTCTCTGTGACCTGATCACTGATCTTCAGTCGTTGCTTCAGCCAACCCACTAACTCCCGCCCCTTTTATAATCTTTGCTGCTAAGTTCGTCCCTCTGGCCTCCAGACAGATTTTTGCAGCTCTTCTCTGAACTCCATCCAGTTTATCATCATCCTTCTGTTAATGTGATGCCTGGTACTATGTCCCAGGTACTGCAGCATCAGAGCTGTACAGAGAAGGATTTACCTCCCTGTTCCATGACGTCTATACATACATCACTGTATTTGACCTCTCTTTATAGCGATATCCCATTGGATACTTAGCACTTCTTTACATCAGGCCTCTTATCTGGTTGCTTAACTAAGTACTGAGATCCCTGCCTGTCATGCTGACCAAGATTCTCATTGTTTTCTTTGCTCCCTCATTTCTGTCAGTATCCGCGTGTTATCTCTTGTCTTAGATTGGAAGCTCTGTGGGGCAGGGACCATGTACAGCCCGTAGCGCAATGGGGTCTTGGACTGTGAATGGGGCTCATCGGCATCACCACAATATATAGGGTTGTGAAGTCTACATTCAAGCACCCTCTTTATTGAGAATCATACCCAGCAATCTTATTAAAAGGCTGCGGCCTTTGTGAGAATGGAATAAGAATAGAAAGCTTCTAAACAAATCTTAGGCTGCCTACACCTCAGGACCACAGACTGGTGATTTGCTACCAGCACTTCAAGCCATCTGTAATGAGGGAATGCAGAGCCTTTGCAGAGTTACCCATGTGCTTATAAAAAATGAAAATAAATTATTCTGAAGTCTCAGCTGTAGATTTAAGTCAATTTAATGTCTTTAGTGTTCGTATTAATAGTGTGTCCACCACATCTATGCCCAGATGTGGGTAATTATTCATGTAATGGTAAATGTCCAGGAAGGTCATAAGAATTACCAGAATCTTAATTAAAAACAGGCCATTAGCCAAACATATGAGCAGAGATTCCCATGGGATTTGCTCTGGGAGTTGTCTGAATCTCTTTTAATTACATAAATGCAAATGTCAGGCTTTCAGAATTAAACTGTGGGGTGGAGGGTACTTTACTCGGCTTGTTGTGGAGAGTCAAGTCGTGATCGTTTTAAAAAAAAGACAGCGTTCCCCAGGAAACCTGGATTCGGAAATCCCTCGTTCAAGTTACCTATAGTCCTCTCCTGATTTTTACTTTAATCAACATCTGTGGAGCCTACAGCAAGGGCTCTGAGTGCTGGTCAAACCCCACAATAAAAGCATTCTTTAAGAGCAGAGGAGAAATGCCCCAGATCCACAGCCAGGCCACTCCACAAGGGGTCTGCCCTTGGGGCAGGTTTCTTTGACCAAATAGCACCTAGGTCTGACCTAGTGTCTTAGCCATAAATCTCAAAGCAGTGGGGCAGGGATAGGATAATGATGTATTGTGGCTGGGGAAACTGAGGCACAGAGGGGGGCAGTGACTTGCTCATAAGCACCAGCAGCTCAGGGGCAGAGCTGGGAATAGAAGGCAGGAGTCCCGAATCCCAGTCCTAGCCACTTGGACCCTTTGTGGTGCAGGGTCCGCTACAGACGTGCTAGTTCTAAACTGTCTCAAACTTCCAACTCTACTTTCGCAAATCCTCCCCACCCTCCAAACTTGCTGGAAAGTCAGATTGATGTGTTAATCTCCCCTCATTATTCATCACCCTGCGGTACTATTTCCTCCCCTCCCTGGATTGTAAACAGCCAGTCCTTGATGATTTAGTTTTCACTCCTGCTGGCAGCATTTCTTCTCCCTCTTTGTTGCAGCAGCGGCGTGAGCGAGACAGGAGTGGGTGCTGGGTGGCTGCTCACTCTTTGACGATAGTGGGCGTGATCATCTTGTGGAAGGAGTAGTATCGGCAGTCCTCGGGCGGGATTAAGTCCATCACGCTGGTGCTTATGTTCTCCTTTTTGAACCCTGCCTTCATCAGGTGTGCAACTTGAGTCTCCTAAGGGAGGGACAGGTAAGACAGAGACCGGTGAGGTTCTGAGCCGCCTCCGCCTGAACACACGGTCCGTCTCGTGATCCTCGATAAACACAACGCCCAATCCTTTGTTTAACCGATCTGGTTATGTTAAAATGACTCTGCGCCAGCCACTAAGCTGGCTGAAGCTTTACAACTGCCCTGGAAAAACACCCACTCTACTTCATGGTGCTTCTGAAGTGTATCCTTTAACTGGGTCCCGCCAAGCCCTACCTGTCAACTGTTCCTTCCTGCTCGCGTTACCATCTGCCTGTTATCTAGCCGTGCCATTTAACGGAGGGCCTGTTTGCAAAGGGCTGAGGGCTGGCCTGCTTTTATGTGGATCTAATCCAGGCCCGTAAAACTCATGTGCTCATTTGTGTCTGCAAACCAAATGGCAGGTGTGAGGCTAACAGCAGCTCTGCACCCGCCGTCGGGCAGGTGGTCGGACTCTGGTATCTGTACGCTCCTGGCAGCATCCTCCTTGGGTGAGTGAGAAACAACTGCAGGGTTTGGCACCCTCTCACCTGCGGTCGCGTCTGCCATCAGGCTCTCCGAGCCTCCCCCCCCCCCACCTCAAACATCTTCTCGATGTCCGTGTACTCCTTCTTGAGCAGCTCCCCCCAGGACGTCAGGTTGCAGTAGGTAAGCACGCCGCCGGCTTTCAGCAAGCGGAAAGCGTGACCCTGTGGAAGAGGGAAACAAACCAGAGGCTAATGGGATTTAGGGGCTGGCCTGAACACCATGTTCCCTCTCTGCCCCTTTCTGGGGCAGGAGCCTCCCCTCCGCAGCGTGGGGTTGCTGACTTGGAATCTACAGAAAACATGCTCCAGCAGGAGTGCCGGCACATCCCCTGCCCCTGACCCGCCTCTTCTCCTGAGGCTCTGCCCTCATCTGCTCCTCTTCCTGCCCGCCCTGTGTCTCATTGCTTTTCCCCTCCCACCCCACCCCTGCCAGGACGTGGGCTACAGATCTAACTCTCCAGCTCAAAGAGGCTGTCTCTTCCTCTGGGGAATTAAAGTCCTGCCCCTGCCAGGTGATGTCCTCCATTCCCAATGAAACCCAACCGGAGCTGAGAGCGCTCAGCACCCGGTCTGAGCCGGCCCCAAATGCCTGGAGCTGCTGCTGAAACGCTAGCAGGGGGCTTGTACTATGCGGATAATGAGTGAAGAATGCTGCTGAGTCTGTTCGCTGGAGAATTCCAGCAGAGTCTTTACCTGGATAAAGCTGAACTGGTGGGTGTGCCAGGTTTCTGCTGACAGGGGATAGGTGTCGTAGAGGATGCCTGTCCAGGAAAACCGATGGAAATCATGCATTAGCTACAAGAAATGCTGAAGCACAGAGTGGGACCATTTAGTTGAGCTAAGATTCCTCTTCGCAGCTGGCTGCCTGGCGCGTTTGAGTCACATGCATTGGATTCCAGCAACGCTGGTGATAGCTTCATCGTAACGTGCTTTCCTTCTGCCAAGCTTTGGGAGGCTGGGTAAGCTGGCTAGCTGAATTTCATCCCTCCCGCTTCAATGCAAACTAATGAGGCAGCTGGGCCTAGCAGCCAAGGCACTGAGCTGGGCATCAGGAGGCATCCGTTCTATTCTTGGCTCTGCCACTGCCCTTGGGCAAGTCACCTCCCTTTTATGTGCCTCAGTTTCCCCTCCAGGCCTTTGTCTCTTTGATTTAGACTGTAAGTCCTGTAGGGCAGAGATTGTTTCTCACCATATGTGGGTGCACCGCCTAGCCCAGTGAGGCTCTGTGGCTCTATCCACTAGGTCACACAGCCGCCCATGTAGCTAATGTGCAGCTCCTCCAGCAACGCATGTTACTTAAAGTCCTAGGGTGTGGGTTTTTTTCACAGAGCCTGAGCAATGTCAGCTCCCATTGAACTGGATGGGAGTTTCAAGTGCTCAACACCTGTGAAAATTAGGCCACTTGGTGGGCGTGTCGTCATTCTTACTCCCAGCATGAATAAGCTCAGGTCCTGTTCAGACTGGGTTAACGTAATACCCTTCTAGAGAATGTATAGCTAGAGCCTCTGATTCATGCTCCATTTGAATCCCTCCATTGTGTGATCAACACACCTAGGTTCCATAACATTTCAGGCCGGAGCATGTGCCACTCTTAATACTGCCCAATGAACTAGGTCTTGCTGGCTCTGGCATGGCTGGTCTTTCTCTGGGTCCCTGATCCACAGGTGTTGTGGAGGTCCTCACTGCCCAGCAGCCTCCTTCCCTTACAACCGACCCTTGGGATTCCAACCATCTCTTTGGATTTGTATTTCAATCTGCTCCTCTTACCGTCAAAGTGTCCGTCTGGCAGGGTTGGCACCACGTCTTCCCACAGCCCCTTCAAGGGAACGACCTTCAGGCAAGACAAGGAGAAGTCACAAGATGGTATGTATGATTCTGATCAGTAACTGACCAAAGTGAGAATAAGAAACACCCAGGGAATGGGGCAGGAAGGAAGAGTTGGATCCGTTTCCTCTACATGTTTTCCTTTTAACACGTCCCAATTAAATATAAAAGTCCAGCTCTACAATGGGAGCGTGATAGGTTCAAAGGAGCTAAGCTGAGCTGCACCAAGGAGTGGGTGAGTGCATGTGGAGGGGGCAGGGGGGGACAAGACCAGCATTTGCAACTTCTAACACACACACACTGGGCCAAATCCCACCCTGGTGTAATTCAAGTCCATTTGTTGCAGTGTAAGTTACACTAGGGACGGATCTGGCCTAGTAAAAGTACAGGAAGATGGAGGGATGGGGGGAGTCCACAAGTCAAATTGAACCCCACTGGCATCTCTCTGGTCCTCAGTGGAGTGGCATCCATGTAACCCAGGGCTGATGTGGTGCCCGGGTGTGTTAAGTTAACTGAGGGTCCTGTACCCCATCAAGGGGACTCGAATACACTGTGACTGATTTAAAAAATGGGTTTATGGTGCAAATGAATAAACAACTTGATACTAGTGAATGTACAGGAACGGTGTGGGGCCAGCCTTCACTTTACTGAGAGAGTTAATGTTTTGCTTAATGAAGTGGCTGTGTCTTGCTAACCTTTTCTTCTGCTTCCAAGTTATGAAAGTTTTTTGAACTCTGGGTACAAGGGTTTCCTCATTCAGCTCAGGGAAATCTAGAGGGTAAGAAATGGGCAGAAAGGCTGGCCTAGTGTTTAGGGCACTGGGGAGAGACTGGAGATCTGGAATCAATTCCTGGCTCTGACAGTCTTCCTGTGTGACCTTGGGCAAACCACAGTCTAGCCTCTGCCTCACCTCCCCAGCTGTAAGCTGGGGGTAATGCTTTGGGGAGTGGAAGAACAAAATCCTTTACCGACTGCAAGGCGCTCGGAGACTGGTTGTATATGGACATAGCTACACAGCCAGAGATTGGGATAAATCCCCCCATCCCAGGCCATATTGTGGCCCTTTGATGCTCCTACCTGAGCTCCACGGTAGCTACAAAGGTGCACAGTGTCTGCAATGCATCCTTATTTACAGCGAGCGGAGCTGCTCGTACCTTGTGGGGCTGTTTCTTGGCCCACTCCTGGAGCCTCTGGAAGACACCTTCATTGCATTCGATGATCCAGTGCTCCTCGATATCGAACTCTTCCAGTTTGGTGGCCGCGATGGCCATGCCAAACCCCACTTCCAGCACACGGCCACCTGGGGAAAGACAGGTCACAGTCTGGCTACCAATGTTCTATAGGCGCACCTGGGAGTTAAATGAGAGCTGTCTTGGTCGCAGGATACAAGGCAGCTGGTCCCTTAATCTTCTGTGCCCAGCTAGGAACCTGGGAGGAACTAGCTGGGGCAGTATAGAGCCTTTCAGCTATAGGTCACTGGTGTGGCTCCAAGCCAGGCTGCTCGTGACCAGCACAATTACTATCTGAAGGCTTTCTGGTCTTGATATCTGCTCCCACCCTGCTGGCTCTAGCTAGGTCTCCTCTCTTGGCAGTCTCAGCAATGTGACCAAGGACTGGATGGGCCACGGGGCCTGAAAATCACTTAGCCCTAAAGGAGGTCCTTCCGGGTCAGGGTTGGGTCATATCAAGAGGGTAGCATGCAAGGGAAGCTTGTCCCACCTCTGCATGTTGGACGCCTTCTCAAGCATGGGGATTTTCATGTTCTGGCCCCTTTCATTGGTACTAAATTAACTTAGAAAAATGAAGGAAGAGCAAGGCAAACTGAGAATCAGCACCAAGGGGCCTGCCCAGCCAGCTAAATCAAAGCTGGATTGGAAAATAGGGTGCAGGGATTTATTACTTATCTACTCCCACTCAAGCCATGTCTCTCCTTCCTCCTGTATCTTAAACCCAAAATTCTGCCTCCTAACTCATGGGTTTCCTGCCTAACTGGATAGAAAACCCAGCAAATGTGTTGAAAGAGATAAGGAGTTTGAAAACCTCTGGAAGGAACAAGATCAACATGGTTTGGCAGGCTAGAAAATTAATTCTTCAGCACATGAATGACTGTGTGTGTGCAAATGCCCAATCAGTGGGTGTAAAGTCCTACCACTGACCCACTTTCACCAAGGATGTGATGGCATTACTTCCTCCAGTAATGTGAAACCCTATAAAATCGGTGAATGGGCATGAATGAAAGGAATGTTCTGCATACTTTAGTCATTTGGTCTATAGTCAGTCACCTCCCAAACATAGTTATTTTATTCTTAAGGGGACACTGGTTAAAATGTTACTTTAAACATAAATATCCTGTCATCCAACTCTTAACCCCTGAAATTATTAAAACTGGATGAGAAATTACTTCTTCCCCCCACCCATTTATCCTGTTTCTTTGCTGGTAGAGGGAAAATCAGTTTGTCAGTTTCATCTTTCTTTCTAATCAATTTCACTTTCTTTTCACTCATGAGGTCCTAACATGCAAATGCCTACTACAGGCTTAACTTTAAACATGTGACAATCCCACTGATGTAAAGGGGACTGCTCATGTGCTTGTAGAAGTGCATGTTCAGGATCAGAGCCTAACTGTTTGGGAGGATGCTTTGAAAATGTAGCACTGAATAAGTGTGAAGTATTATTACCCTGTTCTGGCCCTTGTGCAGTGGAGTAACAGGACAGTGCCTGGAGCTGCACAAGACTCCAGGTAATATTTGAATCCATAGGGACAAAGGACTGCCAGACCTAAAGTAAAGCTCCATGGGGCTCAAAAGCTGGTCTCTTTCACCAACAGAAGTTGGTCTGGTAAAAGATATTCCCTCCCCCACCTTGTCTCTCTGATATCCTGCACAAACATGGCTGTAACAGGGCTGCAAAACAGACTGGATAAAAGCAGGAGTCCAGCTCCTCTCTGACAGTGGCCATCACCAAATGCTTCAAAAGAAGTGACAGGGAAAAGAACTGACCAGGCCTCAAACTCTGGTCACTCCAGTCAAGCTAGAGCTAGCTGAATTTTAAACAGACTAACTGTGTGTGTGTGTGTGTGTGTGTGTGTGCACGTGTGTGCCAGTAAGACAGGGAGGGAGTGATGAGAGGTCTTTTTGAGTAATGCAGTTTCAACACACAAATGAAACCACTGACCGTGTGGCACCTACTAACCACTAAGGGCAGTTAACCACAAAGAAAACATATCTTGCTGTGATATTGGAAAAGTACAAATGGGGAATTATGCTTCTTGAATGTAGACAACTTCCCTATATAAACCTCTGATTTTTTTTGTATTTTGCAGAACAGCTTTTGTTTCGCTGTCTCTCCCTGCATGCTTGTATTGGTACCTTTAATAAAGAGCCTACAGCTATCTGATTCAAACACCATACGTGGTTAATTTTTCTATGCCATAAGGTTCAGAAAGTAACCAGCCCTTGGAGTATGTTTCTTCCTGCTCCGCATCAGAGAGAAGTTAGTTTATGCCCTAGAAAGGGTTATTGCCCTTCCAAACTTTGAGGATTTTTTTATCCAAACCAATTTAAAAAAACCATAATACCTTCATTACATGGGATTAGACCTTTTCCTAACAAAACCAAACTACCTGATCCCTCTGGGCTGGTTCTCTGGTACCAATTCACTGCTTGTAGAAATGCCACTAAAAATCTCCATGTTCCATGTTTCAAGAACTTTGGGCCTAAACCGCAGGGTACTGAAGTCCATCTGAGTCTTCCCATTCACATCAATGGGCTTTGGATCAGACACTTTGTTTTTAAATGAAAGGTAAAGTGCAAAGATCAAGGAGAGAACCTGAGGGTTCTGCTACTTTAGCCCGTCCTCCAATGCAGAACTAAAGATCTCCCTTCCCCCTCTCTTGCCCTACGGATATGTCTGCAGCTATTTGGAAACCTGTCTTCTATTACACAGAGCACAACTGTTTAACACAGCTACTGTTACAGTAGAGCTATTCTTAACCTTGCCTCCTGTGGAGCATATGGATGTCTGGCATTCACAAGTAAAACGTGGATTGCATGACAAGAAGAGTGAACACCAATGACAATGGACAGGAGATTATTTATGCATATTGGAGTTCTCTTGACGTTCGATTGAAAAACTACAACAGGTCTGATCCACCCCCCCCCCCACCCCCCGCCCCTCATGTTATCTTCAAAGCTGTGCAGAAATCAAATACTTTAAAGGTTTCAGAGAGGTAGTCGTGTTTTTGCAAATACTTTAAAGGCATCCATGTAGAATGAAAGTCCAAAACTGCTCTGAAGTCTCAATCCATCTGTGCAAGCCATATTTAAAGTTTAGTTAGGGGACATGAACCATTGTACTAATATACTCAAAACACATTTCTCCCTCTGGCTTCCATTGCTCTTTGAATCATGCAGAGAATGAATTCATAAAAAGTTGACAGTGACTTTGATATGCTAGCTGTAAGTGCTGCTAACAATACAGCAGATAGTTACTAGGGCAGTGACTTCACCAGAAGGTTTAAAAAACACCATGCTTTCAGCTCTATGCTGGGAGCTCAGCTCCTTATTTAAAAGAGCTATATGTTTTATTCAACACCAGTCTTCATAGGGGGAGGAAATGCTTGTTACATTATCAATTCATTTCAGGATCCGCAAAGCCCAGCTCCTTGTGATAAAGGAAACAGAACTTTCAATCTTCTAACATGTAGTAGCTTCTCTTTAACACTACCAAGCGGTGCTGTGAACAGTGGACAGGGATAACACACCTACATCCTCAGCTGTGTCTGCAAACCGCTCTTTATTTCGTAGTCTGAGCTGCACACGCTAGACTAAGAACAGAGTGCAACATTAATTCCCTGGCTAAATTGCTGACTCTTGCTAGTCTGTGTTAGCTGTTGTTCCCAACTCCCCAAAAAATTCCACCGAATCCCAATTAGTGCCTCGGAACTCCTAGCTGCTACCAATACTTGCCCCCTTGCAAGGAGCTGGGACCTCACTAGTTAGTTACCTTTGGATGCTGCTACCGTAGCCAGAGAATGCATGTAAGGGGTCTCCCATCTCTCCATCACTGGTTTGCCCAAAATCTCTAAGTGAGTGTCCGTCTGATTGAAGCCAGCGTCTGCCTCCGTCCATGACGGCTTGCAATTCTCTCCCTGGAGGAAGATAGGCCGAGCAGCCTCCGAGGAGCTCATGGTATTGCGAGAATTCCCAGCCAGGGGAGGAAAGTCCAGCAGCTAAGGAGAGAAAGGGAGCCCCCACTGGCTCTATATAAGCAAACCAGAAAAAGCTGCGTGTGCAAAAAAGAGCAGAGGCTACTTCTGGGTAAAAGGGATCCCTTATCTGGGCGGTGGGTCCTGAGCATGCCCAGTAAAAAGTGGGAGAGGAGGAGGGCAAAGAGATGTGAACAAGGGGAGACATCTGCTGATGCCTTGGAGAAATGCATGGACACAGATTACCCGGCTGAGCAAAAGCAAGTTGCAGGGAGACATGTAAGCAGAGCACTTCCCTTCCCTCTGTGATCAGGGAAGGAAGCAAATTTCAGTATGGTTCTGTCTGACACATGGAGCCAGCCTACACTAACTGCAACACAGGGCACCGCCCAAGGGGCAGGACAAGCTGAAGGAATAAGGATATTAATGCTTCACTGAAATCTGTGGCAAAATCCCTTCATGCATGAGTCTGAAGGTTTCTTAAATGAGAGTCCCCTTCTGAAAGAGGGAGGTTTGGAGAAGTGTGTGTGAATGAGGGCTCTCTACTGGGCAACAGGCAGCTGAAATCAGTGGCTCTGGAGCTCAGCTCAGACTTACAGTTCCTTGACACAAGGAGTCCTCAGATACAACAGACATTTATCCAGGAAATTCCTGTCTAGCCGCACTGCATCAGCCACCCCTTAACATGCAGGCAGGTTGGATGGCATATCCCTGCACAGCACATGGGCTTATTATCTGTACTCTACCCCGTGGGATAAAAGCAATTCTGTTCTCTTGAAACAGATTGCGCTGCTGGCCTAAGCTTACCCCATGTGCATCACTCATGCAGTTGTCAGTTTTGTGCAAGCCATCTGCCTACAGAAATACCACACCAATCCCAAACTGGGGTGTGTCTGTATATCAGGCTTGCCCTGTGAATTTTAATTCTCTTTGCGCAAGCCCCTGAGAGAGTTTTTATCTCACAAACAATTCTGGATAGGCTTATCTTTACTATTGTAAGTAGTCCCAGCAACTTGGTAGTAAAGTGAATTCTATGAATAAGTCTTTGCAGGACCCAGGGCTTGGGGCCTGGTTCTCTTAAGTCCTGAGTACTCAGAGCGTTCACTGAAATCAGCCAGAGTTTTGGGTACACAGCACTTCTGCAAATCAAACCCTTAAATATCCTTCTGGGATTCAGCTAGAGCCACTAGATGTCCCTGGTTCTCTATTATCAGGAGGGCGAGCAGGGCACCCATGCTGCGTGAAGATGGCAATAGATAGAAACCTAGATTTCAAAACAAAAAACCACCTCAAGTATGAGATTTTAAATGTTGCATTGAAACCCACATACGCAAAATCTTTCCTCCTAGTAGGGAGAAGTTGCCTTAGATCAGGGGTAGGCAACCTATGGCAAATGTGCCGAAGGTGGCACACGAGCTGATTTTCGGTGGCACTCACACTGCCCTGGTCCTGGTCACCAGTCTGAGGACTCTGCATTTTAATTTAATTTTAAATGAAACTTCCAAACATTTAAAAAAAAACCTTATTTACTTTATATACAACAATAGTTTAGTTTAGTTATATATAATAAACTTAGAGACCTTCTAAAAACATTGAAATGTATTACTGGCATGCGAAACCTTAAATTAGAGTGAATAAAGGAAGACTCGGCACACCACTTCTACATAGGGTGACCAGACAGTGTGAAAAATTGGGATGGGGGGTAATGTGAGCCTATATAAGAAAAAAGACCCAAAAATTGGGACTGTCCCTATAAAATTGGGACATCTGGTCACCCTACTTCTAAAGGTGGTTGTGCTGCTGCAGTACTTCACGACCTACGCTGACACGAGGAGTTCTCCTCAGTGTAGATGGATCAATGGAAGAATTCTCCTGTCACCTAGCTCTGTCAATACTGGGGGTCAGATGGCCTAACTAGGACCTTATTATGCAATTGTTCTCATGTCCCTGAGCAACCTACCTAGACTGATCCATTTTTACCTTTAAGTGTAGCCCAGGCCTCACTTGTAAACAGCTTCCCTGCCAACCTCCCATTCCCCTTCACACGCTACATGTTATGCATCGATCCCATGGGCTCTCTCACGCACACGCTCCTTTGCACCCCCACCGTCTCTTTTTCTCGCACACACTGCCCTCTCGCTCCCTCCTGCCGGCTCGAATCCTCATGGCTGCCGAGGGTTGGGGGCGCACCACGCGTTAGCCAGCCCGCGCCGGACTACGTTTCCCGTGGTGCCCTGCGCCTCCCGCGCAGGCGCTCTACCCCTTTCCCCTCACCCGCTCGTTGGGCGCGGTCCCGGAGACCCCGTAGCGAGGCCAGGGTGCACGCGCAGCGGCGGTTGGCGGGCGGCGCTGAGGGGAAGAGGGGGCCGGAGCCGCCGTTGCGCAGCTCGGGAGGGAAGCGGAGCTCGTGACCTTCCGTTGCTGCCGCCGCCTGGGCCTGAGGGAGCCGGGCCCGGCCCGGACGCTGCCTGGAGCCGCCGCCATGAACAACGTGGGAGGCGCCGACGAGATCGGGTGAGGGGGGCGGGTGAAGGGCTCCGGGGACGCCGAGCCGTTGGGAGGGGGGGGGTGTGCGAGGGAAGGAGCAGGGCGGGAGGCTGGAGGGATCCAGGGCGCGGGGAGCCCCCCAGGGAAGGGGTGAGACCGGGCAGTGCCGGGGGGCTGGGATCTTGCCCCCCCCCCGGCTGCCCCAGGCCACGAGCTGACGCCATCCTGAGTCCTCGCGCATCTCATTGGGGGGAGGGGGGGTTCCCCTCCACGTGCCGCCCCCCCCCCCCAGCCGGTCCCGCGCGTAGCCGGGGGCCTGGCGGCAGCAGGTGCTTCGAGCCGGGGCCCAAGGTCATAGGGGCTCCCTGCGAGCCTGAAGCGGGAGCCCTTGTTCCCTCCTCCGGGCCGTGAATCGAACCGTCCGCGGAGCCCGGTTTCCATGGGCCCGGGAATATCAATGGGGCGCGGGGTGGGGGGGAATAGAAGCGTTGTAGGGACCCTTGTCCGTGCTGGCCAGCTCAGCCGGGTCCGCACAGACATACCGCGTATCGTGGGACCAGAGCAGCTGCGGCAGCCCTGCACCGATCTTGTCCTCACCTTGATGTCGCCGAGGAAGACAAGAGACGCAAAATCTGCTGACACGCTTGCCCCAGGGCAGGAGGAGTCCCTGACTCATCAGGCTTTGCCCACATCGCTTTCCCCCTTTTGTGTCAAGAGGTGCACACTGAGGGTGAACTATACATCTGAGTGTGGGGCTGAAAACTCTGCCCCTCCAACACTGGCAGGACAAAGACAGAAACAGAGTCTCTCTCTATTTTCCCTCTGCTTCCCTAATAGGGACAGAAACCTTGTATTTCTGCCTCTGTGCTCTTCTAAACTTCCCTTCTGCTGACAGGCTTCTACAGATCAGTTTCACATTGGGAATCTTGAATGGCTGAATTTAAAAAAGAAAGTTCCACTTGCTTTAAAGGCCTTCTGGGGACTTTGGCTGTTTTAAATAGATAATGCCAGACATGTCTCCCCGTGGATTTAAGATTGCATTTTATACAATTTTCTATACACTTCTATACATTTACAATATTAAGAATCACAAGACTGTGGACGGTGTATGGGAGAATTGACAGAAAACTATAGAGTGTTTTTACACAACACTGATTGCCAAGTGTTTTGTTGTTGTGAAATGTAGCAGCAGTTGATGGTGAATTTTTCCACCATGATAAACTGTTCATCCTTGTAAAAACTAAAATACACATAAAATCATAAACTAAAACCTTAGACTGCATTGTCCAGACCTGTACTCTTTTAATGGTTCATCTGTTGTGTCCCTCTGTTTAAGTTCTGAACTATCTCAGAAATACAAGAGATGTAATAGTACTGATTGTCTTGAAAATAACTTGTCAGTGAATGGTGTTTGCCCCTTGAGTTATGTTTACTGAATTTTCCTGTTCTGGAAGTATTATTTTTGTGTCCTGAGCCCCAATTACTGTTGAAACTAATTTATTAAATGCCCTCCGGTGGGAGGGTATTAACAGCTGCATTTCTCAAAGTGACTAATTTGTTGCTTTGGAGTAACATGTTTAAAACAGGCTTATAAATACTGGGCAAAATATTATGCTAACTCACATTCTGGACAGTGGGCTTGTTGTAGATTGCAGATTGCTTATAATTTCACTCCCTGAGTTTATATTTAAGTGTGGAAGGATCAGGTTTTAGTTGGTAAAATACATAATCATTAATTTATTCATCCACTCAAAAATACTTGAAAAGGAAAGGTGAAAAAATAGGATATGTTGCAGTTTTAGACTATGGTGTCAAGTCTGTTTGGCAGTCAACTAGAAATTAATCTTAAGAAATAATTTTTTTATTTTGGAAGCTGTTATAAATCTTCCGTGGCTACCAAATTCACTAGAATATGAATATTTTGCATTCTAATGCAAAAATGTAAGTTGATAACATTTTTTAAAAAGTTTAGAAACAAAATATGTGAGGGTAATTGAACTGTCAGCATTAACTTTATAAAGAACATTCCAAGCTTGTTGAAATAATTTGTAAAGTGGCGAATATTGAATTGATAGCTACTAGAACAAAAATATGAAATAGAATTTTTTTTTCTATTTCATATCAGTTGTGTTTCCAGCAATCTAGCTGCTAAAGTTGATATGTGATAATCACTCTGGAGAAACCGTTTGAAATATTTATGGTATTGCATTATGTAAAGTTATCAATATAAAAGATCAGAAAGATGTTCTAGGTTTGCTGGACTCCAAACATCTAATTTAAGAGATAATGGAGTAGTAGTGTGCTTTTGCTGCCTTTTGATTATTCTGTCTGACATAGCGTCTGTTTTCAGATCACTTTGCTGCTCCTTGTATGTTGAGAAGTATTACTTTAGCTACCTATAGTTCATGCTTATTGCCAAATATTACAGTTCTGACATTCATGGAAACTTGGTAAACTGATACAATAAGACTTTGATTAGTTCACTGTCTTCCTGCTGTATTGAGAAATAGGGTAGTGGTAATGAAGACAGGGGAATTTGTGCCATACAGCATATGGAATTTTAGTTTTGTAAATTTGGGATTTGTGGTTGAAAATATTGAATCCCTGAGTATATAGACTTATACTGCTATGAGCCCCTAAGACTTGTTCTCTCTTGACTACTAGTGAAACGTGCTTCTGTTATTTCATACCATATCAGTTATGATTGCCTATATAATTGAAGGGAAAACTACCTGAGATTCCAAGGCAAATCACCTGGGTGGATGATACATTATACACATAAGGGCTGTAATCCCTTGCAATAGCTGGGACACAGAGAAATTTTATGGATACTATTCACTGCAGTTACTAAAACTACGGAGAGTCAAAGAAAATGGTGTACTCCTGGAGGACTCTGCAGCTTACTGAAACTACATTGAAAACAACTGATGTATTCATCAGCTAGGAAATTAATTGGAGATTTAGTTTAATAAGTGTCTTTCTGTTATAGTTAATTCAAAACTTTCACATAGTTGAAAGTTTCAGTTGTTGTGAATTGAAATTGTTGTCGGCCTTTTGGCTAAGAAAGCATTAACATAGTTACCACTGACTCCAGAGGAGCTGCTTTGCGTGTCATTTATTCCTTCTCCACTTGTATTGTCCCATGCAAACTACTCTGGGAAGAGATGAAGCATGCAAAATTTCAGAACCACCAGCTTTGAGACAAGTTAACTTCAGCTGTGCTATGGGTTGATTAGAGCAGCTCCATAATGTAAGTTGATATATGTAGCTTTGTGAAAACATTGATGTGTGAGAAGTACACTTGCACAATACTTGAACCGATGGCAAGAGTTTACTAACTACCTATCCTCAAGTGTTTGTACAAGCAAAGCTGTAAATGGCCAAGCCTCAGCTTGTGTAAGACTCATGAGAGCAGGTTGATGATGGTACTGTATAAACGAAATGTTGCAAGATGAGCAATCGTCTTGCACTGTCCTTAAATATTTTGCTTCTGTCAGCTTTCTTTTATATTGTGCCTATATCCTTGTTTCAGGCAGGTGGATTGGTTAAATAGGGTTTATTTTTGCTCAGAATATTAGAATCCATTCATCACAGAGCCGAAGGCTAAGATTGTCTTCCTGACTTTTGCCATTCTATAGTATGCATATAAATAGAAGAGCTCTATTTACATACAGCTGCTTTAGTTGACCTTAGACAACCCTTCTTTTTTGCTTGAATATTTGTCTGTGAGATGGCTAGAAATAATTTATAATGGAGCTGGAAGGTTTCAATGGTCATTATCGAGAAGGGGAGCTCCCTGCAGTCAAACAACTAGATGGTCTGTCAGAAACCCACAGGTAGTATATTTTTTATATCTGATAACCTGGCATAGAATAGTTGTATGTGGCTGCTGAAGAGCATATTGCTAAGGCCTTGGTTTAAAACAAAAGCTAAAATTGTTGCCTTTTTTATTTGTAATGAAATTTAATTGTGACTGTTTTGTTATATACAAAACTATGAGATTTATTTAAAAAAAAAAAAAATCCTTGTGTGGTTCCTGCTAGGTAATACTAGAAACTTTCTTTTCACAGAATAGGTATGGCATAGGAAAGAGCAGTGAAGGCCATTATATATCTATGTCTTTTGTGGGGGCCAGATCTAAGGAAGAGTGCAGTTCTCATCTTGGCCACTTTGGTGAGACAAAAACAGTTTTGGTAGCAGTATCTGCCAATGGACAATTGAATGGAAACAAATTTGTTTCACTCAGATAACCAAATAGGCCATGTAGTGCAGATAAGGCTTAAGTCACTGCTGGTCTGATCCATCTATGAACCAGTGACTTAGAGGTGAAATCCCTAATCCATCTAGGCAAATTTTAAAATACCCTATAATAAGATTAAAATTTGTACAATATGTTCATTATATTTAGACTCTGGAAACCTAAATTCTTAAAGTATTTTTATTTACTATCATTTTCTGAGCAACTGAGGTAAGCTTGAGATGTCTTGGAGCAAGTTGGCGTAAAGTGTGTTTAAAGAAAATTTAAAATTACAGCTCCCGGAATCAAATTTTAGCTCCTGAGGCTTGACTGTAGCCTTTTTCTAAACTGCCATACAGTACCTCCCTGAGCTCCTAGCTCAAGTGAACAAGTGAAGTCTATGCTACCACTATGAATCTTCTGTACAGCAGAATCATCCAAAATTCCTGTTGATTAATTGCTACTGAACTCTGAAATTACCCACAGCTGAGCTAATTGGTGCCTTATGGCAGCCATTGTTAGGGAGTTGCTATTTGTTTAATAGAGCCAGTTTCTTCTGCAAAAGGCAGATGAGAGGACATTGCAATGTTTTCTCATAAGGTAAAGTAGCACTCTTTTAATCTATGGGCTGAGAATGGGAAAAATGCAAATGAAACTTTCTCCTCTCATTGCGAGACACTTTTTTCTGATTTCAGCTAAGCTATGGGCATACGCTGCACTATAGCAAAGTGGAAAACAAAAACAATAGTTTCCTTTTTCTCTGGAGAAAGATCAGGAAAAACAAGACATTTTCTTACGAACTAGACCGCCCTGTCATATTAGTATAAACTCGGTTGCTTACTAAAATATAACAGGTAGACCGTTAATTAAGATGCTGCTTCTGAGTAAGCAGCCGAATGTTGGGATGGCCTTAAGTTAGTGCATCCCATAGTTAAAAGCTTTTTGTATATGTAGGTTTTTTTCAGAGCTAAAATTGGTATGCATGTGCATACAGTTGCAGATCAGGTAGTCCAGCATCTGTGCACACGCTGTAACATGGAGAACTTGTGGGTGCAGATTTAGATGCTGGTTCTACAAACTTGCCCTTGACCCAGATTTCTGCTACTTTCTAGTTTAAGAATTGGTTTTGTTATTTAAAGAAATAGTGTTTTGGTCCAGTACTTCCTGATATACAACAGACAAGAGACTATCCTCACTTGTTAGTTTAAAAGTAACTCGTAAGATGACATTTTAGGTATTGTTTCACAGATAAGTATTAAGGAGTTGTCTGGTGGTTGATCTCAATCCTGGAAGTCAGTGCGCCAAGGTTCATTTTCTAATTCTGTGTCTGACTTTCATGACTGTGGCCAGATCACTTCTGTTTCACGTTTTTCAAATGGGTAAACTGAATAATATCCATATCAAAAGTGAATTAAAAACTCTTAAGCACCTTGATACATTCAGATGAAAGGCATTGTATAAATACATATGTCACTGTCTTGTCTTTGTAACAAAACTATACATTCTGACCAACCAGCATACCTGAGCAATGTATTTTGATTGGTTTTCAGAACTACCTGTTGTGACAATTTTACTAAAACTAAATACCATATTTTAGTATTCCAGATGTTCAGTGCACAAAATGAAACTTGGCCTGCTGTGTTCTGTTTTTAAAGTGGGGGAACACACAATTTAATGTTTGCCATTTGGTTTCAACAGTAGCAATATTATTTTCCATAAATTAGTTAAAATGGGCTCGTCTTCTTTACCTAGTGCCTGAATTTTCCTAGGAAATGCCTTCGTATTACATCTCAATCTCTTTTTTTGAATGTCACATTTAATATAAACTTATTTCTGGAAACTAAAATAATTTAAGGACTTACTAATGAGTCTGAGACTCATTCATTTCAAGTAATTTAAAAAAAAAACCAAAAAAAAAAAACCTTGTTTCTAAAGTAGGATTAAGTAAAAAATGATGTGCTGACTGCAGAGGAAAGTTTACAGAATTGCTGAACTACAGCCGTTCCCCGACTTACGGAAATCCAAGTTCTGCAAATCCGCACTTACGGAAAAAGCTCCATACGCCAAAAGTAAGTGGGGGGGTGGGGGTTTTTTTGCGTAATGGTCAGAAATACGTTTCTGACTTATGGGAACTTTGACTTACGTAAGATGTTCCAGAATGGAACACTTGCATAAGTTGGGGAGCATCTGTATGTATTTTCCATGTGGGAAAGACCTTGGCATTCTGTTCAGTTACCATAAAGCAGAAATCTTTGCTATTGATTTTATGTGGAAGGTGCTCAGATACTATGGTAATGGGTTGCAGTATGTAAGATAGTTTTATGCTATGATTAAGAGCCTGTTAGAAGACTCTTCAGATGGAACTAAATTAGCATAAATTTCCACTTTTATTTGGTATCTTGCCTTTATTTTTCAAGCAGGGAGACTACCATACAAAAATAGTGCAGTCTGCAGTCTTAGACTGCAAATCATTAATTTTGTGTTTAAAAAATTAGCTACAGAGATCTTTTTGTAGACTGATTGTTAGGACTTTGTAACTAGCAGAGCCTAACTTCACTGCAGTTAACAGACAACTTGACAGAGATACTGTTAGGTTAGATTTTCCCTAGAATGATGTACTTATTGTGCAAATGAGCTTTCCGAGACCTGAAGACCAAACAATAGAAATGTTTCCCTGTTTTTTTATGCCAGTACACATTTAAAAACAAAACTTTCGCCTGCAGTTTTTAACTTGAACTTTGTAGTTACTTTTCCTTTCACTTTCATTTATTAACTGGAATCTGATGGCAACCAAAAATGAATCTGACTTGCTACTTCACTTATCCTGGAAGACAACATCTAAGTAGTAAATAAATAATCACTTTGAATGTTTTGTTGGCTGTGTAAGAATTTCTTTTTATGGATTTTTGGGTCTGACTTTCTCTTTCTGATTTTTGGGAGACCAAAGACAAGTGGGTGTGACTCACCTAAATTCCAGCTTTCTTATTTGAGAGTGGAGGAAAATTCAAATGTTGTTCTCTAAGTTTATAATTAGGTCAAAGGAAAAGCTGTATACAGAAGTTCCAGGTGATTGGAATTAATGGTGCCTGAATTTTTCAGTATTGCGTCTAGTTCAACATGCTTTAAAGTGAAGCATGTGTCTTTGTTAGTCGTGATTCCCATTGGGCTTTTACCATGTGGCACACGTGAGAAATTTGCAATATCATTTCCCTGTGTGTAAACATTGTATTGCTTGACATTTGAAAGCTGGTACAAGATAACTTTAGTAATTGAGGTGGAGTAAATTTTCATACACCGGTAGTTTTAAAGACAATCCCTTGAAGAAGGAAAGGTAAAGTGATGTACATTAGAGAACTTGGGAAATCTGCTGTAACATTTATTCTTACAATGGGATACAGGGACTGCAGTACTTGCAGTGTTTACATGTCCCATTGAATATTCTACAGTTATTAAAATCATCTGTTATCCAGTTGACTTGTTATTTATCCTTAACAATTATGTATGTTGCATTCAACATTCAGTGTGTTAATGGGTTTATTAAAACAGTCACACTGGTGTTGTCTGAGCTTATTCTCAGAGGGTCCGTGCAAAACCCTATGCACTACTTCAAACCCTTAACTCGGGAATAAAATGATGAATAGATCCTTGATCATACTCGCTGACCCATGGAGATGTTCACCTCATGAACAACCCCACTTGGCCCAAAAGAGTAGATAAGTAAAGATATTTGGTGTTGTCTTCTTTCTTCAGGATATTTTAATGTTAGACATCTGTTTTCTTTTATTTCATCTCAAAGCTATAGATGTTTGATTTGTCTTCTGCTTTTCTGGCATGTTTCATATCCGCTATTTCAAATGAGAATAAAACATATTCTTGGTATAAACGTGCAATCCTATGCCTGTGGGGTGCAAAAGTAGTAATTCTTCAGTGTTTTTATGTCTTTCACTCATAGTATGTAACATAGCTGAAGATAATCTTGAAATAAAAATGGAAACTTAAAAGCAAAGGAGAAAAATGCATCTTCAGTGAGTAACAGGTCTTGAGTTCTTCAAAATATCCTAAAATACTAAATTATCTAGATGAAAGCACAAACAGGTTGTGTATGTTATTACTTAAAATAGTGCATGTTGTTTGATTCAGACCTCAGACTTTAACCACAATATGTTGTTTGAATTTCAGAAAGTTGTTTGTGGGTGGCCTAGACTGGAGTACAACACAAGGTAAGTTATGTATTCTACAACCATTATACCAAAACATTTCAAAGGACAAAACTTTATACCTCATACTTTCTTATAAAGTAATGTAGTAGTAATACCTCTGGAAAATTCAAATGAGTCTTTACTACTAATCTTTGATTTTCTTGCTTTTTAATGAATGATAGTAATAGAATTTCTCTAAAGAAATTTTAAATTTACGTTTCTCTCCTGATTTTGTTATTCATCTTTACATTGTGTCACTTTCATATCTCCCCGTGGACAAGGATATGGGGAAATTTTATATTCCCTGGTTATGTTGGTTGGTATTAGGAAAACTTGGTTTTGGCATCCCTTAAAGTGCTGACTCAGAAGTAACTGATCCCTGTTTTGAAAACTAATTTACTGCACTATTTTCTTCAAGCTGCCGGAGGGAATTTAAAACAATGAGAATCTTCTGTTTTCTGATACACAGCTAGTATATCCTCTTTAAACAATACAAATCATCAGATGCGAAGTTTTAGCAAGTGCATGTTAGAAGATTTAGACATGTCAGTTTTAGTAAAGTTATACTTTTTAATTGCTGGTTCTGCTTAATACCATATTTTTTTAACAGAAACTCTCCGTAGCTACTTTTCCCAATATGGAGAAGTTGTAGACTGCGTAATAATGAAAGATAAAACAACAAACCAGTCTCGAGGGTTTGGATTTGTCAAATTTAAAGATCCCAATTGCGTGGGAACAGTACTGGCCAGCAGACCACATACATTAGATGGCCGAAATGTAAGTTTACCCGTCACTTTGGTTTTAACTATTTAGACTATGACTAGGTGTTTAATTTTTTTTTAATCGGTGAATTTAAAAGTAATTTGGGTGGTGGTTGACATAGGAATAATTCAAGCTCTGTTGAATTCAATGACTGTTCCTTCCAAAATGTGTAATCTGGGGGTAACTTTTATCAGACTAAGTTTAGAGCATGGCATCCACAGCTGCTTTAAATGCATTTATTCGAGCAAAATATTCTGCACACTTAGAACTGTCCAATTTGGAACTTGTTACAGATTGATCCAAAGCCATGTACACCTCGGGGAATGCAACCAGAAAGAACACGGCCAAAGGAGGGATGGGTAAGGAGAGATCCTTAAAGTATATTGATAGATATATTCTAAAGTCTTTCTGGCTAGTGGCCTTTGCTCTCCACCCCATTCACATCATGAATATCATGTTGCTATTTCTCTCAGATCATGACCATCTTAAATTTTAGAAAGCTGTTTAACCTTCTTGGAACTGAGAGAAATGCAGAAGTGTTGGTGTAAAACACAGTAAGCAGTTGGTATTAAGGCCAGATATCTTCTTAATTAAAGCTGACTAGATTTTATATTATGGTTTGTAAAAGAGTTTACTTTCATGCATGCTGCTTCAACATAATTTTAGTTCTAACAGTCAAGTGTTTTTTTCACAGGGGCACAGCTCTAATTGGAGTTGTTCGTTATTCTACTAGGTCTTTTGTTCAGCTTCTTGCGGTTTTAACTGACATTATGACATACCTACTGATTGCTGCAGGGTGTATGGGAATCAAAGAAATACTTTGACAAGAAGCAAGTATGATTGAATGTGGGTAATGGTGGTGATCTGTGACTGCAAGGACAAATAGAGTAGAAGTTAAATTGTATGCTTTTGTGAAATTTCACACAGGCTTAATCTGAATTAGCTCTTATGTCTGATTTTACAAGAGTCAAACAAAGTTTAAGAATTTCATCAACACTTGTATATGGTTTTGGGTTTTTTTGGGGCAGAGGGGCGAGAGGTTAGGGAGATTGATTAATTAAAAACTTATATGTGTTCCTTATACTGTGGTAGCATCAGGTATTTTAACCTCCACTACCACCTTTTGGGGGGAGGAAGACTGGATTGTTGCTCTGTTTGAAGTTCTGCTATTTTTTAACTTTTTTTTCTGAAATATATTTATTTTACTGGTTTAATTTTAGTACTGTTCTGTCTCCTGTTTTTTTAATCTAACTGGTAAAGTAGCTGTTTGTCTAGCATCTACTTTTTTCCCCTGTTCCTCGGATAGTGTAACTTGTAAAATCTAAGAGTGAGCATGCAAGGCACAAAATGAGGATGAAATCTTTGCAGTGATAGCCAAATTCTTGAGATCCCATTTTTTACTAGCCTTTTTTAATCAACTGATGTCCCTTTCATTCTTCCTTTATGGTTAGGTCTACAAATTGAGCTCTGTTTCAGAGGGGTAGCCATGTTAGTCTGTATCAGCAAAGACAAGGAGTTCTTGTGGCACCTTAGAGACTAACAAATTTATTTTGACATAAGCTTTTGTGGGCCAAAACTCACTTTGTCAAATGCATGGAGTGAAAAGTACAGTAGCAGGTTCTATATATTACAGCAAATGAAAAGACGAGAGTTGCCTTACCAAGTGAGGGCTCAGTTCAATCTAGGTGGAAGTGGTCTATTCCCAATGGTTGACAAGAAGGTGTGAGTATCAACAGAGGGAAAATTACTTTTTGTACTGACTCATCCATTCCCATCGTTGTTCTAAGTGAGGCATAAAAATTTTATTCAGGCCTAATTTGATGGTGTCAAGTTTGAAAATTAATTCCTGTTCTGCAGTTTCTTGTTGAAGTCTGTTTTTGAAGGATTTTTTGGTGAAGAATGGCCACTTTTAAGTCTGTTATTGAGTATCCAGGGAGATTGAAGTGTTCTTCTACTGGTTTTTGAATGTTACAATTCTTGATGTCTGATTTGTGTTTGTTCACTTATTTTGCATAGAGACTGTCCGGTTTGGCCAGTGTGCATGATAGAGGGGCATTGCTGGCACATGATGGCATGTATCACATTGGTAGATGTGCAGGAGAATGAGCTGATGTGGTTAAGTCCTACGACAGTCTCCCTTGAATAGATACGTGAACAGAGTTGGCAACGGGGTTTGTTGCAGGGATCGGTTCCTGGGTTAGTGGTGTGTAACTGCTGGTCAGTATTTGTTTCATGTTGGGGGGCTGTCTGTAAGCGAGAAGTGGCCTGTCTCCCCACATCTGTGAGAGGGAGGGATCGTCCTTGGGAGGTTGTAAATCTTTGATGATGCGCTAAAGAGATTTAAGTTGGAGGCTGTAGATGATGGTTAGTGCGGTTCTGTTACTTTCTTTGTTGGGCCTGTCTTGTAGTAGGGCCTCCTTCCCATATGTCCAGATTATGAAGATGTCATCAGTGTAGTGCAAGGAGAGTAAGGGCGCTAGGAGTCAAGAGCTGAGGAAGCATAATTCTAAATGAGGCATAAAAATGTTGGAATACTGTGGGGCCATGCGGGCATACACATGGTCAGTGCTGCTGACTTGAAGGTATAAATTGTCCCCAAATCTGAACTCTATGAGGAACAGTAAATCCTGAACATGAATTGCTTGGTGTAAGGTGCATCTATCTACTTGGCGAATATGATGGGGATATTTGGCTTCTACTGGAATAACTTACATGATAAAAAGCTATACGACCAATATTATAAATATTTAGTACAGACACTCCCCGGGTTACACAAATTCGCACTTACAGAAAAAGTTACATAAGCCAGAAGTAGGATTTTTGAGTTGTGGAAATTTTTGCATAAGGTACAGGTATACGTTTCCGACTTACTCAAATTCGAGTTACGCAAGGCTTTCCGGAATGGGATGATTGCGTAAGTTGCGGGGCTTCTGTACTGCAAATACCCGCTTTTCTTTTCAACTCCCAGTTTCTAAGAAAATGAAAGGTGGTTGTGCTCAAAGGGAGAAAATAAAACAGTTCATGATATACTCTAGATAAGAGAATGATACAGGCGTTATATTTAAAATGGCTGTGGGAATAGATGCACTTGGGTAAAACAGAAGGATTTACATGACTTAAGAGCCTAAGACCTTTTGACTTTTTAACACGACTTGTGGTTCTGAGTTACTTAGCCACTTCTGAAAATTTTATCCTGAATGTCTACCCTGTAAGCGAATAAACTGAAGTGGAAACCATCTGACTACAATTTAGGACTGATCAGTGAAAATTCTCTGCTACCCAGTACTCTCCTCCAAAATAATATTCTAATTACCCAGAATTGTAGAAATCCATGAAAAAGTTACTTTAATGAAGTCTGTTTTACTTGGACTCTTATCTTGATTTCCCAGAATAACATATTTAGCCTTCCACTGGTTGTGAACCAAGTCCACGTGGCTTGTAAATTCATGGTTGCTGAAATTGAGTATAGAGTCAACTGTTGATAGGCTTTGACATTTTCTAGGATGTAAGTAGCTCTCATTTTTTTTCAAAAAAGGCTTCAGGTACTCTGTGACTGTAATTCTTCAATAGCTGTGGCATTGTTTAGGTAGAGTATAGTTCAGGCCTACTACAAATGTTCAACCACCTTCATTTGGGCAATTGACTAATTAACATTTAAGTTTTTCTAATGACATCAGTAATATTTTCATTACCCAACTTTTGTGGATTGAAGAATGTAAATGATAGTGTCTAAAAATCCCCTTAAGTTTGAGGATGCTATCCCAGCACAACGTGCTGGTTAACACTGCCTAATTAAGAAATTAATAAATAAATGCTTTCAGAACGTTGCCCTCAGATCTCCATCCTTACCAAGAAATTACACCAAATTATAGCTAAGCATACCAAATTGATGAATCCAGAACACGTTTTTGCTCCATTTGAAATAAAATGTGTGGTTTCCGAGTTTGGACTTCAATTTGAATTGTGACTTTTGTAGTCCTAGAATGCAAAATGGATTAGAGCAACCCACTTCATGTACCAGTGATTATGCTAAGATTATGCAAAGATTATGCTATAGTGTTTATCACGGTTCTAACTAACAGTATTTTATTCCTCTTGATTTAGCAGAAAGGACCCAGAAGTGATAACAGCAAATCAAATAAAATTTTTGTTGGTGGGATCCCTCACAACTGTGGCGAGACTGAGCTCAGGGAATACTTCAAAAAATTCGGAGTGGTGAGTCATTCATCATGGCAAGCATTGGCTGGTTACAAGATGTGGGGGGGGGGGGGGGCGGCCGGGTCTTCATTCTGATATCATTAAGCTGTCAAATGTTAGTGTTAATTTAGGCAAACTGCCACAGCGATGTATTGAAGTGTTTTGTAGTAAAGTATAGTAAATGTTTACTTTTACAGGACATTTGCCATTTTTCATAAGCTCTCTTGCCCTCATGTGCACAACTTGTTATGCACCTTCTCCTGCCTCCTTTCATTTAGCTATTCCTGATACTATTTTCTCGCCCCTCTTCAAAGGGAGGGTGGGAGAGAAGACCTTCGAGTTTAATATGACTTGGGTATAAATGTGACTCATCACCCTCCTTTCAGCTGTTGTTTTAGTGTAACTTAGTTTGATTATGAAAACTTTCCATTTGCTTTTGGAACAGCAGGTACTTCAGTGAATTTGCATCACCACAGGTCTCTGTCCTCTACCAAGTAAGCAAATTGGTGAAAGACTTTTTGGTGATCCACTTGACATTGTTTTGGTTTCATGGTGCTGTTTTAAAAGTAACTGCATCCTTTCGGTCTTCAGAATCTCATTTCTAGGGTCAGACTACTATTCATGCAGTTTCTTTCTTGTGCTTTCCTTGAGATTTTGCCAGCTTCAGTTTTAAGTTGAAAGATTGAAAATTTCTAGATATCACTTCACTAAACTTACATTTATCACTATTTTTGTCAGACTTTTTTCTGGAATAGGTAAATTGTTACAAGGTTCAAAGACTAGTTTGTATATTAAGTTCAATTTAAAATACTGTAGAGTAGTGTATATTTTATATGACTGTTCATGTCAGTTGTATTGGTCATGATGTTAAAAGCAAAGAGATTCACAGTGGCTATTGGTTGGTCGCCCTAATTCCAAAATGCTTTTGTCACCATCTTCACCTTCAGATCACCTATCTTTCTAAATTCCATCAGCAGCCCAAAGCATCTATGTAGCCATCTTTCTCAAGTCATGTCATATGATGGTTTTTCAATGAAAGTTGATTAAAACAGTCCTTTTTTTAAAAAAAAAAATTGTCAACACCAGTGGCTTACAGATATTTCTTTAGTTTGAAAAGCTGCGACAGACTGAATTTACAAATAAAAATGGGGAGTGGAATCCATAGTTGTGGAGCATAATTTCTAAAGGCTCTTCTCGCAGACTTATGGCTTTCCAATTCTGACCTGGATGGCTTGGGAGATACAGGTTAAGGTCCATCAGATATAGGAGGCCACAACTATTGAGTGTAAGTGCCATAAAAGTAAGTAGAAGCACTTTATAGTTAAAATAGAATTTGGGGTGCTAAGGTAACATTCTTAAGACAAGAATTGTGTGTGTAGTCATTTAAATACCTGTAGAAATATGGGATCCTGCATTCTGGGAAAAATACATTCAAGAGCACACAGACTTACAGGTATAGCAGCCTGAAAAACTAGAAGCTAAGACACAACACACAAAGGCAGGCTCTAAGAGATCTATGGGGATTATTACTGACCAGTGTGGTAAGTGAGACTCAAACTAAGCCAAAGCAGTATCGAACAGACGAGCAGAACAGATGTGTCAAAATAATATATGGCTTGCTGTCATGCTGCCAAATGGCCTACCAGCTCTAAATGATGACGAACCTGAATCAGCAGAGTTTGATAATATACCTTCAAGTGAGTGTATCCTTTGTGGTGCTCTCCAAGACTTGACTGGAACCTTTCACAGAAGTTGGAGAGCAAGACAAATGGGTATCAGACTAATAGATTATTTCAGCGGCTTGAGATACAAATGTTTTAAGTTAAATTGAAAATAGTTTTTAAACAGGGATGTAGTGATATAGAAATAGCAACAAGATTGTTTTGAAACTGGAAACTTTTCTGTTTTATTTTTATATTCAACTTGAAAATGTCTATTTGAGCTGCTTTTAAAATTGGTATTAAAATAAATGGCACCCCTGAGTTTAGTCTGTGCATATCACCTTAATTGTGCAGTGAATTTGTAATCTGGAGAGGGGTGATTAACATTAAAAATAATCAGCCCTAAGGCAGTACAGGTGAACTCTGTTTAATTCATGCATGTGTTCTGTACTAGTTGTATAGTACCTTGGAGACTCTACACTTCAGAGTATTTAAAAATAAAATGGGAGACATCAGTTTCAGCTCCAATAAGCTTGCATTGAAATTTGCATTTAAAACTGAATTTCTTTAATATTTTATGGAATTTAGTCTCAGTACAAAATTTTCACAATAGCTCTTGAAGTCAGTCGGCTTTTCCATGTAATATTTACCAGTGATTACCAAGGAAACATTTTTTGAACTTTTATCTTGTTTTCTTCCAGCTTAAATTATCACAGTTCTCAAAACTTTAAGCTTCTCTCTGTATGCGATAACATCTCAAACTTAACACCAGTTTTGTAATTTGGCATTATAATCACTTCCATATTTAAAACAATCCATGTGTAGAACAATCATTAGCATTACCCACTGGCATAACTTTGCCTAAACATCACAGAAATGTCTTATCTCAAGAACACCATGCTCCACAGAGGCATAAGCATGTGTGGAAGGAACTACATACAATACAATTCAGGAAACCTACACAAATCCTATATTAGTCAGTAAAGTAACTGGAATTAAGGCTGCCTCGTTCAGGATGAGGGTGGAAACATGCATGTTGTGGAAGAAAGGTAGTTGAGACTGAGTAGTAGTACTGAATACAGATACTGAATGATTTAATTGTTCGTTTCCTTATTTTTATGGTCTGGTTGGTGGAATATGCAGTTTAGCAACCATAATTCTACTTTATCAGTGTTTTTGGTGGGTAAAGTTTGTTGCAGTTCTAAATAAGCAGCAATATGGTTATACTTTAGCTGCTAGGAACAAATAAACTCAATTAGAATTTTCATAAATGGGAAGTGTTGCTCTTTATTGGAGTTTACTTGCATTGTGCTGTGACAGACAAGTATTGATGGCTACATCAGGCATTTAATTGTGCTTTGTGGATTGAGTGCTGGAAACCAGCCTGTTCTACTCTGCTTGTATCACTCCCCTGGTAACATAGTTAGTAGAATTTCCCTTCTCTCTTCCAGGTCACTGAAGTTGTAATGATCTATGATGCAGAGAAACAGAGGCCCCGAGGTAAAGGCTGATCTAGTTTGTCCTTGAAATTTCTTCATCCTTTCCTGCAGTCAGATGGCAAACTATTTCACACCATCAAAAAACGTAGTGGTTTCTTTTTGTTTTGCTTTTTACATTGCCTCGGGAAAAGATTTCAGTGGACAGATATCACAAACATAGGTTTTTCATACACAGCTTCATTTGGTGTCTTTGTGTTTTTAAAGTCAGATGTTACATGTTCATTTTTTGCTGGTTCTTTTTACTTGAATATGAACAGAATTAAACATCTGAACCGAACATGTGGTTTGAAATGATATTGAAAATGTTCAATTCACTAACTTGCCTCAGCTTCCCCCCATTTAACATGAAGGTATGTTAAAGTCTACAGTTGCGTTGTATTCAGTTTTTTTCTTTGCAGTTCAGATTATCTTTAAACATGAGATTGGAATCAGATCCATCCATTTGTGCTTTTTGTTTTGGTTAAATGTCTTGAAATTCAAGGGAAAGTTTTCTTAAATTACATAAAATTGCCTATGAGAAGTTGTTTATATATTGGCAGGCACTATCTGTCCCCATTCGTACTAGAATTATTATTTTTGTTGCTTAAAAAGGAAAGCAATTAATAGGCCATATGAGCAAGTCTGTAACCTTTGGTCAAAATATGAAGTCGTTTTCATGTCATCTGCCCTTCATTGCATCAATCATCTATTTGTTGACTATTACAGAGGCAATATTGTAAAAGTACATGAAGTTAAGTTGCACTGATCACCTTGTAGCATGTGAAACATGCTAGAGAATAGTTTGCCATCTGAACTTTCATTTCTCCTCTGACTCCATTATTAAGAAATATATTCACTTCATATTTATTAAGCTAAGTCAAGTCTTAGTTTTATTTTTAATTTAGACATACATCCTTAGTGGCATATTTAAGTGTTTCATAGTAAAGTACAGTAATGTTAAGTAAGTTCTTTTTTCTTTTTCTCTCTGTGAGTTGTTTAACTGTGATTAACGATATCTCTTTAGATTTCTTCTCTCTAGGTGATAATTTATCACAGAGGTACAGGCCAGTTCAACAGTCAGAGGAAGGGCGGGCTTTGTCTTTATTGCGGTGTAAACGAAGTTTCAATATATTTGTTTTGTTTTCGCCTTGATAATACAGTCTTAATCCTCTTGCAACTGATCCATTCTCCTTAAATAGAAAACCAGTTCATCCATTCAGTAAATACTGTAAAGCAGCTTATTTTAAATAGAAGAGGCAGTGGAGACTAAAATAAACACCTGATTAAAACCTGGAGTTTTGAAACTATATTTTAGAAATTATTGCATCACCTGTATCTTTGAAATATGTATCCCAATCTTGCAGCCTTTGATCAAAAAGGACTAAGACATCACAGCTGGTTTGGATTAATGGCTCTGCTGCTAAAGCTGCACTAAAAAATTAATAGAAGGCTTCCAATCTACTCACAATGTTACAGAGTAAAGCAGAACTTTAAAATATCATCCTCTGGGATGAAAGCCTATGAGTCCATCCATTTGAGGGAGTAGTTGTACCTCACAATTCTGTGATTTGTCTAATTTTTAAAAATAACTGAAGTCCCTCAGTCCTGTCACTGTCGTAGCTTGCTTTTGTGTTTTTGTTCTCCATTTCTGTATCCTCTTCATAACATGGTAACTGCACATAGTTTCTAAACATGGCCTCCTTAATCCTTCAGAAAATACTAGAAAAAATTCCTCATAGTTTGTATTTAATGCTGCTGTTTGTACATCCAAGAATATTTTTCTCCTGGTTGGTATTTTATGTGAAATGCTGTTGAGTTTATACTCTTCTTGTTCTTTTGACTTTTTATCTTAAATGTCTATGCATTAAATTGCAGAAGCCCACTTATTTGCCCATATTCTTTTCTGTCCACATTATTCTGAATTTTGCCTTCCTCTTTGGACTTTAGTGTTCTCTCACTTTCTACAAATCCCTTAGTGCTTGTCATTTTACCAAGTCACTGAGAGAGAAAGAAATCAGAATTGGCCGTGTTACTATCCCTTCTGGCAGTCTATTGCTGCTTCCTCCATCTCCGACTGCTTACTACAAAAAAACCAGGGACCAGATCCTCGGGTTATAAAAGTCATGGTTGCTGTGTTGATTTCTGAGAGTCAGGCCCTGCTTCTTCAATACTCAAGTCCAGTCCTTCACTTTCCACACAATCCTATCCTTTCTACATCCCATCCTTACTTACGTTGTTGTGGTCTTTTGTGCAGTGCTTTATCATGAACTTTTCTAAATTCCAAGTAAAGTATAAACATAGCCAACATTATTATTATTACTTCCTAAAAGAAATAATCTGCTTTGTCAGTCATGCCCTTTGCTTTCATGTGGTTTCATTAACTAAATCAACTACTTTTCAGTAGCTCAGAGGTTCTTACTGTGTGTGTTCAGTTTCTTCCCTATAACTGCAATCCAGCTTTTCTCTGTTCTTGAGTCCCCTAGATTTCATCTTAAACATTGTGTTAATCTGTCTAGTCCATCAGTAAACTTCTCTCTTCAAAAAAGTTAAAGCAAGTCTTCCAATAGCTATATTTATTGTTTTTTTTACTACGTGCTTTTAAAATTTTGTGGGAGTTCCCATCTGCTCTGGAGATCTGTAATCATTCTCATTTCTTAAATACTCTTTTTATAGTATGGTGTTTGTCTTTAAAAAATTATCTGTTTCCCTGAGACATGGCATCTGTCTGCTGTCTTTGCCCAATTTTCTGTGAACAAACTTTAATGGACCATCTCAGTAGTTGGATGGGTGTCATCTGTGTTTTCCCTCATCTTTTGAGATGGAAGCCTGTAATATTAAACTGATCTAATACTCAATGCAGACTTGAATGTGTTCTCTTTCTACTCCAGTACTGCTAAGAATTCCAGTTAACTTCAGACAAATATATTGATGAAATGCTGCTTTCAATTTTGAGGCTGCTTTCATCATAGACCAACAAAACTTCGTTTATACTGCCAGTCTCGTGTGTGGGAAATGCTAAAAGTTTTTTTCCTTTTACTTTAATTTTATTTTAGTGATGTCTTTTGCTCTTGTTGCTGACAGCAGAATTTGACCTGCTGGAATCTATTTTGGCCTGTATCTTTGTGTATTTTTTTATATATAAACCTTCTCTACAATAGGCCTCTTTGGGCTTACCCAACCCAGTTGGATAAGCTTAGAGAGACACTAACTGTTATAGATACTGTATTTCTGTTTAACGCTTTAGAGCAATATATGGCTGCTGTCAGCACTAGCTGCAAAGCAAAATGCAAACCAAGGGGGAAATCTTGGGTTTCAGAAAAGCAGAAATGCACCCATATTCCATATGCTTTTGATGCTGCACCTTGGTTTTTTTTCTTTCTAATTTTACTGCTGTACCCCTTAGCTAATTTAAAGAATGGCAAAACTATTGTATACTGCATGTGTTCTTACCTTTCGTGGGATTTGGTTATTCCACCAGCAGTGAGTGGTTGATGGCATGACTCAGCCTTAATGTTCTGTGAAATTAACCACTACTTTGCCACTCTCCAGGCAGTGTTATCAGCTACAGCCTAAGTACAGTGGTTCTCAAACTGTGACTGCAGAGAGTTCTCAGATCACATGGTGCTAGTTACTGTCTCCTTTCCGGCTGCTTCTATGAGCATTGGAACCTAGCTGCCTGTAAAAGCAGCTGGATGCTAGGAGGATTCAGTGGGATTGCTGCTATAGATGAGGAAGTGAGTTATCTTTAGGAACACTAGAGCACCAGTGGTAGAAATGTGCAGGGCAAAAGGCTACTGGGGAACATATACTGAGATTGAAAAAGAAGGGAACTAGGCAGCAAGTGAAAGGGATAGAAACAACAGATTGGGCAGAGATGAATTGACAAGCAAGAGACATGAGGGTTTTTTTGTTTGTTTTTTTTAAAAAAGGCAACACTTTACTTTAAACAGCTAAATACTTCTCGTTTGCTGTGTAGACAACTGCTATATTTGGCACAAGAGAGCTGTGATTGGAGGGGGTAATGTCCATTAAGTGTTGGCTGTGTTAAGATGCAAGAAGTTTGAGAATCTCTGACCTAGGCTGTTAGTTTCTGAAGCTTATCATCCATCCATGGAGTGGTGTAAATTCTCATGCTTTATCAGCTACATTTCAAAAAAGAAATTTCTTTAAATTTGTACTGTTTTCCAAGAAAGTAAATACCCCTCCACACACATACACTTACAATATTTTGGGGGGGGAGGGGGAGTTACTTTGCAGCATTAGTAACTGTGATAAGTGTAAGTTTCACTTGGGTTCCTAATCCTAGGATATATTTTGGTTCAAGGATAGGAGCAAAGCTGCCTTATTTTAACCTGCTGTTCCACAAACATTGTTTTTAGAAGTTGTGGTACAGTAACATTTAGGGTTGTGGTAATATTTATCTCTACACCCCTTTTAGAAACTAAACATAGATTTTAATTGTTTCAGTTTGTAATGTTGCATGTATGAATCTAAGCTGAGGCATTAATTGCCTGATCTTTATATATAAAGTGCACACTACAGTTTACTCAGAGGACTGATTTTTGAGAACTTCATAACACAAGCCTTGGTTATCTGAAGCCCCTGCTTGAACCCTTGGTCCGCCCCTAATACTGTTCATCATCCTGTTTTGTGTCACAACACCCTGCTACCTTGATTCACTCTTCGTCGTTGGCTAGGTTTTGGATTTATTACTTTCGAGGACGAACAATCAGTGGACCAGGCTGTCAACATGCATTTTCACGACATCATGGGCAAAAAAGTGTGTAGTTGTAGTTTTATTTTACCTTAAGATAAAACCAAGTCTTGGGCAATTGGCAATTTCACTGGTGAAATAGAATCAGTAATCTTAGGATCTCCTCTGCTTAAACCACAAAGGTTAAAGAAAATTCAAATTCAGGGCTTTGTCCATGATGATGGGGAAAGTCCCTTGAGTTTGCATAAGACAATGGATTGAGGGGAACCTCTCCTTAACTTGCTTCCTATCCCATGGGAAGGAAACAGACCTTGAAGGCCCGAGTATTTATGTATTGTTTAAACAGTTCACATGAGCCCTTAACCATTACACAAATAGCAAACTGCTCCATTTGAGCAGAATTTGTATCTGAATAAATTGACTATAAGAATAGTCATGGTTTATGCACTGCTACATGACTGCGCACTATTTTCCTTTCCAGCAGCAGGGATAGAAGTTAGTTTTAATTCTCATATATTTGTAAACTGAGATCCCAGTGAAATCTCTGAGCTGGCTAAGGCTCGGTTTAACGTACCACTCCTTCAGATGTGCATTTAGTATTCAAATTTTGACACACTGCGGGGATCTGCCTTTATAGTCCTAAACTTTAACCACCCCCCCAAAAAAAAGACCAAAAAACATCATGAAGGATTGGTTTTTAAAAAATTGGGTCACTTACTGTGAAACTTTGATACAAACCCACATATTCTATATAGTATTTAACCACAATGCAGTTAAGTGACCTCAGGTTGTTTCGTCTTCATACTGTGTTGTCAGCACAAGGAGGTTTGATAGGTGAGGGATTCTGCCTTTCTACTCCTTTTGATTGTATTAATCGATGGTGAACATTAAGGTTCACCTGTGGAAATCTAAAAGTAGAATGAATAAGTAGTTCCTGAGAGAAATTCCTAAATCTTAATTGTATTGTGAATATCACAGCTTCTAAAAGGGAAATTCTGGTAAAATTGAAAATATTGCAGCTTTATGTAGCTTAACTCTGAATTTGAAAACATAGTTTTCAACAGCCCTCTAACATCTATCCCAAAGAAACTTGCATCAAAACCAAAGGACTTTGTCATATTCCTTTAAGTCAAACATTTTTCCATGTTGAATTCAAAAGATTTCTACAGCCTAGTATCTCTCAGGCATTTCTTTGGCTGGCAGGTAATGTGTTCTTGTGGATTAGTGCAAAATTTGCATTGTCAGATTACGATGCTCAGTACTAAGTGCTTTAAAAAGTCACTGTTAAATTTTAGCTATTTAAAATGTTACTACCCAATTCTGATACACTGAAAATACAGTCACCTTGAAAAAAAGAATGGTTTACCAATTAATACAAATTAATTATCTATATGAACACACTTTTGACCCAAATCTTGGAAGGAGGAACATGCATAACTTTCTTACTGTGAGTAGTTGAGTAATCTCATTTGAATCAGTACAGCTACTTACATGAGTAAAGTTTATATGTATGTTTGCAGGATTGGTGCATTTACTTACTTGTGTTATCCTTTGTACTTCCATTGCTTTATCACTCATATTCCCTTAAACTTTGGAAGAACTACTAAAATTAGAGCACAGATTGCAAGGCAGTATGCCATTTATGAACAGAACCAAGGAATGCCATGGCTACTTTATGGTTCTGTAAATCTGTGGAGAGCCCTCTGTAAGTCTTTTAAGTATAGTGATCAGTTCTTAAGGTATTTATCAATTGCTACGCACTAAGAGGGTCACTTTAGGTCTCTATTTGCTATATAGGGTTCTTGAACAGGCTCAGTATCAGAGCTGAAATAATTTTCTGGGATTACCTTAAATATTTCTTGCATGGCCTGGTCTAAAACATGCACAAAAATATGCAGTATTTTTCCCGGTTGCATGAAGGAAACCTAGATAGTTCTTCCTCCTGAGACCGTTTATAACTTTGGCCTTGGGCAGGTCTAGAATTCTAACCTTGATCCTAAAATTTGTTTACATTAGGTTGTCCCAATCCCTGGTTTAGGAGTCTAACACTTCCAAATGCCAGTTTACAGGCTAATGAAATTCTGCCATTTAGATAAATGTAACATTAGATAGTCCACCCCCTTCATTGATTATTAATAGACACATCAAGATTTTGAAATACTCTTTTTTTGATGATTAAAAATATATTGCTGAAGTGAATCTGCATCTGTATGTTACTGAAAGTAAAAAAATTAAAATTACAAGCAGGACTTTGCTTTTGTAAGCAGTAACTGAATTCCCTTCAGGAAAATGAGTTAAGACTCATTAATTTGAATTCTTTGTGAAATTCCCTTGGTTCCTCTCTAGCAGGGCCTTCAGCTGACAGAGGTTTGGTTACTGTCATGTATAATGTCCTTGGGGCATATTCTGAAGAAGGGGAGGAGGGAAGGGAGCCTTTGTCCTTGTGCTATGCCAATTTCCTGTTTGTTCTCTAACATGAATGGTTTTAAGACATAGCAGGAAGAATTCTGAATACTTTATTTTCCGTACTACTCAGGCCCATTAGCGATTGAGATTTATTTTCTTTGTACTCTGGCATCCACTAAAATTAATCATAAAATAAAATAAAAAAAAAGACTTTAATTCAGCATACATGAGTGCTGAGTGTTTCGTTAAATGAGAAAATGGATTTTTTTTGTAGAGGTTTATATTGAATGTGGATCTTATATTAAGTAGGTCAGATGCACTTGATGCCTTGGGGCCCTAAGATGTTTTTTCTTTAAATGAAATAAGTTAAGCACTTATTAACACTTTTAAAAACAGGAAGGTTTATGTCACTGACTTAACACAGTATGAAGATTTGCTTCTTATTGACTCAACTGTCCATTTTTATTACTTGCATGTTTGTTTACTTTTTTGTTAGATGTAATGTAAGATTCTCTTATCACATCCATTCCCTCTGACATTGTTTGAGTTATTTGAGATTCTTTAAGCGTTAGCCTGGGGAAGGTAAGTCTTTATCTTCCATTAGACATTTAAATAAAACCTAAGTAAAAAAACCAAACAAACGAATGTGTGTTTCTCAGGTATGAACAGAGCTGAAATTGCAGGTAGATGGGGTGGGTTTAAACGATAACTTCCAAATGAACCCCAATCATCCTTAAAATGTTAAGGCATGAGTACCCTTTTTCAGAGTGAACTCTTTGCTTGTGAAAAGATGTTTACTAAAATTGTTTTCTTCTCGTATATGTCATAGTGAACATTTTAAAAGTAGTCTAAACACTAAGTTAAAAAGATTGTGCCTATACATTTTTAGCAAAGAGCCATTGTAAGAGGGTACTGCTGCTTTAAGATAAGCAAGTAAATGACTACTTAATATAATGGAACAGAAATTGTTTGTAAGACATGTTTTGCTTTAAATATATGTTGATATAGGACTTGTAATGTCTTACTATCGCATCTATTGTACCTGAGAAACATTTTTAATTACTGGCCTAACTAGTTTTATAATTAAGTATTTAGACATAAGTCATAAGATGCTAAGTGTAGTCTTAAGTGTAATTAAGGGGGTGTGTGAAGGGAAGGGGGGTGAACTAACCTACCTCATCTCCTAAATGGCTCATCTGTTTGTTTAGGTGGAGGTAAAACGTGCAGAACCTCGGGATAGCAAAAGCCAAACTCCAGGGCCACCAGGTGCCAGCCAGTGGGGAAGCCGGATCATGCCAAGTGCTGCCAATGGTTGGGCAGGTCAGCCCCCTCCTACCTGGCAACAAGGATACAGCCCTCAAGGTAAACTTTCTTGTGGGGGGTTTCAGGGAGCCAGAGTCAAAGGTGTGATTCCTCTCTCCCTTAAAACTGACAGTGTCTGTCACTAGCCATGGTTTTGTTACAGACCACATTTAACTTGCATTATTCTTTCAGAAGATAACAACATCTTATTAGTGATGCAAATACTTCCCAGTGGAGTGAAGCCATCTATTCAGTGATGTAATACAGTAGAGAAATAAAGTACTCTGCATCTGTTTTCCCCAATTCTGTTTTGGGTTTTCCTTAGTTTAATTTTTTCAGAATGATTTTTGTTACATGCTGCAGAAATCAATGGGTCTTGCCAACACAAGTTCTGTTTCCTCAACATCCCCCAACCTAATTAAGTGGGGATCATTACTGTGATTGGTGCTTCATCCATTCTGTTTGTGTGTGGGGAGCAGGAGTACCAAATCAGGATGTTCTTTTTACTCAGTAATGGTTAGAAGTCAGAGAGAATTCCATGATTCTGCAGCTGTGGGAATGTGGATGGCTTGGGACACTGATTAAAAATATTTATGGAACACAGATTTTCAAAGATGAAGTCTGAAATGAGTTTCAAGAGAAATTACAAGTGAAATAGCCTGTTTCCCCTTCATATCTTGTGTCTTTGTATTTCATTACTTAGTGTAGCCTGGAAAAGTAACAAGCAGCTCTGGGGTTAGTTGTTAGTGGTGGTGCTGGGGAGCACTTAATGCATATAATTTTCTTGATGTAGCTTGAGCCCTTTAGGGTTGGAAGGAGCAGATGTTTGTTTTAGTTTTGAATGCCATAAAAAAAAAAAAAAAGATTTTTGGAGACAGAATAAATGTGTTGAATTCATCTAAAGAATGTTTTCATACCATGTGAAGAAATGAGGTGGCATAATTGAGTCACATCTAACAGAATATATAACCTGCCTTTCTCAGATATGAGAAATGATTGCTGTGGGGATAGGGAGTGGCATCAGCTTGTCCATTATGCCCCCATAGGATGGCTTACTGTTTCCCGGTGGTGCTTATTAACTTGAAAGCTGCAGCTGAGGTTTTGACAGTCTGCACAGATTTGCTAATCTGCAAACTCAGATTGCGAAACTATAGATCACTTTCATCTTGGTTATTTGCAGGGAAAGGTATCATCATATCAGTCTGTGGGAGGGATTAAATGCAGAACTGTTAAATAAGTTAAACTTTCTACCTTCACACTGCAGGAAATATAAAATGAGTTTCCATTGTTCTAAAACACTTGAAATAGCTGAATGATAACTCTTATCACCATTATATTTGAAACACCTTGTGTCTGCAGCTTCACCTTTGCAATCCTTAGTCTTTTTAAGCAATGTTATGGAATGACTTTTAACACTGCAATATTCTCTCAGTTTGAATATTGAGTATAATTTGAATTTTGAGACTCCTGGACACTTCTTGTTCTTTTATCAGTGTAGAGCACTACTTTTTCAAAATTGCATTATATGTCATTTTTAATAGAACAATTTCAATATATAAGTGGATAAACAATCATTCTGTTTCATTGTTTTAGGAATGTGGGTACCAGCTGGACAGGCAATTGGTAAGTAGGTAACAAAAGTTTGATTGTTTAGGATATTGTAAACTGTAGAAAAGGCCAACTGATAGTATAGCTGTAAATTGCTTTTCAATGAGAATTGATGGTGGATGTAAATTTCTTAAGTACAATGCTTCTAAGTCTGTTTTAAAACTCAACTTTTGAGTTTGTATTGGAAAAAATATGGGGCAGGGGAAACATTTCTATTCCTAATTATTCAGTGTTGGGAATTGGAATACACCCTTTTGCTGATAATGCAATTAGACTGATACTGGCCATCAAGAAATTAAATATGAAGAACTGTAGAGTTATATATAGTCAGGGTTCTCTGAGCATTTCCCAAAGTTTTTATCCATAGAGGGGTAGAGTATCCTAGAATTTGGATCCAAGTACAGTAACAACTTCTTTGTTCTGTTTGGGGTAATTTTGACTTAGTATTAAGAAGTTGCCTTTGCTGAGTTTAGATGAAGGCACCACTTGTTCTCACAATTCTGTATTGGATTTTTTAGGTGGGTATGGACCGCCTCCTCCAGGAAGAGGAGCCCCACCACCTCCACCACCTTTTACCTCATACATAGTTTCTACGCCTCCTGGAGGATTCCCACCTCCACAAGGGTTCCCACAGGGCTATGGCACCCCTCCACCATTTAGTAAGTGTCCTCTGTGAGTCTTGAACCAATGATGTGCCATTGAACACAGGAACGGGTTTTAGTCACTTCTGTTTGTCTTTGTTTCATGCCTTTCTGTGAATTTGAGGGAGTCTTTCACATTTGATCCATCCAAATATTTCTGTAGTGGAACTAGAAATCAGTATATTTTCAGTTCATGTTTCTTTGAATCTGTTATTCTGATCAGATAAGTAATACTTAGTAATACAGTAACCTCTCAGTTTGTCTGTTTTCACTGAGGACTTTTACCTTTGACTTCTTTCTAGAACAGAGGTATATGACATAGTAATACTACATGTTGAAGACTAGAGATACAGGCTCCCTTGGAAATTCTAGCCTAAGAAATTAGGCACCCTTCTCTCATTGAATTTAATTGGGATTTGGGCACCTAGCTCCTTTACGTTCCTTTAAAATTCGTATGCACAATTGGGTTAAAACTGGCAGAAAGATGCCCTTAATTATCCAAAATTTCTTGAACGGCCATTATGCACTTGTTAGTTCTGATTCTTGTGCTTTGGGGAAGCAGCCTGTCCGGGATTTTTCGGCTTGAGGCTTTTGGCACCTTCCTTATTTGGATGGACGAAAGGCTTTTTGGAGGGGTCTCTCACCATGCCTTTCCCTGCTCCCCCAATACACCTTTCGGTACCTGTGGCTGCCTCTTCAGCTATTGTTTGCTAGGTAAGTTGGTTCAGTTGTTGTTAAGTATGTGCAGTCTGTGTAACAGCTGTAGGATTTCACATCTCTTAAATGACTTTAGTTGTGGATAGGATGACTGTCAAGAGATGGTTAAATCAATCCCTTTACATCAGCTGAAGGCAACAAGTAGTAAACTCTATTCTGTAGACACCTTATAAAGGGTTTAAAAACAAAATGTAAAATTACTCTGAAGCCAAGTGAAAAGTCCAAGTGCTTTTGGCCTCTTAACATGTCACAGATTTTATGCTCTGCCTCTTATTTATCAGGTTTTGGATATGGTGCTCCACCTCCTCCACCTGACCAGTTTGCCCCTCCTGGAGTACCCCCTCCACCTGCCACTCCTGGGGCAACGCCACTAGCTTTCCCACCGCCACCACCACCATCTCAGGCAACTCAGGACATGAGCAAACCCCCAACTGCTCAACCAGAATTCCCTTATAGCCAGTTTGGTAAGTAACTGCATATAAAATGCACTCAGAGCGGCAACCTTTCCCCTCAGCCCAAGGTTCTGCTTTCCTTTTATTCATAATGTTTTGATAAGTCAGTTTCCAAGAGCAGTGAATTAATGCTGACAGCATTTGGACTAATGGTGGGAATACCGGCTACTGGCTCTCAAGGGCCCCCCCAAAACAGCCAATACTCTGATATCACAGTATTGTTTCCTTCCTACTCAGCCTGAAGTACTGCCCATTTCCTAAATTGCTAAATAACTGGCTCTCTAGAGATCTGTGCGGTGGTGGGATAAGTCACCACTTGCATTCCCCCAAATGCTCAAATTTAAACCCTTTTTTGTTCAGCTAACAATTTCACGCTGCAAGGTGCTCAGTAGTTTGCTTCCTTTTCTGTTGAAATGTCTTCAGTTAACACAGTAGCAGCCAAAGGGAATTCTGGTAATCTTACCTCAAGGAAGACGCAGTAGAATTGAAACAAAGCACAGTGAAAAGGGCACTGAAAATGGATGAGTGATGGGGCTTGCAAAAGAGGGTTGGCTCAGCATGGAGAATAGTGATATTTAAAAGGAGTATCTAATTACTCTAGTATCTAATTCTCTTTAGAATTGACTGGGACAAAAAACAAGAAAGGGTATAGCAAAATCTGACCTCCATGCCCCTTTTGACCCTGTTTATAAGACTTGTTGGAATTGATGCAGCTACTTTAAAACAAAAATGGATACCTATTAGGGAAAAATTTATTAGTCTGTGGAGCTCATTGCTGCAAGTAGATGATAAAGAATGATTTAGTAGGTAAGTTACAGTAAGACAAAATATGGGAAGTCAAAGTCTCGTGCTACTGGCTGAAAGATGATTGTCTGTGGAGATCAGGAAGGAGTTCTTTTGTTTTCCCCTTGCACCCAAGCCTTCCATGAGCAGCATTGCCCAGTTTACTGGGTGGGTGTGCCGCCTTCTTGACCACTGGCCATTGATAACTTCTGAAAGCAGCATACTGCACAAGGTGAGCCCAAGACTCAAGAATAGCAACTCTGTCCCTGCATTTTAGCCACTTTTCCCCTGTGTTTATGCATGCTTTACTAGTCCAATATAAAATATCTGCAGAAACTGTTCATTACAAAATATCTGCTTCATAAAGCTCTTTGAATGGATTTTCTGTAGTCCAAAAAATCTGAAGTATAAGACTTCTGATAGATCAGCTTTTCAGTTGTTTTTGACATGCATAAGATGACGGTGTTACAGTTATGATGGGTTTAGTTAGAGATGTTCTTAAACTTCTGTCATAGAAACAGTAGCTGGGATCGAAAGTTCCCTCAGTTTGACTTCAGAGGGAAAATTTTCTTGTCTTGTCAGAAATGTGAATAGAATTAAAACTGATGCATACAAATTTACTTTGTCTCAGACTTGATAGCCAAGTCTTTTAATACAAATAATTAAAATGGATCCAAACAGTAAAGGCATAATTGATTATATGTACGCTTTCCATACAGGGAACTCTCCTCTACAGATCCTGTCGCAATACTTTTATGTAGTAACCTCCAATTATTATTTTAAAAAACTCACCACTCAGTTTAATTGCCTGACTTTCAAAACAATGCTGTGAGGGATAGTTGGGGTGTCTTGTGTAAGGAGTATGTAGTACCAACTAAATCTTGGAGACATTTTTCCCCCAGCAAATATCTGAAATGCTGGTTGTAGTTAGTCCATAGGGGTTAATAGATTTTTTTGGAAAGAGGAAGAGGGTTAGATAATGTTAAATGTATTAGTGGGATTAATCTCTCTCACCCCTAAATTCATGCCAGAAAGCAAATTACTTCTGTGCAAGACTGCACTCTTACAGTATATGTACACAGCCATATAAGTGTTCAACTTAGTGTATTATCACCCAAGTCAATAATCTCTCATGTTTATAAAGATCATGTTTAAGATCTTTAACCTCTTTAAGATATTTGGAACTTCATGTGTCATTTGCAATTCAGCTAGCAGCATTGATATACAGGAGGCAGTTAACAAGTTTTTCATGTTTTCACTTAAATGCGTAGAGTTAATAAACTTTAAAGAGGCATCAACGTATTTAATCTTTTTGGCGTTTACAGATTCATCCTGGCTTCACAGCATCATAAATGCTACTATGTTTACAGCTGAGATAAATGTAAACACTCTAGTAAATTAAACTCTAACAAGGGTGTGTCTCCCTCACCCCCAAAAAAACATAAAATTATATCTCTGTACAGGGCTGTCTTGGGGTTAGTCACCCTGGTCTCCTCATTTCTTACTAGGGCTGGGTACCTATTCTCAAGACCCTTCAGGCTACGCGCCAATACTTTGTTTACACTCTTATGGTCAGGCTGAGCAGTGATATATCCTAGGTAGGTGGAGCCTATTTACAACCAATGCTCTTACTTTATCTGCATTTGGGAAATTAACTTTTGTTTCTTGCAGGGTCTCTTCTCTTTGAGGGTGGGTGAGATAAGTATGGTGGCTTGGAAATATTTGCTTTTTACAGTTCAAGGATAATCTCGTTTAAATGTCTGTTAGTTGGCCTAAGTAAAAACAAGTTGTTAGAATGTGACTGCGCTGCTGTTCGCTTCCCAAGATGTTGCATTGGCAAGACTTAGATTGTCTTGTGTAAGCAAATTACATTTAGTAACCTTAAGCAACAGAGTCAATATCCCCGGCTACTGTTGACACGACTGACTTAGAAACCAGGTCACTCTGGAGCAGTGAATCAGCTATGTGTCACTGTTGGAAGTGACAGTGCAGACAAATAGTGGGATAGTTCACTGGAGGAGAGAGCAGTGCAGAAAAAAGAATGTTGGCTGTTGGTTTGACTGCTGGATTCCTTTGTGGCAAACAAACCAGCAGAGTTCTGGTTTTCTTAACTCTTCACTGCAAGCCTTAGTACTGGTGAGAGTAACATGATTATCTTTACCCTGAACCCTAACCCATGGCATTAAATTAATGCATTTAAGGTTACCTACTGATCTTTGTGTCAAAAATGGCTGAATTAGCAGCTTGAGAAATCTTCAAGCAGGGAAGCCCATGATAAACGTATTGTTGGGTTCATTAGTGGTAGTAATGAACCTCTGTGAGACCGGCAGAGCTTGAAATTGAAATACTGAGGAGATGCCAAGAGAGCGTTGCTTTGGATTAGCAGAGTTAAACCTGCTTTAACCCTGTGCAGAAAAAAATTGAGTCACAGAGTTCTTCTGAATAATTACAGAATTCTTAACAGGGCTGTCTTGCATAGTGGAATTTCACGTTGATGCCACTGTAGTACTGACAGTTGTATATTAATCACTGGAAAGATTGTTAGGTTTCTTAACTTCTTTTAGTAAGTTACTATTAATACACATCCATTTTCCTTCCAGGAATTTAGGTTTTTTCCCCTCCAAATTGGAAAGGTGTGTCTGTCTCCTCTGTCATCCTGCTTACTCTAAATCTGTTGCTCCAAAATCTCTAACCTTGGCTCCAGATTATGTCGCAGAATGGAGGTTACAATCTCATTGATAAGGCAGGAGGAAGATGTGGGAGGAGGTAGAAGTCTCCTGATTCCATAGTTACCTTTATGATCTCTTCAGAGAAAGGAAGCTAGTTATTAGCTGTCAGAAAGATACTGACTTTTCACAGAGGATCAACTCACTTTTAGATTTTGATGAGGAAGTCTGGTAAAACAGCTTAGACTAACTCAGTGGTTGTTAGTATGAATAGCAAGGGTACACAGGATGGATGGCTATTCCAATATAACTGTTTATCTGGTGCTTCAGTGTTTTTTCCTCACTGGAAATATAGGGCTGGTCTACGCTGAGGGGGGCGTCGACTGAAGATATGCAACTTCAGCTACTTGAATATCATAGCTGAAGTCAGTGTATCTTCAGCCGACTTACCTGCCCTCCTCATGATGGCGGCGGTCGGCGGCGTGCTCCCTTGCGGCAAGCTGGAGTTCCTGAGTTGACAGGGGTGCCACTGATGATTGATTGATGGCATCTTAATGAGACGCGATAAATCAATCGCCACAAGATCGATCGTTATCCGCCAGTCCGGCGGGTAGTGAAGATGTACCCAAAGTCTGCCTGCTTAAGTTATATGGGAAGCTGATGATAAAATCACTTTTGCTGTTCTTTTGAGCTGTCTTTGAGAAGAAACTTGCCACACCATTTGCTTGGTTCAGCTGGTTCTGTGCAGTGAGTTAGTGCCAGGGTAGGGTGTTGGATGTGGATGGCAATTAGTTGAAGTTCCTTTTTTAACCACATAATGGGGGCAGTAGCATCAATAACAAGCTTCCTGATTTTGGCCTGTGGATTTGATGGGAATTTATGGGAGTTCAGTCACTACATCCTTTGAAAGGTACACTATTAACTTGGGTTTTTTAATTGACGGTTTCAGAAAATTCCAGCTTCTGATGCAACCATCTTAAAAAAAAATACATTCAGGGCCTAGTACTTAAAACTCCTTTTTAAAACAATTTCCTGCGGGTATCTTATAGGAGTCTTTTCAGCAAAGGAAAACTTCACCGTACACAGGAAGCTAAAATTGGCTGCACACAAAATAAACTGAAAATCAGTCTTCACTAACTCTTTTCAGTTAGAAACATCAGCTATAATAACTATCAAATTTTCAGACAGATGTTTCCTCATTAATCTTCTCTACCTCTGCTGAAACTGACAGAATGCTAGATTTGCTGATCTGAACACTTATCCATTATGGACTAATAGGTACTACCAACCCACTTTATATAAGCCTCTGAACAGCAGTAGCATGACATTTTGGTCACCACCAGCCTGGGTAAGATTTGATATAGCATGAAAAGTACTGTCTCCAATTAGGCATTCAGTCCCCTCTCCTCTCTGCCTTTTATCATTACCTGTATTTTCTATATGTAAATCCAAATAGTTTGATCAAAGGTAAAAGCAGCTATCCTCTGGGTATTAGATTAGCATATCATTGTGTGTTCATAAGGCTGTACATTGGGGTGTGTGGCATCAGTTCTGAATTGGTGCTGCACCCCTACCTTTGGGCGTATGGACTGTAATAGAAGCTTACTGCAGCCTTTTCCTCTTCCCAGGTTATGGACAAGACTTGAGTGGTTTTGGACAAGGTTTCTCCGACCCCAGCCAGCAGCCCCCCTCCTATGGAGGCCCCTCAGTGCCACCATCAAGTGGCCCACCTGCAGGAGGAAGTGGTTTTGGACGAGGACAGAACCATAATGTGCAAGGATTTCACCCTTACAGACGCTAGCACATGCTGGCAATCAGGGAATCCCTGTCCACAGTGGGATATCTGGTAGCAGCTGAACCCGGGAATCCCAGACTTCTGAACTTGTGACAATCACATACTTGATGGAGGAAAAATCTAGCAACATTGGGGGAGGGGTTTGGGAGGGGGGATGGCTTTTGAAGGCATCGCTGTGGGTGTTTGGACTGCAGGTTTTAAATATATTCCTTTCTCTAACCCATCAGCACAAATAAAGAAAATGTCACTCGTTCAAACTACAGGGTTTTTAAAATGTCTTCAGCTTTAATTCAGAACTTCAGGTTTCTTTTTTTGAAATTATTTTTCTTTGTTTTACCGAATATTGTAAACTTTTATGTTTAAAGAAAAATATATACATTTACAGATTGTGAAATTTTTAAGAGAAATTTTCTACTATGTATGCTGGCTTATTTTTTAATTTAAAACAGGGTTTCCGTTAGCAATGTTGGAAGTGGTGGTCAGTTTCAACCCCTTTACTTCTAGCATAGTGTTGGGGCAGTTGGTCCAGGAACTCTGGGAGTTAAAAGAAGAAATCTACTGAGTGTATTTTGCTTTTGTTACCTGACAGTATAGAACTGGTAACGATGCAGGTGCAGACTTGTTGATGCACAGAGTCACTTATGAAGTACAGCATTTAGATCTGTGCTTCAAACTCTTTAAAATCCTCTGTGGATTTCATTAGGGGTTAACGGAGGCCTTGTTAAGATGTAGATTTCCCTCAGGCAAAAGGTTTAGGTGCATTTTGCACTAACCAGTGATTACCCCTGGTTTGAATAAAGAGAAGTACATTTGGATTAGAAACATAAGCCTGTCTCCATTTTTGTTTTCCTTACAAATTTTTCCATGTGAATTTGGGTTCTCATGAAAGTTGCCAGGTTGACAGCCCTGGAAAAGAAGTCATTTTGGGTAGAGCGTCAGTGCACACTTACCCACACTTCTTGCCCTGTGCCTCAACCAGAACCTTTAGGTACTGCCTAGAAGTGAAAGCGTAATGCCCTTTCAGCCCTTAATGCAGGTGATATGATTGGGCTGATGTAGGATCTGAACTGAGGCCATTAAATTCACTTTATAGGATACTGAAGAACCTCAGTAGCTTTAGGTCTGTATCAGCCTGAACTGGATTTGAACTGGTAATCTACAGATGAAAAACTCAATATACCATTATGAGTCTCCAGACCCTCCTCTCTTACATTTACATGACTATAAGCAGGAATTGATGCATTACGGAGCATAAGTACGTTAAATCAGTGATATGCTTTAGTCTAGAATTAAAGGTGGGTTAAGTTTCAAGATTATCAGGCTGCAAAGTAATCTTAAATCCTAAATGTAGCATGTAAACATATACAAGCTCTTAATTTAAGATATTGCACTGTTCTCTGGAATATCCTTTTAATTTCTCATGTGTCCTCATACAAGTCCAGGTAGTGTTACCTCCCCATATCAAGGATCTGATCTATGAAAAATTTCTTCACTGCATAATTCCTCTGGAATCAGCTTTGTGCTAGTATGAGCAGTGATAGTGGATTAAACTCCAATTGGTTGCAAAGTGCTATGTGAGCCAACTGCTTTATTTAAGAAAGTGCCTTAGGGTCAGGTCATAGGAGCTAAGGAATTGTTGTCACCTTCACAGAGCTGGGTTCATATATGGTTCAGAGTGCAAACTAAACTGGTTTGAACTTGTAGGCTTGTGTGACACTTCATCAACACATCCAAAATATACCACAAAGCTGCATCTAAATAAGACACTCCCACTATGCCTGGATCCTCTCCAAACCCATTCACTGGCTTCCCCTGAACCTCTGTGTCACATTTAAGCTCCTTGTTCTTACCTTCAAAGCCCTGCGTAACATGGCTTCTATCTATCTCTCTGCAAGTAACCAAACACCCTCATCCTGCTTTTCTGTCTTCCATGCAGCCTCCTGTCCTGAGGTGCTTCCTCCAACCTGAATTTTCAATGCCTCTGCTAAGTCCTGTAAACACTTCATTTGGCCTGTAAACCTTAGTGTTAAAACAGAGAACTAACCTTGCAGCACTAACATTGTTATGTTGCTACTTGATGTCTTTCCACCTTCTATCTTTCGTCTGCTGATTGTGTAGATTGCAAGCCAGGGCTGGGTCCCTTGTCTTTGCACATCCAGTTCCAACCTGCTTTTAGCGTTGTCAATGTACAGCACAGTCATTTGTACTGCAGAGACAACTGGCACGTCTGGGGAAGGCTATGGGTCAGAATTGTAAAGACTGGATGAATTAGGTGCAAGCTTCTGAACATAAATTAGTTCTATTAACGCTGGGAAATTTCACTTGCAGCATTTCACAACTCTGCTACCTGTTCTATGTGAGTTATGCCTGTAATATCAGAACAAATATAACAATCTGTGATGCGTACATAGGGAGGAGACAGTTCAAAGAAATCAAACTAAGGTCCTTGTGTGTGTGTGTAATTTGGATGCTAGCACTACCCTCTAATCTCATCTTTAAATGTCATTTGACCATAACACTTCAAAAAAATGAAGCTAAATTCTAGATAGGCTGAGTTTAAACAATGCAAAGACTTTCTGCTGCTTACACCCAACCTCTGCTGCTTGTTCTCCATCCTCAGTTGTTCACCTCTGATACTCCTAGGCTCTGAATCAAGAGTCTACTAGCTTCTCCTAACTCCAGGCCTCGCACTTAGTTGAGCATTGCTAACGCTGGGGTAGAACTTTTTTTTTTTTAAATGGGTAAGGCAAGCTGAAAAATGCTAAAATTGGATTTTTAAATGGTAGGGTAGATGCACAGTGAAAACAAACTATCCTAGTTGAATAGATGAACAAAGCATAGAGAGGTTAATCCTGATTTCTGCCCCCTCCAGAGAAGAATGGCCAATGTAGCCCCCTTTTCACCTCCTACTGAGCTTCCAGTTTTGCAAAAGGAAGAACTGGAGTGACCCTGTGAAGCAGGTTCCTGTGCAATTTCTGGGTGTTTTGGGGGCTGGTAAATGAGTTTCTATAGTGGATTAATTTACACTGATTCTCTGTGCTAACGCATGGTCTCTGAATGTAAAACAGCTTGTGTTTGTATTGTCCAATCACTGTTAAATGGGGAGTGAAAGCAGATCTTGCAGTGACCCTGGGCTCCTGTTGTGTTAGTGTCACAAATGCCACCTCAGCAGCACAGCAGGCACTGGCAGAAGATGAACCGCAAAGCTTAAAGCAAAACTGCATTAGGGCCAGCAATCTGCTCACTTTCCACTACCAGCCAATGTGAGCAGATAGTGCAGAAGTAGCGCTTTCTTTTTTAAATTTAAAAGTTTTAATTTATAACTATGCTGAATGCACCTTTAGTGACCCAGTTACTTAGGTATTTTGTGAACATAGACATATTTGTTAGCTCTCCTGGTCATCTATAAAGAAACACTCAAGACCTACATTTTCCAGAGTGACCAGTGATTTTGGGTATCCAATTTGAGATCCTTTACATGGGCAAGATATTTCAGTGTGGCAACTCAGTCTTTAAAATCTTGGTTATTACTTACAGTGAACAAGACACTTCCTTCCCTGTGTTAACTCCTACAATGACTGGAGTTTAGTAAAAATGTTGTTATTCCCTATTCACTGTTAGCCTGGTCCTTGCGCAGGAAAATCCTTCCATTCTGATTAGGAAATATTTTACACTTGGTCCTTTAAACCAAAGCAAAGCGTGCACAATCTTAGTAGTCTGACTTGGAAGCATTGTACACTCATGTTGCATTGGTGTGACTGCACCAAGGGGCAGGATAATGGAGATCTTAATGCTTCTTTCTTTATGCTTTTCATCTTGTATTTCGTGCAGCTTGGATGTGCAAGTATTCACAGTATTCACACCTCCCTGAAGCTTGACTGGATACGTTGAATTTCTAGACTGGGTTTGCTTTCCAGTTCTCCTGCACTTGAGCTGTTTGGAATTGCAACACAACAGGGGAATGTTCTAAATGGTTGGACAGGTTTTGTTTAATAAACCATTAAATCTGTTTGAAGTGCAACTCTGCCCAGCAACAGAAACTGCTACACCTTGGCCTGTTGCTTATGAGTGAATCATCTCACAAAGCATAGCAGGCTGGAGGCTCTCCAAATTCTGTGAGCAGAGAGAGAAATGATCCTGGATATGGCTTCCCTGCACTTATGGGGGCATATCCCATAGTTCCTTGTGCTGCTGCAGCAATAAACTGAGATTCTTTGTGAATTGCTTGGGCTGGGGTGTAGGAGGGGACACTTGTGAGTTCTGGGCACATGGAGGGAATTGTGGGAAGGCATTGGAGGACTATCAGTGCTTGAGTGATTTGGCCTCATCCAAACTAAAAGTGAGGGAGGGCCAGTCTAAGTGAAATCTGCATCCAAATTCTAATCCAGGTCCCCAGCTAGTCTGGGTTCAGAGCATCCCAAACTCAGGTGAGAGGCTGTTGTGTGTGGATGGAACAGGGTTTAGGGACAACACCTGAGTAAGAAGTCAGGTTACCTCTGCCTTGAAGACCTACTTCATGTGTGAGACAAATTAATGTATATCTGTCTCTGCTCCCCTGCTAGACAAGTGGGAAAAGGACTAACAGTTTTATGGTGCCATCCACTGGGAAGCAAGGAGGCAGCAGTTCTAAAACCCATATAAATCTCAGCTATGCTGCCTCCCTTAGGTTTTCTTTGCCTCCTCATCTTGGAACCACAAAGGCATTGCCTCATCTTTCCTGCTCTCTCCTTCCTGTCTCCCTCCATCTGGACTATGGAAGGAATAGGAGACAAGAAAAAAGGAAGAGTAAGGAGAGAAGCCAGAGGCCTGAGATTTCTGCTTCAGCCCAGGGGAGAGGATTGAAAGCAGACTCCTAGCTCTGAAGCAGAGCATCCTTCATAGGGGTCTCAGCTGGGGCCAGCCATTCAATCAGACATGATTGCCACCTGGAAATGACCAAGTGGTCTCTTCTACTGTACTTCTGAAAGGTGGCTACTTGAGCACCTGGGACTGGCACCCTGCCTAAGCGTTCTGCTTTGCTTCACAGCCTACTCAGCTCTGCAGCAGCTTCTCTGTCTCCATCTGAACCTGGTATCTTGTTCTGGTAAGTTCTGCACTGGTGAGGATTTCTTTTGCCTGCCCCTCAAATAGGCTCTTGCTTTTTCTCAGTAGTGATTCCCCTCAACTGTCTGCTACTCATCTGCTTTCACTCCAATATCTGCAGCCTCTTCATCTTCCTGGGATTCCATCTGTCCCTTCCTACCCCTGCCCAGTCACCTGTATGTTTGGTGTGTAGAGCATAAGGGCTCAAAATCACCTGACAGCCTTGCTCCCAGCCCCTGGTGTAGGGGACAGATTGTAGGCATAGCCAAAGTATACTGTGAGAATGACTATTTGCTGCTTTCCCGGGCCTTCAGGGAGCTATGAAATGTAGAGCATAAATGAGAGCAGCCCTGAGGCTGATCTAACTTACACCAACTGGGTAGACAGGGCTTCAGTGTACTCAGAACATGGGGAGATAGCAGGTGACAGTCCCTCTTCCCTTTGTATCCCCAAGCACAGGAATACAGTAAGTGAGAATGGGTCCCATTGTGCTATGTTAGATGACTCAAGTTTTATTGAGCCACTGTCGTTTAAAATTAAACTATCAAATATCCTTTCTGTCACTTTCTTTTTTTACCTTGAAATGATTTTGGTTAATAAAGCTCACAAGGACTCATCCTATATTATAGCCAAAGAACTAGAATCAATCTGGGAGTGTTTGCTTGGATTGAGGGCAGGGAGTCAAACAGCCCCAGCATGGAATAGGGACCAGTGGGGCAAACACTTGTGGTGGGGCATCAGCTTCTGGGGAAGAAGCCAGGCAGGGAAAGTGGCAGTAGAGAGCACCAGGCAGCTGCCAGGAGGACTAGGAGACCTGTTACTACCCACTGTAGTGGGTCGAGCTGGATAAGGACCTGCATGAGGGAGGATGCCACAGGGGCCTGGGCATGAACCCAGAGTAAGTGGCCAGGTAGCCACCTTGGGAAGTAGCCTGGGGGCAGGTGCCCAACTGAGGGCTGTGTTCAGCTAGGGCTAGGTGGGTGCCCAGTGGGGACTGGGCTAAGCGGGTGGCTGGAGCAGGGTGGAGAGAAGAGGTAGGGTTGCCAACACTCCCTTAGTACAAGGGATGTCCCTTATTTTTTTCATCACTCTGCTGAGTGCTGCAAAAAGCTGCAAGAAATAGCCCTGGCCCAGGTATGTGAGTACGGGCTGTGAACAGCATTAATAAAAATGAATAGTGGGTGGAGTGGTGGAGTGCTAACAAAACAGCCTGCAGGGCTGCCAACCCTAGGAATAAGTGTGGGATGGTGGCGGGGGGCTAGCACAGATGAGACCTCAGGGGTTTGGGGTATGTCTGGGGTATGGAGGTGCCCTAAAATGGGTAGGTAAGCCAGGTAGCTGCTGGCACCCTACATGCTGCGCCAGCAGGGATGAGAGAGACTCTAGCATCGCTTCCCTCTGCCGCATCCGCACCTCCGCTTTATTTTATTTTATTTTTTTAGCGGCGGCCCCTTTAAATCTCAGTAAGGGCGGAACCGCGGCGCTGAAGCCGTAGTGGGCGGGGCCTGTCCTGTGCCCTGCTCTCGCGATGTCAGGCGCCGCCCGGACGAGATCAGCCCTTTCCGTAGAGACGCGGCCAAGATGGTGGGTGAGGGTGTTGTGGGTCGGAGCCCTTAATCCGGCTCCATCCGCTTCGGGACCGGCTCGGCCGGGACTCCGGGCGCCGATACCCGCGGAGGGCGCTGCCCCCTGTCCGTCTGGGGCTCTATGGAGGAGGCGGGGCGGGGGGACTGGCTCTGGCTGCATCCCGGACCGGGCCCTAGCGGGGAGAAGACTCCCGTCTTCTCCGGGGAGGGGGCTCGAGTGGAGGGAGGCCCGGGAGAGGCGGGGGGGGGGGGGG
>ML677376.1:3421087-3448262 GCA_007922305.1 Dermatemys mawii | reverse complement strand
AAGGAGGCGGGAGTGGGGTGCGTTGTGGGGGGAACCTGGGGAAGGAGGGGGCTGTGCTGTGAGAGTGATGGTGGAAGGGATTGTGATGGGGTAGTTGGGGTGTGAGGGTTAGTTGTGCATATGTCTTGGGGGGCTGTGGGTGTGTGCAATGTAGGTAGGTGAGGTTGTGTTGTAGGTGACGGTGGGGGTTCTGTGTTGAGGGAGCGTTGTGTCTTGTGGGCAGTTGTGAGATTGTCGATGTACGATATGTGGAGCTGGGGTCATGGATCATTGTGGGTCTGAACATGTGTAGCGTGCTGTGGCATGACTGGGCACCCAGGGGGTTGTCTGGAGACTGTGCGAATGACGCATGTGGTGGTTGGGGTGCTGTGTGATATTGTGTGCATGTTGTATGTGGGCTGCTTGCTGATGGAACTTGTGTGCCACTCTGGGGAGCTGTGGATTGTGGTAGGGATGGGCATGGTGTGTTTGTGGGTATGGGGCATGCTTGTCTAGGGCTGTGACGCTTATGGAAGAATGCCGAGCTCGGTTGGTTTATGTACGTTGTGCTCCTCCAGGCTACGCTGGCTCCAGCCATGCCCGGTAACCAACCTCTTGTAAATATGGATGTGCCCATTAAGCCACGTGAATGCTTCACTTTTGGGGGATGTGGGGGGTTGTTTCATTAGGTTCTGTGAGACTGAATGTTTGTGTGCTCCAAAGTGAAAAGCATTAATATTGATTTCTGTACCAGTGAATCATCATGAATAATACACAGCGTTTATAGTGGTTCCTCAGAGCGCTCTTACAAAGACTAATGAGCTACCACGCATGGGCTCCTCTTCTCTCCCCCCGCCTCGTAACGTGTAAATGGGGGCAATAACTGGGCTGATAAATGCATGGAGGCAGGGCAGCAAAGGAGTCTGGCACAATGTCACACCTGATTAGATGTCTTTGTAATTTGGAGGCCTCATCTGTTTTCCTCTGGTTCTCTCAATCCAGGCGGAAGTCGAACAGAAGAAGAAACGTACCTTTAGGAAATTCACCTACAGAGGCGTTGATCTGGATCAGCTCCTCGATATGTCCTAGTAAGAAACTCTTGCTTCTTGGCACCCTTCTCCCCCATTACCAGACCAAGCACTGAGGTTCTGTTAAGAGATGAAGGCAGGTTTTGGGGTGAGAGCCCAGGACTGGGAATCAAGATACCTAAATTCTGTGTGACAGACTCGTTGGCCCTGTCTTCACTGCAGAAGTAGCCAGGTTTAAACAGGATTATGAAATCGTTTGGGGCCAGTTGTATTATATGACTAACAATGATAGTGGCCCATATTCTAAACCAAGTGTTCATTGGGATTAATCTGTGGTTCCTTAATTTGGATAGAACAGCTTTTTTGCATTCCACTCAAGCAAAAACCATATAACAAAATCAAACCTTCTGTTTAGTTTCCCTGTCTATAAAATAAAGACACTATTAATCTTCCTGCTGGAGACTTAAATTAAGAACATAAGAATGGCTGTACTAGGTGAGACCAAAGGTCTATCCAGCCCAGTATCTTGTCGGCCAACAATGGCCAATGCCAGGTGCCCTGGAATGAGTGAACCTAACAGGTAATAATCAAGTGATCTCTCTCCTGCCATCCATCACCCCCCTCTGACAAACAGAGGCTAGGGACACCATTCCTTACCCAGCCTGGCTAATAGCCATTAATGGACTTCACCTCCATGAATTTATCCAGTTCTCTTTTAAACCCTGTTATAATTCTAGCCTTCACAACCTCCTCAGGCAAGGAGTTCCACAGGTTGAGTGCGCGCTGTGTAAAGAACTACTTCCTTTTATTTGTTTTAAACCTGGTGCCCATTAATTTCATTTGGTGGCCCCTAGTTCTTATATTATGGGAACAAGTAAATAACTTTTCCTTATTCACTTTCTCCACATCACTCATTTTATATACCTCCATCATATCTGCCCTCGGTCTCCCCTTTTCCAGGCTGAAAAGTCCTGGCCTCTTTAATCTCTCCTCATATGGGACCTGTTCCAAACCCCTAATCATTTTAGTTGCCCTTCTTTGAACCTTTTCTAATGGTAATTTAAGGTAAATGCATTCACGTTGGTAATGTAACCTGGAATCTTTGAGTACAGAGCTATAGAAAAGCAACATTTTGTTGTCTGTTTTACTCGAGTGTTCTGACACAAGTAATTTGCCATATTCATTTGTATTACTTGGTCCAAATGAAGGATACCAGAATGAAGGAGGGAGGGAGGGATGGTGTCAAACCGGGACCACTTCCCCAGCATTCCGTGGGCCCAGAACTGTGCAGGGGAGAGCCCCTAACTCTAAGGGTGCTAGGACCCAGGTGGAGTGCAGCTAGGGTGACCAGATGTCCCGATTTTATAGGGACAGTCCTGATTTTGGGGCTTTTTTCTTATATCGGCTCCTATTACCCTCCCATCCCAATTTTTCACATTTGCTGTCTGGTCACCCTAGGTGCAGCTGCAGAGAGGAGCCATACACTCCAGCTTGCTGGAAGGGAACTTGCCAGAGCAGGGACCTCTGGCCATTCAGAAAACTTTTTACAGTTTCTCTGAACTTTCAGCTGCCCTGCATTCATTGGGTTGTTTGCTCCATCTCTCAATCTCTTTGCCTCAGCTTTGCTCCATGCCTGCCCCGTCCCCCTCATCCACTTCCCTTCCTCTCTTTCCATTTAGTTAACCCCCTTCTAAGTAAACCTACCCTCAAAAAGTTGTCACAGATTGTTCTCTCTGTTTGTGACCTTCCTTGACGTTATGGCTGTCTCTGGGGCAAGGATCATCTACTACTGTGTTTGTACAGCTCCTAGCCTAATTCTTAGTTGACCATTAAGCAGTACCACAACAAACATCATTAATAATTGATACATGACTCTGCGTCTCATTGGAATGGCTCAGCAGTTCTAGACTATGGATTTGCTGACTCCTGAACCTTTCCAAACTGAACAAGTGATCATTCTCTCCTCCCATGGCTGGCAATAGAACCCAGGAGTCCTGGCATCAGGTCCTTTCCTCACTGAATCCAAATGTTACATATGAGCTGACTCTTCTTTAGCTGATCTGCTCCTCTTTGTTATTTCAGCGAGCAGCTGATGCAGCTGTACAGCGCTCGCCAGCGCAGGCGTCTGAACCGTGGCCTGCGTCGAAAGCAGCATTCCCTCCTGAAGCGCCTTCGCAAGGCCAAAAAGGAGGCCCCTCCCATGGAGAAGCCAGAGGTAGTCAAAACTCACCTGCGTGACATGATCATCCTCCCCGAGATGGTGGGCAGCATGGTCGGTGTGTACAACGGCAAAACCTTCAACCAGGTGGAAATCAAGGTGAGCCATGCAGGAGCGAAAGGTTTAAATACTGACTGATAGCAGCAGAAACTTACCACATCCTGCTTGCTTAGGCCCCGTCTCCGCTCCTGAATTTTCCTGCAGTGGATTGATCCTGAAAGTGTAAGCCATTTGCCCTTTAATTTGCTTGAACTTCTGTTCCAGCTGGGGCAGTGGCCAGTTCTGTCTCTTGGAGAGTCTTTGTATGAGGCTTTAACATCTAGGAAAGGCAGATGACGGTGGGAGCTTTTTGTTTAAAACAAAAACCAAAACTTCATAGTTGTGAACTCATTCTCTTCCTTTGAGAAGGTGGTGTCTGACTTTGGAGGATGTGCTACATACAGGGCTTTTTCTCTTAGCTCAGGGTTTCTCAAACTGGGGGTCGAGACCCCCCCTGGGGGTCACCGAGTGCTTCCAGGAGGATTGTGAGCTCTTGGTGCCACTTAAAAGCCGCCAAATAAATTACTTCCGCATTTGGCGGCTTTTCGGTGGACATACCGAGCTATTTCGGGAGCGCTTGGCATGTCCACTGAAAATAGCCGCCGAATTCGGAAGTAATTTATTCGGCAGCTTTTCAGCGGACATACAAGGGTCCACCACGGCAGCCGAGGAAGGGAAAATGGGTCGCTGTTCTCAAAAGTTTGAGAACCACTGTCTTAGCTTGCTAAGACCTAGGATGAAGCTTTGCGAGAGATTGCTTACCCTTCCAGTAATTCAGGGAATGAATCAGTTGTGTATAGTGCTGCTGTCTACGAGAGAAGTAATTGGGGGAAGGATCTGTCTGCGGTGCAACAAAAAAGCTTGCTCTTAACTTGGTTTAGCTAACAGGAATTAAGAACATGTTGCCTCTTGCAATGTAGACAGACCCTTTGAGGCATCCTGTATCCCCTCGTCCTGCGCTCCCTTGCCTGGTGGTGGCAAAGAAGGAGCTCAGTTGCAAAGCCACAGTGTGACTTCGAGAAATCCGACTTGCAAATCTAACTGGAAATGAAGTAGCCAGCAGGTGCAGTGTGGCGTAATCTGTAATCTGATATTACAAGGCAGGATTAACCAACTGACCAACGTTTTCTTTGCCTGCTTTGTTTGTGGTTGAAATCTAACCTGCAAACCTGTTGAAGGACTTACAGTAGATGGACCTGTTTGGGCGAATGTTTGAGTTGGACACCTGGGGGTGATATTTTTAAAGGCACAGATGGCAGGTAGACCTGAAATGGGAGTTAGACACCTGAGATACTAACTCAAACTGCCACTTGTGCGTTTGAACATCTCCTTCGGCTGGCTGTCAGTGTGGATTGCTGTACCTAATTGCAGTGACCTAAGGATTTCCCAAGCCATGTTTACACCAGGAGTTCCTTACCACTGTACTTGTATTGGTAAGTGCTCTTAGCATGGACATAGCTCATGGCCTGCAAAACTGCGCTTTTACTGGTAGCTTAGTCCACCCCAAACAAAACAAGCTATCTGTCAGGGCTCACACCTTTTCACACCCTTGACAGACACAGCTGTGTCAGCAGAAGTCTGTAGTGTAGACATAGTCTCACCTGCCAGAGAAGTGGGAGCGCTGTCTGGGTAGAGGGCATTTTTGAGTGTGATGAGGAAGAGGAGGATTTGCAGCTGTGACTAGAGCTGGCTGAATACTGAAAGAAAAAAATCACGCTGGTGTTTGACCTCATTTATTCCTTTTCTGTCAGCGTTCACCTAAGTGTAGGTTGCTCTGAGCCCAAGACTTGTGACTGTTTCTCTCTCACACACACACTCACACAGACACTTGTGCAGCTGTCTTTACAGTATTATTGATTTGGGAGCCCTCGGCCAGGGAGCAGGAGTAATACTGGGCCACCTGATGGCCAATCGCAGAGAAGTGGCAACGTATGACTTGTGCTTGCTCAAAACAATAGTATCAGTGAATCCTGGAGCAGTCTGAAGGCTGAAATGCTCACATGGTTCAATGAAAGGTCAGTCAGTCTGCCTGGGTAATTTGGGAACAGAAAGGGCTAAATTCATCGAATCGACTGCAGATGGCATATCCATCTCTGCCCGTACCAGGCACCTGATAGATGCATGTGGAGATACTGCATTTTTAAAGAGGAGTTCTAAACAGTCATTGCAGGGCTCTGTGCCATGAAATCTAACTTGTCTTCGAATGCTCTTCAAGGTCTTTGCAGCGTACTCTCCTCTTCTAGGCTCTCAGCTGCTTGTTGCATCAGATCGATCCTGTTTCTGAATAGTCACCCTGTCTTTTCTCTTGCAGCCCGAGATGATTGGCCACTATCTGGGCGAGTTTTCCATCACTTACAAGCCAGTGAAACACGGCAGACCTGGTATCGGTGCCACCCACTCATCTAGGTTCATTCCTCTGAAGTAAATGATGCTTTGGGAAAATGTTTTCTATATGTAAATAAAGAAAATGCTCCTGACTGTCACTGTCTCTGGTCTCTCTCTGGGTATGGTCTTGAATTTCCCTTCTGCGGTTAAATGCCACCAGGAGCTTGTGTGAAGGAATCTGAGTCCATGTGTCTGCGTAAGCTCACTGAAGGTGCTTTGTGTCGTGCAGTGAGACAAGTCAGGTGGAGTGTCTCTTCCTGGCGCTGGAAGGGATACTCCAGCTGCACAGCTTGTTCATATGTTGGTCTAGGAATGTCATCTCTGATGGCGGGTGGGAGGGGGATGGGCTTGTGCCCTAATAAGCTTCTTTGCTGGTCTGATCAGAATTTTCAGTGTTTTCTTTTTTATTTTCAACATGAGAAATTTGGATGCGGTCTAGCCCAGGGAGACTGATTTGAAAATTGGTGAGATGACATCACAAATGCTAAATGGGGAAGATGAACAGTAGGGGAAGGGTGTCTTATGCAGACTGTTTTAGAACTTTTACTGATTCCAGTCACTAACAGTTTGGAGTAGTGAGGTCCCTGATAAGGAGTCAAGACCCTCCCTTCAAAGAAGACATGAGAGCTCGTTATGAACAACCCATATCCTCCTGCAAGACGAGAATTGAGAGTTTTGGTACTTAAAAAGCAGGAGTGAGATGTTCTAGTCTGAGGAATGCACTCTGCATTGGTAGATGTCGATATCCTCTAACTAGTAATTGTGAGTACGTCAGTGCTGCCATTTGGAAAGCTATTGAGTGTTTTTTGGTTTGGTGTCCCGAGTACGTTCCCCACCTGTGCACGGCTTCTTTCTGTACTAGGGCCTGCCTTGTTACTTTCATGAAGATGCTGATACAGGATAAACAAATGGGGTGGTTACCCTGAATGTCTGAGGGACGTGATCATCTGTGGCCAACAGAAAAGGATGAAAATAATTTTTTCCAAGCTTCCACGACTATCCAAAAACATTTAATGTCCTAATAAACCAGGGGTGGGCAAACTTTTTGGCTTGAGGGCCACATGGGGCTTCAAAATTGTGCAGAGGTCTGGGTAGGGAAAGCCCCGCCCCCTATCTGACCCCCACCCACTTCCAGCCCCCCTGGCTACCCTCCTCAGAACCCTGACCTGTCCAAATCCCCCTTGTCCCCTGATCACCCCCCCAGAGACCCACCCCACTCTAATTGCACCCCAGAGACCAACCCCTATCTAGCCCCCCTGCTATCTGTTCCCTGACTGCCCCCGCTCTAGACCCCCCACACCCTAACCACCACCCCGGGTCCCCACCACCTAAGACCCCTCCCCCCCAAAACTGGCTTACCTGCTCAGCCGGGCATCGGGGCCCCACGGCTCGCAGCGCTCCGCCTGGCCCCACATCTTGCCGTGCTCCGCCTGGCACCCCGGGCTGGCGCTGGGAGCGCGGGGCCTCGCGGCTTGCTGCGGTCAGCCCGGCACCCTGGCTCGGGGGCCCATGGCAAGACGCACTTGGCCTGGCCTCCGGTGCGGGGCCGCAGGGTTTTCTGCACTGGGCCTGGCTCCCCGGTTGGGAGCGCGGGACTTGTGGTGTTTGGCCCGGCCCCCCGGCAGGGAGTGTGGGGCCACGTGGCTTGCCACGCTCGGCCCGCTGCGCTCGGCCTGGGGCTGAGAGGACAGGGCCACTGGCCCCGCCCCCCAGCCCAAGCTTGTGGGCCGGATGAAAGTGGCCGGAGGGCCACGTGGCCTGCGGGCCGTAGTTTGCCCACATCTGTAATAAACCCTTTAGGCCGGTCATGCCTCCCAGTGTGCAGAGAAATCTCATCTGGCATAATCTAGGGGTAAATGCTAGAGAAGAACCCTGAGGTTGGAGTAGAAATGTGAATGCAATTTTCCTTACAGAGTCTGCCCTGGGAGATCCTCTGCTGATTTCAGTAACTGGACTTTTGAGAGGTCCCGAATCCTTTTCCACTAAAAACAGCCCCTTATATGGAAACTAATCAGAGTGGTTTCATTGTTGGGGGGTGTGTAAAATCGGGAAGAAAAACAATATTGAATAGCTGAAACCCTAATGGGACTTGTCTAAAATCCCATGTCCTGAACGTGCTCCCCTACAGCTGCATTGCTTTCTGTAACACAATTTTCTTTACAAGTAATTGATACTCAATTGGAACAGGATTTTACTAAAGGTTTCCTATGGCAGAAGCATGGTTATAAAAGGGCTTGTGTATTAAGTCTTCAGTCTTCCTGACACAGCTCTGGTCTATCAGTTTTTCCTTCTCTTGTCTAGTAATATTCAAGTCAAACAAGTCCATGTGGTTCGCCATGGCTGTTTATTCTTGTAGGTTCAACAGATTCCCTCTGCTTGTGGCAGCAGGTGTGTCAAATGGTAGCCCCTTTTCTTGTTCTGCAAGCTACTGGGCAGTGCTGGTGTCCTGTTCCCTCAGACTGAAATGTAGAGAGTTTTGGGAGCTTCCTCTAATTACCTCTCTGATAATATGTTTTAAAACATGGATTGGTGCAACCTGGCTCCTTCATACTACTGAGGTCTCCCTTTGGCCTGTGCTTTTACGATCTTGCAAGCCATGTGATGTCCGCTTGGATACGTCTTGGATGGGAGGCGCTTCTCTCACACACTACAGCTAGTGGGGGTTGGGATGAATCCTTCTGGGGGGTAGGTAGAAAACCTCCTCTAACTCTAGTGTGCCTAGTGTGAAGCTCTGTCCGTTCTATAAGCCCTATAACTGAGGCTGGCAATGCTGCTTTCCTGGCCACATTTAACAGCTGCCATGTTTCTCCCCAAAAGTGCCTGCACTCCAGCCTGGGGCATTTAGGGCTGAAAGATGCTACATAATGGCCTCGCGTCGTTGCTATCCATTCCAGTCCCCATGCAAACATGGCAAATTCGGCTCAGGTCGCTGGTAACCAGAATGGTAACTACCGTGATGGCTGTTTGATGGCCTGTGTGAAAAGGACAGGTTGGTCTCATTCTATTTCCTATTGGACATGTGTGCATAACATCACAGCCATTTCAGCAGAGAAGTCAGGAGGACGTGGACACCCCCAAACAGAGGGTCTTTCTGCAGCCAGGCTGAGAGATTTTTTTATTTGCATTACTCTAGCTCCTAGAAGCCTTAGTCATGGAGCAGGATCCCATTGTACCAGGTGCGGTACAGACACAGGACAAAAAGCCGGCCCCGGCCCCTGCCCCAAGGAGTCTGTGGTTAAATATGACAAGATACAGGCAGAGGTATGTTAGTGGGAAGCTTGTATTGCTGTTCTCTGTTCTGTACCGGTTGTGTGGCTTGGCCTTGATCTACCAATCTAGGACTTTTCCCCAATGCTAGATTTACTGCTTACGGTGCTCCCCCACCAAAACAACTACTGCAGCCTTGGTGCCTGGCCCGGTGCCCACAGCGATCACATCCTAGCTGCCATCCATTGACTTGCTCTGCTGGCACTAGCATCTCGTGGAAGGTATGATGGGGGCATCAGGTCAGTTAGCAGCAATGTTCAAAAGGGGGTCTTTGGGGCTGGTTCTAAAGAGTCTTTTCATGCTTTATCAGCTTTGTTCTCTTTGGAATAGCCTAGATTCAGAAAAGGGCTTTGCACCCTCCCCTTGTCCCTGAATGACTGCCTGTCCAGGAGCTTAAATAATAACAGAGGAATTGGATGGCTTTGGAAATGAGAGAACTGGGTTGCCTGGTGTCGGAATGTCCTTTGTGCACAAAACCTGATCTCCATATGAATGGCCCAGGACAGGCATTCACTCTTAAGATGCATCTATTGCATCCCTTTGTTTTCCAGGTACCCCAGCGATGGTCTGATGAAAGAATGCAGCTCTCAACCCATTAGGAGCATCCGTGCGAAAGTTATATTGAGCCATCCTGCATAATAACGAGACACCAGGGATGGCACAGCGACGTGGCTGGAGCGCGAAGAGGAACAGTGATTCCCAGTGCCTGGTGTGTTTGTCTACTACTCTTAACCCCATTTTCTGCTTCCTCCAGCAGAACCGGGTCCTCAGGTGTTTCACGCTCTGTAGATCAGACTTCTCGGTGGTGCGAGTATAAATATTGCTACATGGCTGTTACCACGGCTCCAGGAACGGTCTCTGACTGATGTTTGCACAGGCTGTTGTAGTAAAACTGCATGACCTCCTGGCTACCCCGCCCCTGAGTCAGAAGGATATTTGCAGGCAAGGCTGGCTTGCAGCCAGGTAATGGGTTTTTAGCCAGCAGATGTCGCTGTGAGATTATTCCCATTTGGACAATATTTCTGGCCATCCTGGGATCAGTGATCAGAGAGGATTTGCCCTGCATAATCCTTTCTCTGCAACAGCAGCGTGGGTTTGGCTGCTGGGGTCAGAGCTTTTAGCCCTTCCTGAGACAGAGTCTACATCAGATGCACAACTCTCTGCTACAATTTGGATGAACCTGACATTTCCCAGCAGCTTTTTAGGTTCATTCGGCGCTTCTCTGTCATCTTCTCTCGCCGCACTTTCAAACACGTGGCTTTTAAATGCAGCAGCCTGGGAACTCCGACCGAGCAGGAGAAGCCATCAACATCCGGCTCCTGGCAGTGCAGGGTGGGGTTAAGACTTCTTGACTCTGCCACAGACTTCTTGGCTGACCTTGGATTATTGCTCTTCTCCTGCACCTCTTGTTCTGTAAAAGGAGGCTAATAGAGGGGAGTGAGGATAAACACTAACTCAGGCATGCTGATGTGGGCCATGTAAGTAGACAGACAGAGCTTTGTCTACTCCAGCGCTGAACGTCGTTAACCACGAGCCCTTTACCAATTCCCTTGGGAGATTATTCCACACCATCAGCTCAGCCCTTTAGCAAATGTTTCCTTTTATCTGGTTTAAACTCCCTTGTCTAAATGGCATCCTATTAGCTGCATCACGGTAGCACCCATGGGGCCCTCGACATGGCACCAGGCCCCATCGTGCTAGGTGCTGTACAAACAGCACAAAGGAACAGTTCTTCTCCCAAAGAGCTGCCAGCCTTGGTTACATGAGGGTCTGATCTTCTGAGGGGGATCGTTTCAGGGTCGCTTTGTCATTCATGTACAAGACTGATGATGCAATGACAAAACCCATGTCCCTTACTCCTATATAATGTACACCGCCCTCCGCCCCCGTCCTTGTTCTCTCTCTGGGGTGATTATGCAACTCACCCTGACAGAGTGTGCCTTTGTCCCCTGCTAGCGGCTGGATAATAGCCTAGTAGTGCTATCTGGAGGAGTTCCTCCTTTAGCTCATGGCTTTTCCATGTTAGTACAGAAAGTCATGATGACCCGACGGAGGCCCCCTCGACACCTGGCCAGTTACACGCGTGGTTTCCTGGCTGGGTCTTTTCTCCGCGCTTTGCCAAAAGCTTCCTGGAAGAGCTGAGCGGCTGCATGCTGCGTCCCCAGCAGACTGAGGAGGAGACAAGCCCAGGAGGAGCCCGCCATGAAGTGGTTAAAGGCGTCCTTCTCCCTGGCGTTCAGGATGGCGCAGGTCACGGCTGGCGGGCAGGGCGAGGGAGGGCATCGCACCAGCTCGGGGAAGTGGCTGTAGAGCACGTGGAACGTCAGCAGGAAGACGCCTTCTAGCACGGCTTTGGCCAAGAGACTTCCCAAGTGCAGCCAGAGCCGCTGTTCCTTGCCCCGGAGCCCAGGCTGCAGCCAGCTGCCCTCGCGGTGTGGGCGGAGGTGCCAGGAGCTGGCTAGGGCATGGCTGAAGATGGCCGCCAGCTGCAGCGCAAACAGGCTGAAGGGCGAGACGGGGAAGGTGGCGTCGAAGCAGGTGCGGCGGCAGGTCTCCGCGCTGGCGTTGCAGGCCAAATCCCCCACCTCGTCCCGCCACAGGGTCCTGGCTCCCACCGCCAAGGCGCCCAGCCGCAGCGTGAAGCCCACGGCCAAGCCAGCCCGACACAGGCGGGGAGCCTGCGCGCTGGTGCCGCTCAGCAGGCTCACGACAGTGTCCACCTCCATGGCAGCCTAGGGACGGTGAAGGAGAGAGATACGTGGTCATGTGGAGGAGTATACCTGGTAGGGAGAAACGGAGCAGAGAGCCCAGTAGGAACCTTGGATGGAAAGACAGGCAATGGGGGATGGAGGGAGGGGGTTAGGGAGGAAGGCCAGGCTAGTGATTAAAAGGCATGGGCGTGGCCACTGGGGGACCTGGCTTCTATTCCTGGCTCTGCCACTGAGCTGCAGGGTGACCTTGGGCAAGTCACTTCCCCTCTCTGTGCCTCAGTTTCCCCTCCCATTCTTTGTATATTTAGATCGGGGAGCTCTTTGAGGCAGGAACAATCTCACTCCATCTCGGCAGCGCCTGGCACAATGAGGCCCTGATCTCAGCTGGGCCTTCAAATCGTTTTAGTGACTAAGACCGTTGAAATCAGACAAAGGAGAAATGGGCGGGGGACGGCTATCCCTGTGGAAAGCTGACAGCTGATCTTTGGGAGGGTGGGAGGAGGGGCTCTAACTAGGGACCCCATTAGCCACCGTCATCTGTTTCTGCTCAGGAGGGGCCCAGGCATGGAATAATTTGTACTTCAGGAGTGAGGAACGGGGGCTGAGGATGCCTTGTGCAGCCGGTGGCCAGCCTGGCTGCCCAAGGGGAAGAGAAGGGGGAGGCAAGAGCTGTGCTGGATTCTCCGCTGAGGCCCCTCCAGCCTCGGGGAAGAATCCTGCTGGTGCCGCTGCCTCTGGCTGACCTCTTCCAAAGGACTCGCTAGTCTGGGTACCTCCGTTTTGTCATCTTCAAAGAGCCTGGATGCTTCCTTCAGGAAGTGTCGCGCTCTCTCCCTCTGGATATCAAGCCCTTTATGGGGTCTTGAATGGGGTGCCCAGACTCGACTTAGCAAACTGGGACTGTTGGCTCGATCGCTAAGCAGAATCCTTCCATTCTCGCTAACCCCAGACGGTCACAAATAATGATTCAGACCCTCAAAATCCCGAGATTGGCTTAGAAATCATGAGATTTAAAGTAACACGGGGGCTCTTGTTCCTGGTTTCTCAGCCTTTGGCCTGCCCCCAGGTCAGATTTTCATGCTCTTCTCTGCAACCAGAAGGGCCAGACCTGTAACTTTCTTTTTCTTTTCTTTTAAGTGTGATTAAGACCATAAGAACGGCCATACTGGATCAGATCAAAGGTCCATCTAGCCCAGAATCCTGTGGCCAATGCCAGGTGCTTCAGAGGGAATGAACATAACAGGTAAAAATCAAATGATTCATCCCTTGTTGCTCATTCGCAGCTTCTAGCAAACAGGTCTAGGGATGCTTCAGAACTTGACTTTGATCCCTGCCCATCCCAGCTAATAGCCATCGATGGACCATCTAGTTCTTTTTAAGACCCTATTATAAGTTTGGCCTTCACAACATCCCCTAGCAACTAATTCCACAGGTAGTTTTGTGTGAAGAAACACTTCCTTTTGTTTGTCTTGAACCTGCTGCCTATTAATTTCACTGGATGACCCCTAGTTCTTGCGTTATGAGAAGGAGTAAATAACTGTTACATGTCCCGATTCCCTTTCTCCACACCAGTCATGATTTTATAGACCTCCATCAGATCCCCCCGTTAGTCATCTCTTTTCCACGTAATCATGTGGACCAACGTGCTGGCCCTTCAAGGAAAGTGAGAGATGCTATGAGAGGCGGCAACACCACTGCCTTCTTCTTTCACAAAAGAACAGGCCAGATTCTCCCCTGGGGTACCTTAACCTAATTTGGAAGTGTGAGGGAACAGAAATGCTCTCAATGGCTCCTCTGACTATTGTGGGAAGGTGTCCATACTCCCCTCTGATTCTTGACATACTTGAAGCTGTAACTTGACTCCAGGTGCGGGGAAGAGGTCACCTGATCTCCTGCCCAGGAAGGAGACAAAGGAAGCAGAGGAGGAGCTGGGGGGTGAGTTTCAGTCTGCAGCTGGCTAAGGTAGGGCAGGGAGGCCCAGATAGGGTCTGGCCTCCCTGAACCCCCGAAATGGATCCAGCTGAGGGGTCTGGTTCACTCTATCCACAAGCTCACATGTATTAGATCATGTTCCTCTCGACTAATAAACCTGTGTTTTACTGGTGGGCTGAGACTCACATCTGACTGTGGAGTTGGGGTGCAGACCCATGGGCTTCCCCAGACCCTGCCTGGCTGGGCTCGCTCGGGGAAGCACACGGAGGGGCAGAAGGTGCTGAATGCTCTGAGGTCAGACCCAGGAAGGTGGAAGCTGTATGCTGTGAAGCTCCTAGCCTTGGAGACAGGCTGTTTACAGAGAAGAAGCTTCCCCACAGAGTCCTGACTGGCTTGTGAAGGAGCAGGTCCAGACCATCGCCCCGGGGACTCCATGACAGGAAGGCGATGGGATTGACCCCGGTTACCCCTGCTGAGGGCGTGGCCAGTCAATTACAGCCCAAAGGCAGGGCAGGGCAGAAGTGGGAAAACGGAGGAGAATCCAACCCAGCTTCCCCCTTACCTGGGAGTTTGCATCAAGAACGTTAGAGGTTGTTCAGCAACATCTCCTGGAGTTGGATGGTCCCTTGCTGCGGCACCTATCTCAACCCTTCTCCCAGGAACTGAGGACTCCAGGAAACACCCAAGGACCTCTCCTCCTGCTGCTTTGTTTTGCTGTAAATAGCAGAGGGTGGAATAGCAGGCAAGGTGCAGGCGTGTTCATGGCTCGGGCCGGCTTGGAGCAGCCAGGGCTGGGCAAGAGACTGGAACAGAACCAACCGGGAGCCCTCAAGAGGGGAAGGGAGCAGGATGTGATTGCACAGGGAAGCTGCAAGGTCATTGGTGTCACCTCTGTATTGCTGGCACACAAGAGGCGTGAGGATGGGCCAAAGGGCCTGATTTTAAACTTCAACCCTGCTCTATGCCACTGTCAGGGCAGGGGTGGGGGTCCCTGCAGAGAACTGCTCTGAAGCCTTCACTAAGATCTCTATGCTCAGGGGCACAAATGTGGTGGAGGATCAGGAAGAATTATATCCCCTTCTGGCACAACTGCTGTAGGATCCTGCAGGGTCCGTGTGTTGATTTTGCTGCTTTCAAAACACCAGTTCCCCTTTGTGCCCGGGCTTTGAAAAGGCCAGGGGAAGGGGCAAAAGGGAAGCCATCACACTGCCCAACAAGATGGCACAAAAGGAGGAAATCATCCTGCTAGCATGAGGTAATGGAAGGGCTGAGTGCCCGGGAATAGGACTCCTAGGTTGTACTCCCAGCTCTGGAAGGGGCGTGTGGTTTAGAGATGAGAAGAGAGTTAACGCTGGGGTCAGGACACCTGGGTTCTATTTTTTGGCTCTGCCTCTCACTCATTGGCTCACTTGGGACAAGTCTCTTCCCTTTCCCGTGCCTCAGTTTCCCCCAGCTGTAAAATGAGGACAGTGAAATTTAACCCCTCTTGGCTAAGGGGCTTTTTAAGATCTAGAGCTCAAAGATGCCAGATAACTAAGGGCTGTTACTTGGAAGAGGGCCTGAGAACCAGGATGTGAAACTGACTAGAAATAGACAGAGAAAACTTCCAGTGGTCTCAATGGGGAAGAGTGAAATTCAATAGTAAAAGCTCGACCCTACAGATGCTGGAGGATTGCAGGATCAGGGCCTAAAGGTAGGGTGACCATATTTCCCTCTGCTGACTAGGGGACACCTAGTAAAATTACTCGAAGACGAGTGAGTCAGTTGGAACAACGCGGTACAATCGTTCAAATTAGCATCAAGTTGACTGAGCCCCTGTTAAAAAGAAATAGTTGTTGGATTCTTTTTCTTTACTTTGTCCATAAGGCTTTAGGGCTCACATGGGGAGGGGTTACATACGCACCCCTAACTCCCCCCCCCCCCACACACACACGGGGAGAGGTGACAGATACAATCCTATACACCTCTCTCACACAGGGGTATTGACTGACTGATCCCCCCCTTCCCTGTCCTGTGCTCTCCACCTTCCATTCCCCCGGACAGACCTGCCTCTCCTGTACCTAGCGCTGTGTGGGTGGGCACACAAGGTCACATGCCCCTCCAGTTTCCTGCCAGGGTTCACACCACACTGTGGCCAGCAGCAGCCTTTCATTGCTATGTGGGAGGGAAGGAAACGCAGCTGCCTACAGCCACAGGGAAGGGGTGTGGAGGAGGGATAACCTGCCAGTGTCTGCAGAGTTCATTCCTTCCCCCTCTCCCAAGTGGCTGGATGGGGCAAAGCACGGCGAGGACAGCGAGAAGGGGAGCAGGGGAAGGACTGATGGGTGGGCAGCAGAGGCGACATGTAACTGGCCGCACCTGCCTGCACTCACCAGCCACCGCAGCTCGCAGCCGGACATAGGCCGGTGGCCGAGATCTGCTGGCTGAGAACTGGTGGGGGCCGCAGGGGCTGCACTGACGGACCAGAAGGGGGAGCAGCCAGCCCCACAGGCTGCATCTTCGCCCTGCCACTGGCCTTGCACCCCCACCCCCCTCGCTGACCACGGGACCCACCCCCCCACTCGCCGCTGGTGGGCAGGCGGTTGGCGAGCAGAGATCTGGCCAGCAGCAGGACCCCCCAGGGCTGATGGGGGGAGACTGAAAATTCAGGACAACTTGCCCATTTTTAAGAAAAAGTCGGGACACTCGCAGGAGGGTGTAAATACGGGAGTGTCCCTTTAAAAGCAGGGCGTCTGGTCACCCCACCTAAAGTTCTCTTGGTTCTGACTATCTCGGGGGGTTCTGAACAGATGGTTTTTGTCTGTTTATGGACTAGAATAATAGGAATATTGGGCTGGAGGAGGCCGCAAGAGGTCAGCTGGTCCAACCCCCTGTGCTGAAGCGGGATGAAGTAAACCGTGGCAGCCTTTTTCAGAGCGCAACTGCCATTATAGTCAGAAAGTTTCTCCTAATATCCAACCCAAATCTCCCTTGCTGCAAACGTAGCCTGAGGCTGGGGGCCATGGAGAAGAGTCGACCGCTGGCCTCGCTCAGTCTGAGCTGAGAATTGTGTATTTTCATCTGGTTGTTTCAGATGCGATCTGCTGTCCCCCTGACACTTCTGGCACTGTCAGCGTCTCCCTTCCTGTCTCTTCGCCACCCCGCTCCTACCCTGCCCCTATATTTTTCCAAGGCTCACGCTCCTTTGCAGCTGGCCCTGCACACTTGAATTTTCCCTTTTCATGGCTGTTGCATTAGGTCTAATAGCTGGAGCCAAATTGGATCTGCTGCCACCTAGGGCTGGGAGCCCGGCTCTTGGAAAAAATTCCACTCCGAGGACCCAGCCCTTTAGGAGGAGACAGAGTGAGACAGCTACAGCGTCAGCTGCTGCAGGATGCAGGCTACATGGGACTGCTTTGGTTCCTGTCCTTTCTGCATTCGACCTTCTTTGGAGATGAGGTAAAGCAAAAGGCGATGGATAGTTCAGGTGCAATCGACTGGCAAAGCCAGCTGACGAGGGCCGGGGGAGAAAAGGAATGGTACCCTCCCCATGGTAGCTGTAAATTCAGGCTGCCAACCTGAGCTGCATATTAAGCAGGGGCAGCAGCAGCCTCCTTGAAGCTGCAGGGGGTGTCGGGGCGAGGGGGGGTTGTTGCAGGAGGCATGGATGGTGGGGGGCACGTTTGGGGACTCTGGTCTCCCATGGAGCGATCGCCTCGGGGCTTTCGTGCCACGCTCTGGTTTAGTTTGAGGGGGATCGGGGCAGGGTCGAAATCCGCGTCCCCTCCACGTCTGGCCCAAGGCGCCGGCAGGTGCCCGGATTGGCACCTGGGATGCGATGGGATGCGCGTCCTGACCCGGGCTCTGGCGCTGCGATGACAATCTGCCGGAGCAGGTTCAGCGGGGAGCCCAGAATGGGGCCCCTTGGAGCCGTAGAACGGAAACAAAGCTCCCTGCAGCGGGAGGCAGCGCCTTGGCCCTGCCCGGCTGCCGATGGCTGCAACACAATGGCAAGGGGTGTGTGTGCGTTTTCTAGGGGCGCTGGTTGCACAGCAGACTGAGCAGGGCGAGTTGTGGGCCTGGCTGCCGGGGCTTTCTGCCTGCTGCTTCCTAGGGGAGGGTCTGCCTGTCTGGAGAGAGCCCAGCACCCGCTGTGCCTGGCTCCGTGCCGCTGTGTCTTGTCCGTGCTGCTCTGGGCTGAATCTCCATCCCCATCTCCCCACAGAGGGCTCTGCCCCTCGGATGCCTCCGCGCAGCTATGAACTCCGGGTGTGGGGGATGGCATCTGGGCTTCCCACAAAGGGTTATGGTGCTGCTGGGAGCCAGGGAGCATGGCGGGGTTCTGCTGGGTTGCTGACAGCTCACAGCTGGGGGACTGCAGGGCTGTCAGGGGGTGTCCGTTGTCCAGCCAGGCAGGGCCCTGGAACCTTTGTTGTGCTGGGGGAAGGGGAGGTGACCAGGCGGAGGGGGCCGGGGGAGCTGGATGGATGCAGGGTCTGCTGTTCTGGCTGATGATCCTCTTCCCCTCCCAGCCTATCCACTGAGCACATCAGTCGCAGTGATGGGCCAGCTCCATCCTGGGTGTAACTCTGCCAATGCCAGTGGAGTTACACCAGGGAGGAATTTGGCCTGAGACTGCCCCCGCGTTCACCCGCTGAGCTGCAGCTGTCTCTGGGGTGGAGCTCAGCAGCTGTGCTGCACTAGACACATTGCACAGCTCGTCTCATGGATGCAGGGAATTTCAGGGGGCGCATAACTTCCCCACCCCCAGTTCCCCACGCTGGGGTTCCTGACTCGTGGGGAAAAGGCCAGGGGATATCTTAATGACTGCAAGTGGTCTGGGCCTCCGTCTTTAGTCCCCCTGGCTGTGCAGCGCCCCCTAGAAGCCTGCTGGCAGCATTGCTTTGAAATGCGGCACTGAGCCATGGCAGACGCTTGGGCCTTGTATGTCCCTCCTGGATCCGGAGGGTGTTTTCATGGGTCGGGGGCAGGGGCTGGCATCTCTCACTGTGCTGCTGAGGTCCGTCCTGCTGGTGCGTAACTGGGAGGAGCAGAATGTTAAACCTGAGCTTGGTGTCTGGCTTCGCTCGGGAACACCGAGGAGACTCTGCTGCCTGCCACAGGCAGACCAGCCTGAATTTCAGTCCAAGGCACTTCCTTGGGGGAGAGGGAGTGGGAGGGGGGACCCGGGGCTGGAGGAGCCGAGGGGAGAGCAGGGCAGGACTGTCCTGGTTCCCTGAGGATCAAGCTTTGCTGGCTCCCAGGTTCCCACCGCGTCCCATAGCTGCGTCGGGCAGCTGCTGGCTGCAGGGAGGGGCAGGGGAGGTCTGACACAACTCAGACAGAACGGGAATGTCGATGCAGGGGGTTGCACTCTTACCCTGGCAGCGAGATCTCAGATACCGTGGAAGAGTCTCCCCGGGCGGCTGTTAAATCCAGGCTGGACAGTGCGCTGTGAAACATACTTTATCGTTACTTAGAGGCACCACTGTGCTGGGCCCGGCATGGACCCAGCGGGAGATGGTCCCTGTCACAAGGAGCTTGCAATTAAAAGAGACTAGATAGGTAAAGTCTGGGAGGGGAAACTGAGGCAATGAGAGGGGAGGCCTCCAATGGAGAGCCTAAATCACCTAGGTCTTTCCATCTCTACCTCCTCTACTCTCTTGTGTATACAACCCATACTGGGGCCAATTCTGCCCTCCATTCCCGTGGACTTCTGGGGGATTGTGTGGGGGTAACTGAAAGCGGAATTTGAATGTGTTGCATCTGTTCTTGAGGGGCTCAATCCTGATCTCGGGGATGCCAGTGTAAATCTGGAACGACTTCATCCGAGTTGTCAGGAGCCTGGCTCTGAATCTGCACCAGCCTCACTGGCCGTGAGGGCCAGATCCTGAAGCCAGGGAAGTGACTCTGGGTGTCACTGAGATCGGGATCTAGCCCTAAATCCATTGAGTTAAGTGGAGTGATTCCAGATTCACCCAAGTGTCCCTGAGATCAGGATCTGGCCTGCTACCTCCATTCACTTCCCTACGTCCTCTCCTCTCTCTCCTCCCTTTAATCGCTCCCACGAGGGCTCCCGGCCCCAGAGCAGGGGCTGGCGGATGCAGCGTTCGGCGGACCTAGAAGAAGGGTTTCTCCTGGTTCTGGTGATTTGTGGAATCCTGAGCCCGGACTGTTTGTTTATTTTGGAGCAAAACCCGATTGAAATTATGCAGATCCCTGGGACCATGGCGGGGCATTAGGCCGCGCACAGGCGAGGAGGGGCTGTGGCAGGACCGTCCATGCATGATCTGGATCCATGAGATGTGGCCCCGTTATCTCCTTCTGGCTTCCTCCATCTTTTCTTAGGAGCCCATCAGTTGTGCCTTGGAGACTGGACTCTGCCCAGAGGCTGCTGGAGAGAGCCCGGGCCTGGTGGCTGTGGTGGTCTCTGTTCCCCTCGGTGCCCTTTGGACGCTTCCCCGGCTTCCTGAGGGGCTTGCGTTGGCTTCACTGGTGTGGCTGCATTGAGCTGCCTCTGGGTTGTAATCGTCCCTGCTGCACGGCAGGGGGAGTGTTCCTAGGTGGGCGGGGGAGCACTCCGGCAAACCCTCCCTTGGGGCTGCTTGTGCTCCTGGCTATTGGGTTGCTCCCCCAGCTGGGTTCCCCTTTGCCTTGACTCCAGTTTCAATTAATGGGAGCTGGAAACAACATGCTGTTTGTTTAATGCCCCTGGGGACCGGCTGGGGAGGGGGCTGCTGGGCAGAGGAGGGGTCTGTTGTGACTGAGACGCTGTTCTGCTCCCGCTGGGCCTGTCCTCTGCTCTCTGCAGTTACCGCGTGCGCCTGGCAGCCCCCGGTACCTCTGGCCCCACCCACGCAGCCCCCCCTTGCCAGCCGGCCTGAGCTGGAGGGCGCCGCTGGGGGTGAGAGTGGGCCATGGGGCTGAGTTCTGACCTGCAGATACAGCCCCCTCCTGCAATACCCTTTTGTAACCTCACTGTGCCTTTCCCTCTCCCATCATGCTCCCCCCTCCAGCTCTCTGCACCCCATTCTCAAGGGCGTCTGGGTGACAGAGCCTGCTGGGAGCGGAGGGGCCGAGCCCAGCTGATTGCTCACTCGTTATTCACCCGCTGTTCACCGTCGCCAACTCCTCTTTCCGCCCGCGTGATCCTGATGGAGAATAAACCTCCCCTAGGATCCCCCATGGAGGGGGACACCCGCCCCGTTCTCGCACAGCTCCCCTCTGACCCCGTGCTCCTGGGGATCAAATGTCCCATAGCCAGGGTAACCCTGCAGGACCGGGCACAGCTGCCCTAGGGGCGGGGTGGGTGAGACACAAGGCCGGCGTGTTAGGCAAGAAGCTCCTGTACCAATAGGAGATGGAGGCAAATGATCTACATCTGGTCTCCTGCTTCCCCCTTGCTCCTGACCCCCGCTCTAGGACCAGGCACCCACCTCTCTCCCCTCCCTATAAATGCCTGGCTCGCTCTTCACCTTCCTCTAGCTCCCTCTGGGGACAAAGGCAGCTCCTGGCTAAGCAGGGAGAAGCTGAAGCCTGCCCAGATGTTTTGGCTCCCCCCCACCTCCCCAGCAATCTCCCCGCAACATCTGGGCTGGAGGCTCAGACTCCTGAGCTTTGGGGGGTCCCCAGCAGCGATATTGATTCTAGCCCATGGAGGAGCCAATGGACACAATGCTGGTGTTCCCCCTCCTCGCGCTGCATCGACTGAAACTGGCCATCGCCACCTGAGGGCTGCAGGCCAAGGTGACGTGTCGTGTCCCCGGCAGATCTCCACGCTGAGGGGAAGGTTCCCGAGTGGAAAGATCAGCGGATTTTGCCCCTCCCCAGGAGTATCGCCTGGCTGAGTAGCCATGGATACCATCCTTGGGTTCTTGCAGGGGATGAGACCTCCTGGAAGTGAATATGGGAACATTGGCAGTGTTGGGCCCAGGCTGGGAGAGAGATGTCGTCGGGGGGAGAATACCTTTTATTGGACTAACTTCTGTCGGGGGAAGGAAGACGCTTTCAAGCTTCCCACAGCTCTTCTCCAGGTCTGGGGACGGTCACCAGAGCGTCAGGGGAGCACAGATAGTCCCGGGGGCAAGGGAGCATGAAATTCCTCTTTGCCCATGGGGGTGGCACCCGGGTCTTGGCAGGCCCATATGCCCAGCTCCGCCGGTCACTGGTGAGAGGGCTGTCACCAGCTGGGCCCTGCCAAGCCTCGGCCTTGCCGTGCCAAGGGCTAACGCTCCTTCCCTTTCTATCTTGCCGGCTGCAGTGAGACACTCCTGCGGGGCGGGTTTGTGCCGGGCTCGGAACCGGGGCCAGGTATAAATCGTCCCCTTTAATGAATTCAGTGGAGCCACGGTGCCGGGTGCCCGCTGGGGAGCTGGCCCTGGAAATCAAAGGCTTTTTGTGGGTGCGTTGATCAGCTGTAAGGCGGAGGGAGCGTGGGGTCACCTCCCCCGGCTGGCAAAGTCTTGGAGTTCTGCTGGGACAGAGGCCAGTGGCCAGATGTGGGCTGGTGACCGGGATAATGGCTCGGGTTGGCAGCGAGAGCCGGCAGCCGCATTGGGAGCTTGTCACCAAGTTAGATAAGGGCTTTGCAGGGGGCAGGAGCCGTTTTTCTTCATTAATTTCCTGACTGATGTTTCCTCAAACTAACACTTTGGAGTGTATAACGACACTGAGCCAGATCCTCGGGGCGTGACCCACACCACCGGGCACCAGGCTCACGACCTCTACGTCAAAGGTGTCGAGACGTTTGTCCGTTGTCAGGTAATGAACCACCCTCGCTTCCCTGAGAACCTGTGCAGTTACAGATCAGTAAACTGAGGCCTGGGGAGGGAAAAGACGTTGCTCAGAGTCACATGGTGAGTCAGTGGCAGAGCTGGGCCCAGAAGCCAGGTGTTCTCAATATTACACCACCCTCCCCTTCCCAGAGCTGGGAATAGAACCCAGGAGTCCTGATTCCCAGTCCTCTGCTCCGGTCACTAAGTCCCACTGTCCAGGCCACTGGCCCTTGACTGTTTGCTCTCTGGGCCAGGTGCACATCAGTTCTCCACATAAAGTGCCACCCGCTTTATTGTGAAATACCGAGCCCCACGTGGCTCCCTGTTAGATGTTCTCCATCTTGCTTGGTTCATCTGCATGTGCTAATTAGCTCCTAACTGAGTGTGGCTGGTCACAGGGCCACACTCTACCTCCAGCTCTGTCCCTTTAATGTCAGCCATTGGCCTCCTAGATGTGGTGAGGCCAGAAGAGACCCTAGGTTCTGTCCATGGTGCTGAACCCTACATGGGGGCTGGGCCATTGCAGCGTAAGGAGTTACTCTGGGCATGTGAACCACTTTGTGTCCCAAGGGAGACTAGGCCTCTCTTGTGCTCGGTGCTGCACATACACACAGCGGGAGAGCCCTTGCCCCAAAGAGCTTCCAGTCTAAATAGGAAAGAGTATGAGGGGAAACTGAGGCACGCACAGGGGAATAACTTTTCCAAAGTCCCCCAGCACATCAGTGGCAGAGTTGGGGCTAGAGCCCTGGTCTCCTGAGTCCCAGCCAAGGGCCACTAGCTATTAGCCTGTCCTGCTGTCTTCTGGGAGTCTCCCTATGGCAGCATAAACCCTGCAGTTATACCTGTGCTGTGGGAGGGGGCATTGACTTCAACTGCTTCTGCTATCAGTATTTTTTATTATAGCTTGAATGACTCACCCCAAGACCTTTCCCCTTCCCTTAGCTTCCAGCCTGTAGTTGGAAAGATGGTGGTGGCCAATGGGGTGGGATCTAAAAAGGTTGCGGGGAACATTCAGAGCAGCTGGTGCTGTGAGCACAAGAGCTCTGAGTTCAAATCCCAGCTCTTACCCTGACTCTGAGTGGCCTTGAGCAAGCCCTGTACTGCCTCAGTTTCCCCAAGCTATAAATTGGGGAAAATAACTGGTGCCTGGGGCAGAAAGACTCAGGTTGGGGCCGGGGATCTGATCTCATGGGTAGGGTCACTTTTTCCTCTGGATTTGTGTTACATTGATTTGCCTTTGGAAGGTGTGAAGAATTACATAGCTGCTGAGAACAAAGTCCCCCTCCGGGGAGAACATGACATGAATTTATAATGATGAGACCCTTGAAATAACACAGGCCTCAGATTGCTTGTAGAAGCCGGCTCCCAAGGCTCAGCCTGTCACTGTGTGTCGGAGTGAGCGAGAGAGCGTGAGTGTGTGCCGGCTGCATTGAGAAGTGAGCTCCTGCGCTCCCAATGCACTTTCTGGTCCAGAGCAGAGCCCTGCCTTGCTGAAGCAAGCGTTGGAGCATCTGTGGAAAGATGCCTGCCTGGGAGATGTGCTCTAGCCAAAGATACATTATTGGGGCTCAATCAAGGGGTGACTGGTGATCCAATGGTCTCTTCTGGCCATAAAAATCGATGACTCGCTCAGGTTCCCCCAGACTAAAACACCCATTGCAGACCGAGAGTCCTAAGAGGAGGCTGATGGGGCTGTTGGCTGTACCTCAAGCACTTTATGCCTTTTCCACTCCCTCAGTGGAGATAATCTGTCCATGCCTCGGTTTTCCCTTCTGTAGAATGGGGATAGGATATTGACTCGCCTTTGCAAAGTGCTTTGAGATCTATGGCTAGGCAGCACTACAGTGTCACCAAGTGGTTGTGGCACAGTGTGAATAACATGACACAGCACTTGGACTAGGCCCGGAGCACAGCAAGGAAAACCGGCGGTGTGCATGCCAGCGAAATCCAGATGATTGTTATTTGCCTCGTGGTTCAGAGCTCCAGCAGAGATGCTCGGTGCCCCACCAGCACTCAGGGAGGGCCTGGGCTTGCCCCCAAAGAGCCTACGATCTCAATAAGTGTGACAGACAAAGGTTAGGAGGAGGAACAGCAGCCCAGGCAACACTGCCTCTTCCTGAGGTTCAATTCTCCTCTATCCTGTGAGATCAGGAAGAATTATTACCCTTATTTTACTGGTGGGGAAACTGAGGTTCAGGGCAACTGTGATTTGCCCAAGGTCACAGGCAGGCCAAGAATCGAACCTAGATCTTTTTAGTCACCCATCCAGTACGATAGTCACTAGGCCAGCCTTCCTCTGGTAACGAGCCTTCTGAGGGGTGAATAACAAAGGGGGCCAAATATGATGACTGGTCAAATATTTAGTAGCTGGGGAAAGTGAAATTTGTGGCCCAATTTGTTGAATTTTATGACTTAAGAAGAGCCAGTCAGGTTTTCATTTTCCTTCTTTATCCTGCAGATATTTCATGATTCACCCCGACCTCTGCTGTGCAAGGAGGTCAGATTAATAAATCCTGCTGGCCTTAAAATCTGTGCGTGTCTAGTGAGCAGGGTGGGGGAGCGACTACTTTGGATTGTTTTCATTAAAGAAAAGGATGTTGCAAAATGAAGGGAATAAGGCCAAGGACAGAGAGATGCTAGGATGGGGATCGAAGCTAATTAAAAAAGAGTCAATATATTTTTTTCCTGCCATGGTTAGAATGCCTTGGAGTGAGAAACGCCATCTATCTAGTTTATCCAAAGGAGAGTTAAACCTGTGATCTGATCATGGTTTACAAGTCCCTACGTGATGCAGAGATTTCCCTAGCAGGAACAGGCATCTAATGGTTAGAAGCAGAAGCTAGACAAATTCTGATTAGGACTAAGGGACACATTTTTAACTCCTGCAACTGACCCAGCGGCATTGTGGCGTCTCCATCACTTCAAGTCCTTACATCACAAGTGGACATCTTCCTAAAAGAGGTGCTGCAGATCCCACAGACGCTGTGGGGTCGACTCAGAAATTGCTGGGTGGGGTACTCTGGCCATCTGCTGTTGGAGGTTGGACTAGATGATCAGGTCGGTGCCTACAAATGTCTGGCTCCAAGAAGGGCCAGACGTTCAGAGGAGCCCAGCAAGTCTGAACACTGAACCCCAGTGGGGTGATGCTTGCTATGGAAAACCCAGCCGTATGGGCCTTAGGGACTGCATTCTTCTGGGACTGGATTCATGCACAAAGGAAATCCTGTGTGTGGAACAGACGCTCGCCCATCTCACTTGATTGGAAGTTAATCAATTTTGCCACCAGACAACACGATTCATTCAAGTGATATTCAGCAGCGATGATTTGTAACTCGGTCCCTCCACCCCCAGCCTCAATTTCAAGCCAAGTTGCCTACGCCCCCACAGAAGAGGGGTCAATCCCACTTCTGTTGATTCCACATTGACGTCAGCGTGCGCTGGGCCCTCTCCCCCGCCGTGCGAGAGGCAGGCACAGGAAAGGGAAGATCGGAAAATGCCATCAAAGCGTGGGGGGGGTCCTCAGAATCCCGGGTAAATGTCCCAACACCCTCCCACTCCCAGGAAACACCAATGCAGCTCCTATGTTATTAGAACCTGAGCATGGCCTAGCTGGACTCTGACCCTGGCGTCTACCTTCTACCTCTGGGAATGGGGCGTTTGCCCAGCAGCCAGAGTTCATTTGCATTCTCCAGCTTTGCGGCTGGGCTGGGGTCGGCAGGAAGGTTAATGAGGGAATGATTTTAAAAAGCATTTGGTTTCGGGGAAATAATCTAAACCCACACTAGCGTCAATGCTGCTTCTCTCTCTCTCTCTCTCTCTCTGGGGCGTGGGCGGCGGCAGATTGAAGGAGCTGCAGGAACAAGGAGGTGATGGGCACTGGTCTCCATTTGTGCTCACGTGCACCAGAGCAGAATGGATGTAGGGCCGATGAGCTGGTTGGTGTTATGCTCTTTTGGGTAGGTGTAAAGGGCTGGGCCAGGTGTGAGGCCATGAGGAATTGGGCCCAAGGGGTCAGGGGTAAATTGTCATGGCTGCATGAACATGTGCAGCGTGATCTGGAGAGGGGAGCTGTTTCAACAGACTCTGGGGGGGTCAACTCATCTGATCTGATGAAGGGCTGGATAATTGGAAAGAGCAGGGAGGGAAGGCGGAGGAAGGAAGGGAGAGGGAAGGAATGAAAGGTGGAAGGAGAAAAAGACAGAGTGGACGAGGGGAAGGAGAGACAGGACTGTGGGAGAGGGTGGGGATTAGAGGGTGTCCTCCCCCAGGCATGGTAGTGTTTTCGGGGCTGGGGGAGCTGAGGCTGGGGGAATACTGCCAGCACCACACCCCATTCCCTATCACAGCCGGGGCCACCTAAATAATTCATTTGCCCGCTGGTGCAGAAAGACAAATGCTGATGAAAGCAGCCGCCAGGAAGGCCAGCCAGCGGGGGCCACGGGCAAAGGGTGTAGGCAAGGTGGGGGGGATTTCCTGATTGGGTTTCTTAGCAATCCGCTTAAAGCCCTGTCTGCACCTGGCCATCAAACCCCATTAGCTGGAGGGCGGCCATGTGGTCTAGAGGGAGCCAGGAGACCTTAGTTTTAGTCTCAGTTTTGCCACAGGTAAGTCATGTCCCCTCTTTGTGCCTCAGTTTCCCCATCTCTAAAGTGGTGCTAATGATACCCCCTCCTTTGGAAGGTTCTCTGAGATTTCATGACTGAAAGGACTAGTAAGAGGTGGCTATTAGTGGATCTAGGAGATGGGTTTTTGCTCAGACCCATGTACTTTAGGTGAACCTAATGATCGCCTGGCTCGATCCCGCTCCCTCTGAAGAGTGTGTGTGTGTGTGTGTGTGTGTGTGTGTGTGTGTGTGTGTGTGTG
>ML677376.1:3402430-3421077 GCA_007922305.1 Dermatemys mawii | reverse complement strand
GTGTGTGTGTGTGTGTGTGTGTGTGTGTGTGTGTGTGTGTGTGTGTGAAGTGAGACAGCCACCCTGGGCCTCTCTGCTTGGTCCTGGATAAACACAGAACAAAGACACAGTCCCTGCCTCTAAACTGGGCTTTAGATCCACATTCCTGTCTCTACTAAGAGCTGCCTGGCAGAGTTTTGCAGGCTCACATCCTTCTGTGATGTGCCTTACGGCCGTGCCCAGAGTCTGTCTGGCATCGGAAGGGGATTGTGCTGCACATATAGAGACAGACCCTGCCCTAAAGAGCTCGCACCCTGAGGAAAGAGTCAAAGCGGCCCCAGTCCCTGAAGGTTTTGAAGAGCTTGGCCCTTTGCTAGCGAAGACGCTGGCTGATCGGCACCAGGCCTCTGATTTTCACCACGGGCTGGTCTTGCCTCGAGCTGGGCCCAGAGACCCAGGATGGAGCTGGAATTAACAAGCGCACTTGCATCTATATTTGATGGCCTGGTTGAGAGCCCAGAAAAGAAATGGAAAGCCTCTTTGACTTTATATGCTGGCTGCTGGGGTGCTATTGGTTGTCACCATAGCAACCAGAGAGCCTTGGCCCGGCTGTGATTGGCTGGCCCCATTGACAGCATCTCCAAGGCTTTTCCTGATTGCCATGATTTATTCAGCATTGCACAGGAATCGCCCCCGGCGCAAGATTCATGAGGCTTCAAAGCGCCGCGGAGCCTTTTGTCTCCCATTGGGGCTCGTCTCTTATTTCTTTATTTAGTGGGAAATTGGCTTGGCTCTGGTTTAAGGGAACCCCTGGCCCATTAGCTCTGCTGAGTGGAGCCTGCGCCGTGTCTTGGCAAAGCTTGTTGAGGGGAGCTGGCCGGCTGGCTTGGGAAGGAAACTGGGAAGAGGACAAGGGAGCCCAAAGGGCAATCAGACTGGTGAGGACCAGAATCCGTTGCTGCTGTGAGGCAGCATGGAAAGTATTTAAAGCACAGGAGCCAAGGACAGGACATCGGGTAATTTGGCCCAGCTCTGGGAAGTGAGGTATAGTTTAAGTAGTTAGAGCGAGGCAGGGCTGGGTCAGGACTCCTGTGTTCTCTTCTGGCTTGGAAAGGGAGTATAGTCTAGTGGTTAGTGCAAAGGAGTCTGGGCATCAGGACCTCTGAGTTGTGGTAAGGAGAGGGTGGGAAGTGATTGAAGCCTAGGACTCCTGCCTTGGAGCCTGATCCGTGCCTCGGTTTCCCTCTCTGTCAAATGACACAACTGCACAATCAGACTGGGCTGCTTCCTGCCGCCCTGAGCCAAAATTGCGCCCCGAGAGGGATGCTGGAACGCGCACTCGCCGTGAGACACAGTGTCTAGCACACACATCCCAAAAGATGCCCGTGCTCTGTGACCCATTGGTGAGCGCACACGCATGGGTGAAGACACACGCACGCTGACACGCTGGGACACCGACGCACGTGAGCTCTGCCCATTCACCAGCCCTCTGGCACGCTCAGCCATTTAGCAGGTCCCGGGCATGGAAGAGGGGGGACAGAGTTCTGAGCAACCAGCGGGATTATTGGATAGTTCTCTGCCCACTCATAAGATCTGATCACCGTGGGCAAGCCGGGAATGCCTTTGTCCTCATTATCTGAGACCCCAGGGTGTGACCCTCCTGCCCGTCCCACGCAGGCACGAGGGTGCTGCCTTTCCAGGCGCATGTGCAAAGGTCAGCACAAAGGGCTGGGTTCTGATCTCGCTTACACGGATGTAACTCTGGAGTGACTCCATTGTGGCCAGCGTGGGTTTAAATCTATAGCGGGGAACAGCAGCTGGCCTAGGGTAGTTCATGCTGATGGCCTCTAAAGAGGCCACCGGGTTTTGGTGCCCAGCTTGAGACATGGCGGCTGGATTCCCAAGGGTTCACCCCCCTGTCTGGGGGTACTGAGCCCCTCTGAAAATTCTAGCCCTGGGACCGGAGTTTTAAGGGGTGCTGAGCACCCCCTGCTCCCATTGATGGGAGTTGGAGGGGTGAGTACTCAGCACCGCTGATGAAAAGCAGTGCATGAACCCCTCGGTGACACCGTTGACTCCCTTGTCCTAGAGAGATGGCCTCTTCCTACCTCCTAGTGCGCTGACAGCCTTGGCTGGCAAGTGGACACAGGAATGCAGGTGGGGAGTGGGGAGCTCTGGGGGCAGGCCCTGTCTTTTTGCTCTGTGTTTGTACAGCGCCAAGCGCAGCATGGGCTGAGTCATGACTGGGGCTCCTGGCCGCTACCACAGGATAAAGAATGAATCCTAAGAAGTTATGACTGAAAGAAACAGTCACCCGGCTCTTGGTCCAACTGACCCACTGGGCGGCAGCACTGTTGGGTAGTGGGTCCCCGATCGACCAAGGAGAGGGAGGGTGGGGACGTGTGTGTGTTGTGTTTTAGATTCCAGTTTTGTTAGTTCAGTTCGGGGGCCCTGGAACAGCTCCTGGCTGCTCACGTCTGCGATTCTGGTTCAAATCTAGGCTGTGCGGAAACCGTCTAGTGGCTTGTTGGTGGCACCGGGGTGAATGGGTCCTGATCTCGGTGGAGTTTCCAACAGATACGTCACAAAGACCCACTAGTGCCATTAGCGGGAAGGGCCAGATTTCCCTCCGTGCGGGAGGGGGGTGCCCATTGTTCTCAGTGGGCGAGGGAGGGATGCCCTATTGTTCTCAGTGAGGGAAGGGAATGCCCTATTGTTCTCAGCAGGGGAGGGAGGATACCCTATTGTTTTCAGTGGGTGCTGAGCTCTTGAAAACCTGGCTCTAAGCCAGGTCCCCTCAGCAGAGCGGCAAAGGGCTGAATGGGGCACCTGGGCCCCGCTGGGTTCCCCGGGGCTAAGGATCGAGGCCTGTTGGACTGGAGTGAGGGTAGTAGCTCCCCTGCAACTCCTCCCCTCTGAGGACTCCAGTCTTCCCCAGGGGCATCCCGTGCGGTGCTGAACCCCAGGCAGAGGGAGGGGGTTTGCACCCTCAACGTTAGTAGCAGAAAGTAATCCTGAGGGGGAATGTTACCCCATGCTCTAGCTGGGGGGAAGAGCAAGGGGGGGGCTGCCTTCCTAGCCCCGATGCAGCGTGTGGAGGCACAAACACACCCGGCACTCGCTCGTGGTAAACAAAGCCCAGCCGCCGGCTCCAGTCAGATTGTGGAGAGGGCGAGGGGCGGGGGGGGGGGGGGCTGCTAGGAAATTAGCTGATAGTGGAAGCCCCCCCGCACCCTGCCCCCCGGTGAACGAACGTCAATGAGGCGCCCGGGACACGGCGGAACATGCAGCGTGCAGCAGGCCGGGCAGGTAACGAGTGCAAAGATGGGCTCGCCGGGGGCATCCCGGCCTGGAACGCTATGGGGTGGGATGTGGGGTGAGCAGAGGGGAGACGGCGCAGGGCGCGGCAGGAAGCTGGGACTGGACAACCCCTGTTCTGGTCATTCCCTCCGAAGCACCTGGCCCCGGCCGCTGGCGGAAGACCAGTGCCCAGGCTAGCCCCAGTGCGGACTCTTCTGAGGCTGGGGGGTGGGTCTGGTGAGGCAGAGGGGATTGAGGGGGCTGGTGGGATGGGGGAAAGGATCCTTTGTTGTTTCCTTCCAAAGGAAAAGAAAGCGAGGGCGGGAGGGAGACCCAAGAGAGCTGGGGGAAGAGGGGGAGACAGACAAAGGCAGTGGAGGAGGTGTGGGGAGAGACAGCCCCTCTGAGGGGCTTGTGCAGGGGGGTGCCTGGGGATCGGCAGGGCCAGGGGCTGGGAGGGCCTGTCACTTGGAGAGCAGGCGGCTGGGCCTGGCTCATGAATTTGCTTGGATTTAACCCTTTGCATCTCCTCCCCCCGCCCCCGCATGCTGTTCTCTCTCTGGCTGGGGGAGGGGGGGGTCTCTGCCCGTTCTTTGCAGGGGGGGGGGTCTGCTGTGTGTAGCGATCGGGGGTGGGGGGAGAGGAAATAGACACTAGGGTGGGGTTCAGAAATGACCCAGGGCCCTGAACGCGCTGCCGTCTTGCACGGTTACTCCTGGGTACTCCGGGGGTTTCCCTGACCCCCCGCCCCGGCCCGGGCCAGACGGCGACTGGGTCGGCTGTGGGTTTAAGCAGGTTGGGCTGGTGGTGCTGCTGCCGTGTCTAAAGGCCCTGTTACCCTCACTGAGGCGATGCCAGGAGCCGCCCAGCCCCTGCTTTGGACATCGTGAAGCCAGTGTGAGTCCCTGGGTAACGCATCATACAGCCAGTGACTGGCAGTGGTGCCCCCCCCAGCTCAGGGCCACGCTGCCAGCTCCTCCCCCCTGGGTACCACGTGCCAGGCTCTGTCTGGGAACAGGGCGATTGCCTGGCATGTGGCAGGGCCAGCGGATTCCTGCCAACCTGCGTCTCCTTGCACTAGCACTCTGGGTGTGCAAATCCTCCCCTCCCTAATGCGGGAACCCGGCTGGACTAATGCTGCCTTACAAATGCAGCCTAACGGCTCGAAGCTTGTAATCCAGGGTGGGATTAGCTGCCCCACGCTGGTGCAGTTTTGGGATCTCCTTTCTCTGGGGTGAGGCTGCACCGGCTGCTCCCCCCTAGCCGAGACAGGCCTGGGAATGTCCGCCAGGGCAGTGGCAGGTTGGTGACGCGGGACGAGGCCTCGGCTGCCCAGCTCTGAGCTGCCCCATGTTGTGCTGGGGAAGGAGGAGGGATTGCAGGGGAAGGGGAGGGGATGGAAGAGTGAGAGGGGCCCTGCAGAGAAGAGGGGGTGCATTGGAGAAACAGAATCCGCGGGCTAGGCCCGTTGCTGGGTGAACTGTTCCCATACACCTCTGGCCCTTGTGGCCTGTGGCCTGTCTGCCAGCTCCCCTGCTGAGCTCCCCCGCTCGAACTCGGCTGGTGCCCCTCAGTCCCGACCCACAGCCCTGACCCACAACCCCCCTGCTATCCCAGCCCTGAGCTCCCCCCCTCGAACTCGGCTGGTGCCCCTCAGTCCCGACCCACAACCCTGACCCACAGCCCCTCTGTTATCCCAGCCCCGAGCTCCCCGCCCCTCGAACTCGGCTGGTGCCCCTCAGTCCCGACCCACAGCCCTGACCCACAGCCCCCCTGCTATCCCAGCCCTGAGCTTCCCCACCTCAAACTCGGCTGATGCCCCTCAGTCCCGGCCCACAGCCCTGACCCACAACCCCCCTGCTATCCCAGCCTTGAGCTTCCCCCCATCCCAAACTCTGCTGGTGCCCCTCAGTCCCGACCCACAGCCCCCTGCTATCCCAGCCCTGAGCTCCTCCCCACGAACTCGGCTGGTGCCCCTCAGTCCCAACCCACAGCCCCCTGCTATCCCAGCCCTGGGCTCCCCGCCACCGAACTCTGCTGGTGCCCCTGAGTCCCAACCCACAGCCGTGACCCACAGCCCCCTACTATCCCAGCCCTGGGCTCTCCACAGCTCTGGAGAGCCCTCAGTCCTAACTGACCCACAGCCCCGACCCACAGTCTTCTGCTATCCCAGCCCTGGGCTTTGCCCCCTCATCCCCACAACTCTGCTACTGACCCTCAATCCCAACCTGAGCACCTCCGAGAGGGCTGAGTCCTACAAGTCTCTCCCCACGCAGAGCTCCCCTGATGTCAAGGGGGCCGTGCTGCAGGACCAGGGGGGTGAGGTGCCCTGAGGCAGTAGAATCGAACTGGGTGTGTGGGCTTGCACCCAACCTGCCCGTTCCTGCTGCGGTGTCCAAGTCTTGACCCCCATTAACCATCCCTGCTGCTGCAAACTCTTGGAGTTGATCATCTATATGCGTTGGGCAGATTCCAGGAGCCCCTTAGGGCCTGTGCTGTTCTACACTCAGCCACTAGGAGGCGCTGGAAAGGTTCCTCTCCATCAAAGGGAAGCCCCCAGGATGCAGCTGCCTGGCTCCCCCATAACCATGGCGCGTGTCCCCCGTTGGAGCTTCTGGCCTGTGGCGGGTGTTTCTGGTTGAGTTTGGGGGTGGGGGGGCATGAGACATGGGTGCTTGTCCCTGCAGTGGGTGCACCATCGTTCCCAGGCCAAGGGGAATCCCAGGAGCCGGGCATGTCCTTCCAGGGGAAAGGCAGGAGTGACCCACAGGAGCCGTGGCCTGATCTGAGGATCCCCTCGGCCGGGCCCTGCTGCCCCCTGAGCCTCAGTTCCTTGCCCCATGGTCCCTTCCCAGGAGCTCGGCAAGAGGAGCGGAGAGCGAGGAGGACGGGCAGGCAGGCGGAGGGAGGCCTGGATGGAAATACCGGTTGGGGTGGAGATGGGCAGAGAGCTGCCGCGGATGGGGAGATGGTCGGCTGGTGAGAGGGGAGTGAGGGAAGAGATGGTCCCTAGAAGGATGCAGGGTAACGGCAGCTCGCTGGGCAGGTCCCAAGGGCAGCATGGCTCCGTGGGTAGGGCTCTGCCTTTCCCAGCTCTGCTCCTGGCTGGCAGGGTGACCCCGGGCAAGTCATCCCCCCGTCCCTCAGCACACCGGCCCATATCGCAGGTCTGGGGCCAGTTCTCAGCCCTGCTGCTGACTCCCTGGGTGACCTCAGACAAGGTCCCCAATTAACAGGTAGTGCTAATAACCCTGCCTTGGCCTGTCTTGGACCAGGGCAGGGGCTGGCTCTCCGGGCAGCACCCCGGGATCCCCATCTCTTGCTATGGCACTTCCCTGCCTCCCACCCCTTACCTAGGAGTTGTGCCCCTGCCCATATGCAATAGATTTCTCCCGTTAGCCGGCACCACCTTGAGACCTGCAGCCCCCGATGCTCAAGCCCCCGGTGCTTCCGCTGGGCGGGGAGCTAGCTGGACGCTGCTGGACCACACCTACAAATGGGGCACTCCGGGGCCCAGGGGGTCCCTGCCGGCAATGGCGCCCCCCCCCCCACCTCTCTCTCTTCCCCAGGCGCTGGAAGAGCTGAAGATGTCTGGCTCCATCGCGTCCTATGACCAGCTGGTGCGGCAGGTGGAGGCGCTGAAGAAGGAGAACACCCATCTGCGCAGGGAGCTGGAGGACAACTCCAGCCATCTCTCCAAGCTCGAGAATGAGACCTCGGACATGAAGGTGAAGGCTCTGCTGGCCCCAGGGCCCCGCCCTCACTGAGCATGTCACCTGGCGCCCTGCAGTGGGATGGGATGGCGGGTTTCCTGGAGAGAGAGAGGGGCCTAGTGGACAGAGCACAGGGCAGGAAGCTGGGAGGTCCAGCGTTCTGACCCCCCCACACACTCTGCTTTTGACTTAAGCCATCATGGTGCTTCTCTGGGCCACGGTCTGCTTGGATTTATACCCTGGTGCCTCAGTTTCCCCACCTGGAGCAAAGCCTCTTTTCCCTCCCACCCACAAAAAGGTTAATTAGGTCCTCTATCCTAGAGCTCATGGGGCATGTTTCGTGCCCCCCTGCCCCCAGCTTGTGCTCCAATCAGACCATGGGGAGAGCCTAGGAGCTGAGTGCTTTCACCATCTCCCCTTTTGTGCCCCCGCTCTTCTGCTGGCCTGGCTGGAGTGATGCCAGCTGAGAGCTCGACTTTGCCTCTCGTTCCCCAGCTGCTGGAAAGAGCTGGTCCATGGGGCGGAGCTGGGAGCCCTGGACATGCCCAGCCCCTGGGCCCGTACATGTAACCCACACGCTTGGGGTGCCGTGTTCCTCGCCGCCAATGCCTAGGCCACGTGGAGCCGCTTGTGGGCCATGGCTAATGCAAGCGGGGATTTGACCCCTGCCGTTGACAGTCCCCCTGTGGCCCATTGGCACCTTGGCTTCTCTGCAGAGCCCTGGCTGGCTTGACTGGTTCTCACCCAGCCGCCGTCCTCTGTTTGTTAGGAAGTCCTGAAGCACCTTCAGGGCAAGCTGGAGCAAGAGGCTCGAGTCATGGTGTCCTCCGGCCAGACAGAGGTTCTGGACCAGCTGAAAGGTGAGTGAGCCCGAAGAGGTGGCCTGTTCCAGTTCTGTTCTGCACAAGGGGAGCCCTGCAGCTGGCTGTGGGGTGATGCAGCCAGAACCTGGGGGGCCAAGGGCAACGGGGAAAAGAAATTGTCCTTGATCCAAGAACCGAAAAGGCCAGTGTTCTGCATGGCAGGGAGGGCTGGTGCTGGGACTCCAGGGTTCTAGTCCCAGCTCAGATGGGGGAGTTGCGCTGAGTGGTTAGAGCAGGGTCCTGGGGGTTATCGGTCCTGGGGTCTGTTGCTGGCACTGGGAGGGGAGTAGGGCCTAGCGGATGGGCTGCTGGACCGGGATTCAGGTTCTTTTCCCAGCTCTTCCACTGACTCCCTGTGGGGCCTTGGCTCTATTGAACTTTGCACACACGGAAGTCACATGCAGCAAGGGAGGGACAAAGGGTTTCTAACCCTCAGCTGTTCGTTTAATAATAGGAATCTAGGGGCAATGATCCATTGACTCCTATAGGCCCTGAGCCTGCAAACACCTAACTGTGTGCTTTAAACACACATGCACTTTAGTTTGCATCAGTGGAGCTATCCTGCTCTGCACCATTTGAGGAACTGCCCCCAGGACTGGCCCTAAACCAAATGGAGCCCCAGGCGAAGACAGTCTTCGGCAGCCCCCACCTCCATTTGAATACCTCATATTTTGATGGCCCATGTAGCCCATTTCACGACTTCGGTGAACAATTTACATGCACGATTTATCCCTGTCATAGAAGACAATACATTTGTCTGCTAACTTGAATAAAAACAGATTTTCAGATCTAGCAACAAAAACAACACCCCGAGGCTGGCACACCCCAAGCCTGGCACCTCAGGTGCCTCTAAATCCAGCCCTCCCCAGTGCCAAGAGGGTCCCTGGCAGAGCCAGCCAGAGTCCTGTTCAAACACAGCTGTGCGGTTCCCCTCCTATTGTGAGCACAGCATGAGGGGATGCAGGGCCACTTAATGCCCCTTAACTCTGCCCACTTCCAACTGAGTTTTGAACCATGAGCTGTGAGCAGTCTTCACGTTGCTGGGAAATGCATGTGGCGTAGCAGGACAACGTATTATAATAGGCTAGCGCTCCCTGCTCCCACCAGGCTGAGTATGCTGGCGTGGACGGGACCAGACTGTGTTATAAACAGGGTATGGAACCATGTAACGACCCAGGGCTTGGGGCACTGCCCCGCCTGTGCCCCGGTGCGTGGGACTCATCCCATGGGGAAAGAAGGGGCAGGGACTGTGTGAGCTGTCACCAGGCCCCCGGGGCTTCTGATGAGGCTGAGGATGCAGCTTGAAGTGGCTGCTGGCTGGGAGAGAGTAGGCTGGGCTGGCCGGCTGCTGGCTCCTGGCAGAGGTTGGTTTTTGGGGTGCCTCGCAATGCTACCCCCATCCCTTAGGGGGAGCAGCGATCCAGAGCCGGGTCAAGACCCCGCTGTTCCTCCAAGCACCACCCACACGAGGGTGCCCTTGTTCCTGCCGCCCCCCCAGCTCTGCAGATGGACATCACCAGCCTCTACAACCTGAAGTTCCAGCCTCCCGCCCTGGCGCCCGAGCTGGCCTGCCCCGAGGGCAGCGCCATGCACTCAGCCGCGCCCCAGAAGAAGGACAGCATGGGGGAGCTGAGCCGAGCCACCATCAGGCTGCTGGAGGAGCTGGACAGAGAGAGGTAAATACCCCCTAGTCTGTCTGTCCCTGGATCCCATACACATCCCTCTGTCTGTCTGTCTGCCTCTCCCCGTGGTGTACCTGTCTGCCTGTCTGGCCTCTTACACACCTGCTTGTCTGTCTCTGTATGCCCCTACAGCTCCGTCTGTGTCTGTTCCCTGCACACCTGTCTGCCTGGCCTCTTACACACCCGCCTGTCTGTCTCTGTATGTCCCTACAGCTCCGTCTGTTCCCTGTACACTTGTCTGTCTGGCATCTTACACACCTGTCTGTCATTCTCTGTATGCCCATATAGCTCCCTCTGTCTGCCTCTCCCTTTGCACACCTGTCTACCTGCCTGGCCTCTTACACACCCGTCTGTCTGTCTCCATATTCCCATACAGCTCCGTCTGTCTGCCGCTCCCTCTGCACACCTGTCTGTCTGTCTGTCCCCCTGCACACCCCTGTGTCTGCCTGTCTGTCTCTCCCCATCACCTCAGTGTCTGAGCGCTCGCTCCTCAGGTGGTTAAGGGGCCCCTTTGCAGCTCCCACTCCCCAGCGTCCTGTGTCCAGCATTCTGCCCATCGCCCTGCCGCGTGCCCTGTCCTGGGACACTCCGGGGGCCATGACCCATCCCAGTGTGGGGAGAGCCTGGCGAAGAGGCCCCCAGAGGGTTTGTCTGTCGTTCTTCCCCCTCCTCGCCAGGTTAAGTTGGCATCAGCTCAGCCCTGGGGGTGAGGTCCGTGGAATGGGGGGGGTCCGTGACGCACCCCTCTGCCCCCTCCCCTTCTCCAGGTGTTTCCTGCTGAGCGAGATTGAGAAGGAGGAGAAGGAGAAGGTCTGGTACTACACGCAGCTGCAGAGTCTCTCCACGCGCCTGGACGAGCTTCCTCACGTGGAGACGGTGAGTCGCTGGGCCCAGGGCCTGGCCCGAGACCAGAGCCGACCGGGATCCCTCCTCTGCCCGGCCTGCCAGGGTGCCGGGAGGTCCCAGGGGTTCATGGGGGGGCGGAGGACTCAGCCCCAGACCTGAGCGAGTCCCCTGCCCCATAGGGAACACACTGTGCTGGGGGAAAGCGGGACCAGCCAGGCTGTGGGGACCCCGCACCTCACGTCCGGCCTCTCCTCCTGGCCCCCAGTTCTCCATGCAGATGGATCTGATCCGGCAGCAGCTGGAGTTTGAGGCCCAGCACATCCGCTCACTCATGGAGGAGCGCTTCGGGACCACCGACGAGATGGTGCAGCGGGCTCAGGTCAGGGCCGGGGAGTGGCTCCCTTCCCGCGAGTTATTTCCCCTTAACCCGTGCCCCCCCTTGGCAAAACCAAGTAATGGGAGGGATCAGACGGCAAAGCCCTTCCCCCTAAACCTGGGCAGTATGTTTGTCGGGAGGAGAAATGGATCTGGAAGCAAGAACCCCCCAAAAAATATGGGCAATGGGAGGCATTGGGGAGATCAGGCTCTCCCCCATCATCCCAGAAATCTAGGTAGTCGGGGCTGGGGACGAGGGTACAACCCCCCTACCCACGAAGCTGGACAATAGGGGGTGGGTAGGATTCGGGATCATGTTCTACCAGGGGGTGGTTTATTTCTGCCTGAGGGAGTAGCTCATCTGGGAGAGGGGTGCCCCCCCACTTCCCCACCTAGTGGCTGGGCCTGTCTCTCTCAATAGGCCCCGTGCTGCCTGGCCCCATCCCCTCACGGGACACGGCGGGAGGGCATTGGGGCGAGGCTGGGGTGGGGGAGGGCTGGTGCTTGCTGACTCTGGGGTTAAATCCCCACAGATCCGAGCATCCCGCCTGGAGCAGATTGACAAGGAGCTGATGGAGGCTCAGGACCAGGTGCAGATGTCGGAGCCGCAGGTAACGGGGCAAGAGCCGGGTCCGCTGGGCCTCCGGCCGCAGCCCCCGCGGGAGGGAGCGGTGGTGCCAGCCTCGCAAGGTGTGGGGCATGGTGCAGTTTGTGCCATCTGTTCCACAGACAGCTGTCCTGGGTGGGCAGTGCCCGTGTGCACCCCACCCCCCACAGCGTGTCACCCCCAAACGGGCACACACCCGGCCGTCTACACCACGAGTGTCACTCGTTCACCGGCACGCACAGCCTCACCCACAGGCATGCACACCTGCACGTGCACACCCGTGCTCCAGACTCACGTGCACACTTACGTGCGGGCTCGCACGCTCGCCCCTGCCGTTTGTAGTCACCCACAAACTCCCCTGCACTGACCCATTGCATGTGCACATACACACACGGCCAGGAGAGGGGAGGCCTGGGTTCTAATCTGGGCTCATCACCTGGTCCTGATGCATGTTCCCCTCACTGTGCCTCAGTGTCCCCCTCCAACAGGCGGGATGATACTTTACCCCTCGCCCCGAGCCAGGTGTGAAGCTTTGCTCACTGGTATTTACAAAGGGCTTGGAGATCCTCAGGTGGAGGGTCTAGAGCTAGGGGCCCGGACTGTCTCCCACATCATCTGATCTCCAGCGGCTGGGGTCTGCAGGGCCTAGCCGTGGCAGGCAGCAGCTGGGCAGCATCTCTGGCATTTCCCCCTGCCCCAGCTGGCACCCAGTGACCTCCTGTCATCCCGGGGTTTGCTTCTCCTGCGCTTGCCCTCGGGAGCGATTCACGTCCCACCCGCAGGCCTGGGCACTGTGTCCAGACAGCCTGGCTGGGCAGGCCAGGGCAGAGGTGGGCTGCATTAGGTTGGGTGAGGGGTGGTGGGTCTCATTCCGCCTCCAGAGTGGGAACGGTGGAGGAGGCTGCTTGGCATGGGGGTGAGACTGGTGCTAGAGGCAGGCGGGTCTATGAGACCTCCCCGCCCCACTGAGCGGGAGGGCCAGGCCTTTGTGTGTCTCCGGCACCATGAAATGGGCAGTTGCCATGGCGATGAGAAGTAGGCCATGAGGGGAGATGCTAGCGGGCCCAGCGTTGGATTCTGCAGAGCTGCTGTGGGGTCATCTGCTCAGAGTGGCTCAGCCAAGCCCCATGCTGGGAGTCAGGAGCGGGTGGAATTTGTGGGGAGATGTGTCCCAGACCCCTTCCCCTCTAAGTAATCCCACTGCTGCCCAGGCTGGATGTGTGTTACTGACCCCACGGATCTAACACACAACAAAGGCCACTCACAGCGAATATTCTGCCAGAACTGAACAAAACTACCACGGCATTATTTTAAAAAACACTCTCTCTAAATACTCCAGTAATAGAAAAGTATGAGAGTATTATTTAAACCTACATTAGTATTCAAATCATCATGTTTAACTACTACAGTAATATTAAAAGTATTTTAAAAGTATTTCAAAAGCTTCAGTAATATTAAAAGACTGCAGTGTTGTTTTTAAAACACTGCAGCAATATTGAAATGCAACAGCATTATTTTTCTAAAAATACTAAGCTATACTAAATTAAAAATGTTACAGCATTATAAGCATGATTTTATGAATACAATTAATGACATAATTTAATTTAATGTACAGTGTTATCAAAAATACTATCATATTAAAAGGAAAATCATTACAGTTTTTATTAAAAATACTAAATTATAAGAAAATACTAAGTTCTAAGAAAAATACCTGCAACATTTTAAAAAAATACTATGGTATTATTAAATAGTACAGCCCTTCAAAAATACTTCAGCATTATAAGGTGAAATACCATTGTTATATTAAATATATCACGTAATAATAAAAATACTATGTAATTGTTAAAGAAAAAATACCTGCAGCTCTACAATAAAAGTTATTGATTTTGTATTAAAAATACTAGAGGATTATACGAAAAATACTCTGGTGCTAGGAAATAATACTACAATATTGTTTTAAAGATATTGCAGTATTATTTAAAACCCCACACAGTTTTATAATAAAAATAATATTTTTAAACAAAAGTACTACAATATAAAATACCGACTATCTTATTAAAAATACTAGGGTATTCTACAATAAGACTTCTGAATCCTTTAGTAATGCGTCCAGAAGCTATAGTGTTTTGGATAATTACTGCATAATACTATAGCCTTGTTCTACGGGTTAAGTGCTTGGAGTTTAACTAGCCTCTGAACAGTTTTTAAATCCAGAGGCCATATATGAAATCCTGGCCCTATTAAAATGAATAGGAGTTTTGCCATTGACTTCAATGGGATCAGAATTCTGCCTTAGGGTTTCATTAACATCTGAACTGGGTTTAAAAAGCCAGAGGTCACATAATTCCTACTCTGAGCTCCAAACAGTCACTGGTGCTCTCTTTCCTGCCCTATGGGACGGAGATTAAGTGAGTACAGAGACAAATTATTTTGCCCCAAGCCTTTCTCTGCACCAAGAAATCGATAGCAGACCTGGCTGTGAATTTCTCCCTTGACCCCATGCAAAGCTGGAGCACAGCGAGGCTTTGAACTAAGCCCTGGCAAGATGGAGCAGCTTAGATTCAGTGAGACAATTATCGCAGTGTTGACTAAAAAGGGGGATTTGTCCTGGAAAGAAAAATGAGCCATAGTGTTCGGTCCTGAAGCCTTGAATCCCTGGGCAATGCATACTTTATTACATACATCTGCAATAAGGCTGGTCAGTAGAAGAGGCTGACGCTTGCATTGACCTCACAGGAAAATCCATGCTGGCTGTTACACAGTCCTCTGGCATTCGCGCAACCCGGCACCCCATTCCCTGACACCTCAGTTTAACGCTGGGGGGAAGGAGCTGGCTCAGGACTGTCTGTCGGGGTCAGTCTCCAGGGCTCGGAGAGGGTGCGATCCTGCTCCCATTGAGGTCAAAGAGACATTTGCCCTTGTTGGATGCAGGCCTCAAGGCTAGAACAGGGGCTGCAGGCGCCGGTTCAGAAAGCACCCAAATCCCATGGAAGCCAATGGGATTTTAAGTGCGTGGTTACATGCTTTGCTGACTCGAGGTCCCAGTGAGCACAGCCTGCTCCCAAACTTCTCTCCATCGCTGAGGAGTGCCATGGATGCCTCCTCCCCTCCCAGCCTCTGCTGCATTGGGGCCTATCTGGAGCTGTGGGAAGTGCGCTGGACAGCTAGCAAGTTCTTACATGTTCTCCCCACCCTGTTCTCGTAGCTGTGTGGGAAGCTGTCTGGCGTGGAAGGGGACGGGAGCATGGACATCCCAACGCACCCCGAGGAGGGAGGGAGCCACCTCAGCAACAATAAGGTAACGAGAACCCTCGGGCATTTGATGGAGGAAACGCAGGCGCTCGCTGGAGATGAACCAATCCAGTTCTCCCATGGCGCCAGTCACTGTTGGATAGCGGATGGGGCGGGGGCAGGGCCGGAAGCAGGGCAGGGAGGGCGCTCCCTCCCTGCCCCCCATGGAGGCTGGCCCGGGTCCCTGCTGCACCCCCTGAACGTTCCTCCATTCCCCCCTAGGGGAGCGCGCCCCACAATTTGGAGACCTCTGCACTAGAGGGAACAGTGCAGCAGGATTTGTGCCAGGATGGGGTGCCGTGTCACCCACTGGGTGCTTGTGCTCTGCAGGTGGAAGTGGTCTTCTGGCTGCTGTCCATGCTGGCCACCCGGGACAAGGACGACATGTCCCGCACCCTGCTGGCCATGTCCAGCTCGCAGGAGAGCTGCCTGGCCATGCGCAAGTCCGGCTGCCTCCCACTCCTCATCCAGATCCTGCACGACACCGACAGGGAGCCGGGAGACCCCCAGAGCCCCGGCAGCGGCAAGGACTCCCGCATGCGGGCCAACGCCGCCCTGCACAACATCATCTTCTCGCGGCCCGACCAGGGCCAGGCCAAGAAGGAGATGCGAGTGCTGCACGTGCTGGAGCAGATCCGCTCCTACTCGGAGACCTGCTGGGACTGGCTGCAGATGCAGAGCAAAGACGGGGGCAGGGGCGCCGAGGGCAGCGCCGGTAGGGGAGGGGAACGCTGTCTCCAGCAGGGGGCACCAGACCCTGCTGCTCCCAGCGGAGTTGGGGTGTGGGGGGCACTGGGAGAAGGGGACACCTGATTTTTATGCTTCTGTCTGGGGAGAGCATGTGTAAGGGCTGGTGGGGGAAGAGTTTGCAAACATGTCTGTGCATGAACAGATGGGTCCATGTGTGACTGCATGCTTGTGTGTGTATGTATGCACACAGTGTGCGTGTCGGTGTGCAGCTGAATGGGTGTATGCACACGGTGTCAGGGTATGTGTGTGTCGGTGTGCAGCTGTGTGTGTGTGCGCACATGGTGTGTGTCGGTGTGCAGATGAACGTGTGCATGGGCATACGGTGTGTGTTGGTGGGTGTATGTCGGTGTGCGGCTGTGTGTGTGTGTGCGCACGGCGTCAGGGTATGCGTGTGTCGATGTGCAGCTGAGTGTGTGTGTGTGTTAAGTCTGGCGTCTCTCCCCTGGTTCTGATCCCCGGGGGGACTGGCCCTAGAGAGTCTGTTGGTCTGGTTAGCAAAACAGATCCAGCCCCGTCCTCTCCTGCCCCGCTGGGATTTGGGGATCCTGGCGGCTAATGGCTCCCAGTGTGTCTCATCCGTGGCTGGGCTGGGATTTCGCGTGCCCCGGGCCCTCAGCGGCAGGTGTCGTTCACCTCTGCTCTCCTTGCAGCGCCGGTGCCCATTGAACCTCAGATCTGCCAGGCCACCTGCGCCATCATGAAGCTCTCCTTCGACGAGGAGTACAGGCGGGCCATGAACGAGCTGGGTAAGCCAGGCGCGGCCCCGGGATGGGAGTGGGGCAGCTCGCAAGAGGGATCTGGGCTCTACCCCCCCCATCCCCAAGGACACAACTCAATGGGTTAGAGTCCCTGGGGGCGGCTGTGCTCCATACCATAGGCAGAGCAAGCCCCTCCTTCATGGCACGGCCTGGCAGTGGGGTGGGTGCCTGAGGGGAACACGTGGGACGGGGCTGGGAATACAGCACCCTGACCCCAGTTCCACCCCCTCGCTGACACACCAGTGGAGTCCAGGCCTGAGGCACTGGCACAAAGGGGAGTGGGGGATGTTGTCCCCCCCGCAGTGCCTGGCTGGGCCCATCCATCTCTGCAACATTCCCCCCCCCCCGCCCCGGATTGTCCCCCAGGTGGTCTCCAGGCCGTGGCTGAGCTGCTGCAGGTGGATTATGAGATGCACAAAATGACCAGCGACCCTCTCAACCTGGCACTGAGGAGATACGCGGGCATGGCGCTGACCAACCTCACCTTTGGGGACGTGGTGAACAAGGTGGGAGAGGGGGGGCTGGGAAAGGTGTTTGGGGGGGGCGGGGGAATGGAGATCCGGGGAGGGGGGAACTCGCAATGGTGATGGATGGAGTGGGGGAGGTCAGGGGAAGATGGGGCAGGGACCCTAGGGTTGGGGAGGGGGGGCCGGGGAAGGGTCAGGGGAATGAGGAGAGGGGATGAAAAGGCTGGTGGGGAGGGAGTGAGGCCCCATGGGCAAGGGCTGGGAAGCAGAGATGTGGGGGTGAGGGCAGGACAGGTGGGGTTAGGGGAATGCAGAATGCAGGGATCCTGGTGGGGATGGGACTGCGGAAGGGCCTGGAGAGTAAAGGGGGTCAGGGATGGGGCCTGGGGGTCAGGGATCTCCGCTGGCTCTAAGCCTTGGGGAGTTGGGTGACCCAGCTATGGTCCCTTCCAACACTGGCAGGGGCTCTGGGGCCTCCGTGGGCTGCACTGGGGGGGCACGTGGACAGGAACTGACACCCCCCACCCCATCTCTTCCCCTTGGCAGGCGACTCTCTCCTCCCGCCGGGGCTGCATGCAGGCCATTGTGGCCCAGCTGGCCTCCGAGAGTGAGGAGCTGCACCAGGTAAGCGGACGCTGGCTCCCCCGGGGCTGTTGCAGGCGCTTGGGCGGCCATGCCCCCCCCCCCCGTGCCGAGCCACTGCACACACCTGAGCACATGTAGCTGGCTACTGACCGCTGCACAGGGCCTGGATTATGGCCAGCGAGGGAACTCTGGGGACCCCATGCTTGGCGCTGCCCTCTGCTGGGCTGACACAGAAGTGCTCCGGGTCCTGTGTGGGTATCTCTGCCTGGAGCACACCTTCCTGGGTGTGAACATCCCCATCTCGTCCCCACAGGTGGTCTCCAGCATCCTGCGGAACCTCTCCTGGAGGGCCGACATCAACAGCAAGAAGATCCTGCGGGAGGTGGGCAGCGTGACCGGCCTGATGCAATGCGCCCTGCGCACCACCAAGGTAAAGGGAGCGAGCTCGGATCTCTGGGCTGTGTGTGCAAAACTTTGCACACATGCAACTTGCAGGGAGGGGCAGGTTACCTGCTCACAAAGAGTGGCATGTGCATACGCTGCCCTCGCACGCGCAGAGCAGGTGATGGCTTGCACGCTCACTGTAAGCGTGTACATAGGGGATGACAGGCCTATGTACGGTGAGCTGGATGTGCAAACATTGCCATGGCACGCGCGGAGTGAACGTGCTTGTGGTGAGTGTGCAAACAGCGGCGGGGTGTGCGTGCAAAGCAGAGACACTTACAGCTCTGTGGCCGGTGCAGTCGAAGAGGCCCTGTCTCTAGGGGGACTCTGATGGTGATTTTATCCCGGCTAGGAATCCACTCTGAAAAGTGTCCTCAGCGCTCTGTGGAACCTGTCCGCTCACAGCACCGAGAACAAAGCCGCCATCTGCTCGGTGCCAGGTGCCCTGGGCTTCCTGGTGAGCACCCTCACCTACAAGTGCCAGAGCAACTCGCTGGCCATCATCGAGAGCGGAGGAGGGATCCTGAGAAACGTGTCCAGCCTGGTCGCCACCCGGGAGGATTACAGGTCAGCCTCGCCCTGACCCGGCTCCCAAGCTCCCTCCCCTAACCCCACAGGGCTGTGTCAGTCAGTGGGCGGGATCCAGAGGGGCTGTGGATCATTCCCAGGTGCCTTGGATCCATTCTGGCCCCTGGGTATAAGGGCAGAAATGTGCGTGCCTCCCCCGGAACAGACTCGCGATGCCTCGGGGAACCTTAGCATCCCGTCCCAGGAGTGCTACATTGATTGTTTGGGTGTTTGTAAACACTGGGCGCTCTTTGTTGGGTCTTTCGCCAGAAGATCCTGAAGCACTTTGCAAAGCTCATTGTGCCGACTTTACGACGGGGAAGCTGAGGCAGGAAGAGGGGAAGTGACTGTGAGTCAGGACTCCTGGGTTCTTTTCCCAGCTCTGGGTGGGGAATGGAGTCCAGTGGGTTGGAGGGTAGG